>LPNX010916287.1:71292-205570 GCA_001517045.1 Pseudotsuga menziesii | reverse complement strand
ATATATATATATATATATATATCAACCACTATCCATAACATTTACATAATTAATCGAATACATAATGGAAAAACAATTTAAAAAAATTCTAATGAAAACCTTCATGCCTCTGTCACCGCCACTGCCTTTGCATGCGAACTGTACCGCAAAATTCCTCTGTCAAAGCAAATCCGCACTAAATGGTTCCACACCTGGTTTGTGCTTCAAGCGTGCAAGCCAAGGAAAGGAAGCCTTGGCTGGTTCACGCTGGAGAGGCAGATCTTGATATACAAGAAAATAGGGGAAAACGATTGAGATGCAAGTGCGGAGGAGAGAGCCTGTGAGCGCCAGGATGTAGCAGAACCATTGCCAGAATGATGATGACGAGAATGGAGCTAATTGCGGGCCTGATATATAATATGTTTTTTTATTAGATATTTATTTCATGTATGAATGCCTTTAAAATGGAGAATTTGTATTCGTAAGATTTTTGTGAGAGATTTATAATTGTAATAAATGTTTTATTATTTTAATTTTTTATAAAAATTATATATTCAAAGTGATTTGATATTGATGTTGTATAAAGTTTGTATTTGTTTCAATTTTTTTTTAATAATAATTTTTTATTTTATGGTAATGAAGTGTTAAGTTGATATAATTTTTTTAATAAGTCATAAATATCAGTAAAATTTGTATATTAAGGAAAAAAACTAAAATTTAAGAAAAAATATATTAAAAAAATGTGAAGAAATAATGCATATCTAATAAAGCATAAATTCAAAAAATAGATAATGTGAGAAGCACAGACTTAATATATAGTTTTGGCTTAGATAAGGGCATTGCCATAGAGTAGATATGATGTAGAAATCATTAGAGTAATGAAGTTTGTGAACCCGTAAATGAGTTTTGTAATAAATCATAACACAAGTGAGCACAATATGTATGGGTGAAACATTCAAAGAAAATAGTGTGTTACAAACTAAGAGTGTGTGAAAGAAATATGCATCAAAAGAGGGTGCATCACAAAGTTTAAGTGCACCAAGTATGACTTAGGTGTATGCTAATAAATGCATGACAACAAAACTGCATGGTAGTGAGCATGTCACAAAAGGAGCTAAAAAGAACACGAGGAAGTTGAAGCAACATAAATGTATTCAAGTTGTAAGATGGCATTTGAAACTTGTCATAAGAGTTACCTTAATAGTTGAGGAAGTAAATAACGTATTTATATATTTAAAAACTTGAAAAAAAATACGATATATTCAATGTATTTAAAAATAATAATTATTTTTACTAAAAAGTAATTAATGTATTTAAAAAGAATAATTTTTTTCACCAATATTGCTTAGTAATATAATTATAGTAAAACTTCATAACTCTAATGATATTACATATATATACTTTTTCTAATAATAAATAAAGAGACATTTCATTTTACTTTATTTTATTAGCATTTACATAATAATTTATATAAATTCACTTATATTCTCTACATACATATATCTTAAATTATTTTAAAAAAATTCTAGTTATACTTAATATAAATATTGAAAAATATACATAGGAATCCAAATGGTGATACGATCTGAAAGTCTTTAAGACAGGAGACTTCTATTTATTTAGGACAAGAGATAACATACATTTATTTAATTATCACGCAGACTACGCAAAACATGAGTTGCGTTCCATCGTGGAATCTTAACACGAAATGTAATCGTAAGTAGTGGTGCTGTAAAAGGCTCTGAAATGAAAGACTGTGTATGTATGTAGGAGGGACAGTAAGGCTCTGAAAAGATAGACTGTGTATGTATGTAGGAGGAACAGTGTGTGTATATATATATATATATATATATATTAGGGGAGAGATGTACGAGTTTTGGTGGAGCCAGGGCCGAAGCAGCAAAGGTTGTCGTTCTGGCAATGATATAAACCAGGGCTTTCACTTACGCATTGGACGGCGCAGTCGTCGACGCTGAAACAATTTGAAGGCGTTCCATCCTTTATACTTCCATATATAGCACGGCTTTCTGCAGTAATGTCATCCCTTCAGTATAAAATCAAATATGAAATAAACGAAAGAATATAGTTATAGAGAATGAGTGGGAATAATATAATATTACCTGATGCCCCCAGCAACGATATAGCAACGACGATCCAAACAATGGCCATGAAACTGGCGACCTTCAGAACCTGTTTTGCCATGTCTACGGGGTCTCTATGTTTTAGACTTAGATGTGCCAAGGCTCTATTTATTATATGTAAACCATGATGGATTATATTTTTTTTTGGTTATAATTAGCGTTGCCGTTGCAACTCGCCGTGATATTTTCATGGTATATCAATCCCCATTCCGACTCCGCTGGAAACTCAAAGGGTTCTGCAACACCTGTACGACGTGATTCCGGCTAACTGTTTTTGCGCTATTTCCGTGGCGAACAATATTTGACAGACTATACTATATTGTTCGCTGTCAAGGCGAACCATATTTGACAGACTATACTATATTTAATGCGGTAGCCGTGAATCTCAACTGCCATTGGATCCAATGGTCCACACTGGGACGGCAGTATTAAATATCGTATAATATTTTTGGCTGTTGATATCAAAGTTTGAAGATTACATATGGTTTGTTTTCTAATTTCATTTTTGGCTTAAATTATTTGGAAATGGATTACAATAGTTGGTTTTTATGACAATTAAGAGTATATATATTCTAATCCTAAGAATCTTTAGGCATTGTATGTTGGATAGGGCTTCTACTGAGATACTGAGAGTACCGCTTTCATGGTGGTGCAGAAATTTTCAGCGTGTGGCATTGCTTTATTAACGGTTGCCTCGTAGGAATCCAAACTGGACTTTCGTCTACTCAACTATTAGAAATCGTTGATTTTTAAGGTAACTAAAAATATTAAGCTTATATATATAAAATTTTAATCCATTTCAACATTATATATATAATCTTAAAATAGGTTAAAATCGTTGATTTTTAGGGCATCTAAAAGCTTTACCAGAGATATATATATATGATTGTTTTAGAAGATGGAATGAAAAGAAACTTCTAAAATAAAATAAATGTGATAAAGTAAAAAAAAAATAGATTTTATAAATAACTTTCTCTTTGTTATCTAAACTTCCTTTTTTATTTGCCAAAGTATCATAAAAAAAAATATAAAAAAAACAACTAACTAAAATTAATGTCAATATGGAAATGCATAAAATAATGTTATATACCAAATTAGTTTGGTGTATGTGGTCTTTTTGTTTTTAGTACAAAATAATATCAATAGAAAGGTCCACATCATAGTTATGATTGATGCACATTGTTAAGAATCATTTAATTTTATCTTTATTGTAAAGAGCTCTATTACAAGAAAAAATACCAGACCTTGATATTCATATTATGAATCAAAGAACATCATATACAAGCGGCCTTCAACCAGGCTTCTAACTTGCAATAGCTATTAGTGTTCCTGGGACCCCATGAGTCACAAAAGAGAATACATGAATAGCCATCAACCAGGCTTCATGACATCAAAATAGGCATAGCAATATGCCAATAGGCTATCAGATCATCATGAGCAAAAGATAGGAGAAAGTGATCCTATCATCCTGAGCAAGTAAGGAAGCAAGAAAGAGGAGCAGTTAAATGCCAAATGACAAACAAGCTTATCCACCCTGAGCACAAAGAGAGAGCTAAGTGCCTCATCAAAGAAGCCAACTCCAAACAAAACATAATAAAAGGAAACATGTGCCCAAAAAAAGAGGGGACTGTGTCCCGGCACCAAGCTCTAAAAGAGCTGAAAAATCCCTTACTAATCATTCACACCATCAATACTCTTAGTGAAAATACCAGATCCAGGAGCTAAATCCAAAGCCTTATTTGATAAGCAATCAGCCTGTTGATTGTGCTCACGATATTGATATGCTTGATTGTCAAATGAGAGAAATTGTTCATCTAAGACATGATATCCTTGCACCAATGATCCAAGCAAGGCGAATCCAAGGATGCTACATTGTTTGCCCATTTTATGATGACTAAGGAGTCACCAAAGATATTTATGGATGAGATCCCCAGAAATTTTACTGCAGCGAGTAGCACCCATAGAGCAAGGAGTTCCACCCTGGTGTTGGTGCTTGCGCCACAGCCCATAGAGAAGCTGAGAGAGTGTGTAACACCTAGAAGTAAGATAAAACCAGCTCCTCCAATGTTCCCCGAAGCAGCCCCATCAAAAAAACCACACAGAAATGTGATCTGCGGGTTATTTCCAATACACCTTAATTTTTTCTTATGCTTCATGGATAGATCTTTTGATGTTAAAGCGTAGTTACTACATATTGCTTTTTATTTGGTTCTTTGGTGTTTGGTTGGATATTATATGCACACACCTTGCATAAATGGATGATGCTTCTCCATTCCATAGCTTGAAAATGATAAGAAATTATCAATTTACTGGGAATGCATGATTAAAAACTTATATAAAATTCTAAAGCCATTTCCATTGGCAATAATCTTGTGAAATAATTTTGTGCATAATTATACAATAGTTCATTTTCCTTCTTTTTTAAATATTCTCTCATGGTTTTTTTCACCATAACAAGTATAATTTATATTAGATGTTAGATATGTTTTAATTGAACTAAACAACTTTGTATAAAAAATGATTATAGGTGGTTCTAATCAAATATCCAAAATGCATACCTACATAGCCAAAAATAATATGCATTGCTTGCATCTTTTCCATTGCATCAAAGAGAAACTTCTTTTTGGTTTATGCAATAAAAATTTTGAAACAACTATGCAATCAAAACCTCCATGCAAAAATGAATCTAGTTTTAGAAGAAATATGGAACACAAAGAATAATCATACCTATATAAAAAGAAAATAAGTTTTGATCCGTTTATGAAATTTATTAGATAAAAAAAAATTAGATTTGAAACATATAAAAATGCACTTGCACCAAGCTATATAAAAATCCCTAAATTCACTCCACACAAATGCCTCTCTTAGGGTGACATAAATATTTTACTATGGAAAATCAAATAAAAAATAACCTTTGAATGGTTTGTCATTTTTCATTTCCACAATTTCGAGTTATAACATAGTAACATTCACAGCTCTTTGGGAAAAAATAAAAAATATCTTGTGTGAATCAAGTGACATGAAGTTATAAAAAAGTTGGAGTGGGTAACGAGAACTACACTAAATTGGCCTCTCATTTCCCATTGTGTTTTATCTAACTTTGATTAATTGTTAAATTGCACTTATAGGTACTTATGTCTTACAACCATTCACTTTTATTCAAATGCATTTTAAATCAAATACAATGTCATGTGCAATAAATGCAAAGTTTATAACTAAAAAGAAGACCATAGCCTTACCAAGCCAAAGCATAGTGAAACATCAAACCATCTTATATCAATAGTTTACAATGTCTTCTAGCTTATACTATGCTAAATCACAAGAGAAAGAACAATTACAGTAAGCATGGCATGTAATCACACCAAGTTGCATGCAATGTCAAAAATGAAACTACAATGAACGAAAACCAATTACAAAAAATGAAACTACACTTAAAAAAACCAAGTGTAGTTATACGTAGTAAATATATTTGGAGCGAATGACCTAGAATCAACCAAACTGGAAAAAGAAATGAAAATGAGATTTAAAAAAAATGCTTAGAAAATGATATATATAACTAACACATCATTTGCAAAATGAATTGGCAGAAAACTTATACATTAGCCTTGATCTTTGACTTTTCAAAATCTAGTACCCATTTTGTCTTGTTCTTACAGCAAGTAGACATTTATAGTTTGCTTCTCACAAATTTTTCAAGCATTTAAAATATATGTGGTATTTAGTCCAAAACGATTGACAAGTGAAATATGGCCAATTTCTTCATACTCAAAAACAAAATGAATATAGAGCAAGTTGGTACTTTGGAATGAATGTACAAACCAAATTAGTAGGTGTTTGGATGCAATGATGAGGGGGTGTGCCTTGAAATTTGCAGTCCCTGTATAGCACAATATTCACCTCTTATTCTTATTTTTTATGAGAACTGCCATTCTTTCTCTCTCAAAATAACCTTCAAAATGCACAGAAAAAGGGGGAAATTGAAAATAAGCAAATTTATCGATTAAAAACTCTATACATGTATGTTATGCCAAATATATTCCAAAGGTGGCCTCTTTGTAGACAATCAAGAAGTTTATTGGCATCGCAATCCAATTCTGCAAATTTTTCCAAGTGAATGCAAGCTCCAACCGTTGTCATCTGGTTTTGGTTGCTGTCAAGTGAATACCTTTTGGTTTCTTTCTGAATAATGTCATGTTACCATCGAAGTGAAGGAGAACCAATAAATCCTGTGATGTTGCTTCTTGTTCAGTAGTAGACTTAGCTTCTCCAGGTTCTCCAATCATATTTACATTGTCCATTGAAGTACCAAGCTCATATCTAGCAACCATGACCATTTGTTTCATAGTTGGTATTCCACTTCTTAAAGCATTTTTCAGTCAAGTAATAAAACCAACAGAGATAAGAGCATCCCAACTTGTCCTACAAGAGTAAAGGTATTTTAGTGCTCCAATTGCAACTTCTTGTGCTCTAACAGTTGAAGCTCTATCCCAAAATAATAAAATGGGATGAACTCCACCTTATTTAGAAATCAATGTCCTCGTATTATCGTCAGTATGTGCCAAGTTTTACAGACAATCAACTGAATGTTCTTGAGCAAGGGTAGTTCCCGAAGTAGTCGGCCTTATTAAAACACGAAGGGCATTCTCATCAATGAAATTTTGTTGTATCTCTGGTATGCTATCAAGGTTCCTACCAGTTTGATCTTTACTTTCACTTTAAATATCTCCGATGATTGAATCGTCCACTGATCTGATATTCATGCTTGAAAACAATGATTTAGGATTTTGTTTGGCCTTAAAACCTTCTTTCTTCTTGACAATTTTGTTGTTCAAACTTATGAAGTAATTCTTGGAGTTATAATACCTTTTTTGTGCCTTCAGTGATGTCTCCGGATATATCTGTAACCATTTCTACATCTTTGTCTATTAGAGCCATCCATGAATCCGACTCTTGGAAAGAGTCTAACATCCTTTTTAATCAACTCAATTGTATGAGCGTGTTATACATTTTACTTATTTCTTCTTTTAGAGAGGAAACACGTGCCCAAAATTTCATAGCTTCATGTTTTGATAAATTTAACAGATGCATCCCTTCAATCTATGCTTCTAGCATTTTAGTCCTTTTCAAAGGAGAATATTACATGGAAGTTCTATAAGAAAGCCTTAACTTTTACTTATCTTTCCTGTTGGAAATATTAATTAATCGCAGATCCGTATTAGATCTCAACCGACTGTGTCAGAGTCCATATATGTTCAGTTTCTGTCGGATAGTCTAACAAGATGAAGAGTTCACGTCTCTCATATATAAACCAGTCGACTTAAATTTCTGAAGCTAAGTTTAAGGTAGATAGTTATTACAGCCTTTAATGTTAAGACAATAGATTAACTGAGAATCAAATGTTAGTTTTCCTATAAATAGAAGAAGAATATTGTAAATCAAAGAGAGAATTTTGAGAGAATAGCATCGAAGCTCAAGCTTCTGTGTGTTTGAAAATGTCGAGAGTCGATTTCCAAGTTTATATTTACGGCAAATAGTTATCTGTTATCTCCCGAAAAGTTTTATAAATCCATTGTTATGGTTAAATGCATGTTTTATTTAGTCACACATTCTCTCTAGTTTTACTTGAGTAAATGTTGTTTACATTTACAAGTTAAGTGAAAGACACAAAGAATCCATAAGCAATTCACTGAGTAAAACTTTGTTTTTACGATAGACTGGTCGACTCAAGTCTTCTTCAATGTTTGGTTATATGATTTTGTAATTCTGTTGAACTGTTGGCGTGTCGAGTTTTACTCCATGTTACTGGTCGGTGAAAAATATTTGTTCTTAAGTCCTTAGGCTAAGAAATATCCCTTGTAAAACCCTCGAGTAAGTTGGTCGAAGTAAATACGTCGAAGTAAAACCTGTGGATGTCGAGTAAGTCAGTAAAACCTACAAGTAATAACTTGTCGAGGTAAAAAGAGTCGGATCGAAAAGTCCGACTAAATTTAGTCTTTTAAAAAAAACTTGTGGAAATATTTAGGTAAGTTTAAATTTCGACTTGTCTAGAGGGAGTTAGACAAGTTTTACTCGACGAGTAAAAAAAGGGTCAAAGTATCTACGTTTATGATTGAGCGGTAACTCAAGTTTAGTCGTCTGAGAGTTCTTAACTGGTATTAGATCAGGTTTAGGAAAGAAATCTTGTCTTAAAAAGGGAAAAGGTAATTTCTTAAGAAAAATTAAAAATGGCTTCTACTTTTGGTTCAAACATGTCGAGTTTGCAAACTCCAATTTTTATAGGAAAGAATTATGAATAATGGTCTCTAACAATGAAGGCTTTGTTAGAGGTCAATATGTTTGGGAAATTGTCCACTATGGTTATGCAGAACTAGTAGATCAAATGACATATAACAATTTCACACAAGCTTAGAAAGATGTCGTGAGGGAATAAAGGAAGAAAGATGGAAAAGATTTGTTGTACATACACCAAGCCATGCATGAAAGCATACTCCCAAGAGTAGTAGCAACAATTACCGCTAAGCAGGAATGGGGCACATTGGAAACTTCCTACCAAGGTTTGGACAAGGTAAATACTTCCAAGTTACAGATTCTTAGAAGATATTTTGAATCTCTGTCAATGAAAGATACAGAGGTAGTAGACTCATTATACACCAGAGTTGTTGGTCTGATAAATCAACTGAAATATCATGGAGAAAACATAGAATATGAAAGGGAGGTTGAAAAAATTCTTAGAAGTCTTCCCCCGAGATTTGAATCCTTGGTTGTGACCTTGGAAGAAAACAAAGACATGTCAGTTTTTATCATTGATGAGTTGCAAGCTTCACTCATCAATCATGAACACAAAATCAATAGATCAAATACATCATTGGAAGGTGCATTTGCAACACAGTCATCCATAAGTTGTGGTAGAGGTAGGGGGAGAAACAACTCCAGAGGCAGAGGAAGAAGTTCTTCTAGAGGAGGACGTGGCAGTAATCCTACGAATGTCAATGGTAGAGGACAGAATCAGAACCCAAGTCAGTCAAGTGGTCACAAGTTTGATAAATAAAAAACTCAATGTCATTATTGTAAGAAACTTGGTCATTATGCATATGAATGTAGGAAGAAACATTATGACCAAGGAAGGAAATGCCCAAATCAATCCACCAACACCAGCACTCCGTCAAGCGCAATGTTAATGGAATATGCATCTCCAATTGAATGAAATATTGTCCAAGAAATTCCACATGACATGTGGTACTTAAATTAAGGTTGCAACAATCATATTATTGGTAATTCAAATTTGTTTTCCAGTCTAGATATTTCAGTTCAAACTGATGTTACACCTGGAAATAATGTCCAAGTCACTATTTTGGGAAAAGGTATTGCTGGTATTCTAACCAAACATGAGGAGAGTAAGTTTATTCCTGATGTCTATCATGTCGAAGGTTTGAAACATAATTTGTTGAGCATTGGACATCTAATACAAAAAGGTTACAAAGCTTACATAGAAGATAATCACTGTGTAATTAAAGACAAGCGTCCAAGCAACTAGCTTATAGCAAAAGTGCCAATGACAAGCAATCGCTTGTTTCCCTTGAGGATAATTCCAGACATGAAAGGAAATAAAAATATAGGAGCTTCATTCAAGGAAGAAAGCAAGGAAATAGACAAGCACTCCGATAAGAAAG
This sequence comes from Pseudotsuga menziesii, assembly GCA_001517045.1. Lineage (NCBI taxonomy): Eukaryota > Viridiplantae > Streptophyta > Pinopsida > Pinales > Pinaceae > Pseudotsuga > Pseudotsuga menziesii. Next base: position 195,780 of record LPNX010916287.1, on the reverse strand, counting down.
AAAATGACAACGCTGATTTTCAAGTTGCATTTCAAACATAATTTTAGGATATTGAGTCCTGGATGTGGCATTTCATATTTGGACATCTGAATTTTGGTGGGATGAAGCTACTGCACACAAAAAATATGGTGAAAGGATTTCCATTGATTGACAAACTAGAGAGAGTTTGTGAAGCCTGCATTTTTGGCAAGAAACATAAAGAGACTTTTCTAGTCGGAAAGTCATATAAAGCATGCACACCACTTGAGATTGTGCACTCTAATAGTTGTGGTCCAATGCAGACATCATCCATTGGTGGCTGCAATTATTTTCTGACTTTTATTGATGACTACTCAAGAAAAACATGGGTGTATTTACTTAAACATAAATCTGATGCATTTAATTGTTTTCAGCAATTCAAGGCACTCGCGAAGAACCAGAGTGGACACTGCATAAAAATCTTAAGGACCGACAGAGGAGGTGAATATGTTTCAAATGAATTCTTATATTTTTGCAAGACCCATGGCATACAAAATAAATTCAATGCACGGTACACACCTCAACAGAACGGTGTTGCCGAAAGAAAGAAAAGAACCATTATGGAGATGGTACGCAACATGATGGCAACCAAGCATTTGTCAAATGAATATTGGGCTGAAGCAGTTGCAACTATTGTATATATCATGAACCATTGTTTGACAAAGAGTTTAAAGAACAAAGTTCATCAAGAAGCATGGACAGGTATGAATCACAGTGTTTCTCAATTAAATGTTTTTGGTTGTGTTGCATATGCTCATGTTCTAGATGCACTAAGAAAGAAATTAGACAAGAAGGGACATAAATGTATTTTTGTTGGCTATTCTGAAGACACAAAAGCATACAAGTTGTACACCAAAGTGAATGAGCAAGGTAAGATGTTAATTTTTTTCCTGTATGTAGATGATTTAATATTTACTAGTGACTTTGGCATAGAATATTTTAAAGCAGTCATGGAAAGTTAATTTGAAATGACTGATTTGGGGCTTATGAAATTTTTCTTGGGCTTTGAAGTCCAACGGTATGAAAGTGGTATATTTATATCACATTTGAAATATGAAAGTGAATTTTTAAAAATATTTAATATGACTAATTACAAGACATCCCCAATACCAGTAATAACAAGTTTAAAATTGAGCAAGGATGATGATGGATCAATTGTAGATCATACATTGTTTAAAGGGCTAGTTGGAAGCCTTATGTATTTAACAATGACAAGATCAGACATCATGTATGGAGTATGTATGATCTCAAGATTCATGGAGTCACCAAAAGAATCTCACTGGAAAGCAAGTAAAAAAATTATGAGATATTCAAGTGGCACAAAAGACCTTGGCATTTATATTCAACCTCAGAAAATTTTAAACTCATTGGATAAATTGACAGTGATAATCGAGGAAACACATATGACAGGAAGAACACATCTAGGTACACATTTCATTTTGGTACAGGTATTGTGTCTTGGGCTTCAGAGAAATGTCCCATAGTAAATCTGTCTTCAACAGAATCATATATGCCGCAACTACAAGCACTGCATGTCAAGTCGTTTGGATGCAAATAATTTTGAAAGATCTGTCGCAGAACCGGCAAGAACCAACAACCATTTTTTGTGATAACAAGTCAGCCATTGCATTGTCTAAGAATCATGTGTTTCACAAGAGAACCAAGCACATCGACACAAGATTTCATTTCATAAAAGAGTTGGTGAACAACAAAGAAATTTGTTTAGAATTTTGTAGGTCTGGAGATCAACTTGCATACATATTTACAAAACTATTAGCAAGGGATACATTCAAGTATTTGCGAAGTTATCTTGGAATGACAAGTTCTACACAGTGAACTATGTCATGCACAGAGCAAGTTTAAGCTCAGAAACATTTTGTAATATTTTGTTTTTGAGATCTCCATCTGCTCATAATTAAGAGGAATTGTTGATAATATTAATTAAGATCAGATCCGTATCAGATCTTAGTTGACTCTCTCAGAGTCCGCATCAATTCAGTTTATGTCAGACAGTATGACAAGATGAAAAATTCACGTCTCTCATATATAAAACAGTTGAATTAAATTTTTGAAGCTAAGTTTTTAGGTAGATAGTTATTACAGTATTTAATGTTAAGACAGCAGATTCACAAAGAAGAAAAATTTAGTTTGCCTATAAATAGAAGAAGAAGGTCGTAAATCAAAGAGATAATCTTGAGAGAATAGTGTCAAAGCTCAAGATTCTGTGTGTTTTAAAATGTCGAGAGTTGAATCTCTGTAAAATGTGAAATATCTCTGTAAATTTCTAAGTTTATATTTACAGAAAATAGTTCTTTGTTATGTCCCAACAAGTTTTCTAAATCCATTGTTATGGTTAAATGGATGTTTTATTTAGCCACACATTCTCTCCATAATTACTTGAGTAAATGGTGTTTACATTTACAGGTTAAGTGAAAGACACAAAGAATCCATAATTAATTCACTAAGTAAAAGTTTGTTTTTACGACAGAGTGGTCGACTCAAGTCTTCTTGAATGTTTGGTTATATGATTTTGTAATTCTGTTGAATTGTTGTGTTGAGTTTTACTCCATGCTACCGGTCGGTGAAAATTATTTGTAATTTCTTAAGTCCTTAGGATAAGAAATATTCCTTGTAAAATTTGACTAAAAGTAAACCGGTCGAAGTCAGTTGGTCGAAACCAAAAGTCAGTCAAAAGTAAAACCCTCGAGTAAGTCGGTCGAAGTAGAACCGGTCGAAGTAAAACTTGCCGAAGTTGAGTAAGTCGGTAGAACCAACAAGTAATAACTTGTCGAGGTAAAAAGAGTCGGGTCGAAAAGTCCCACCAAATTTAGTCTTTTAAAAAAAACTTGTGGAAATATTTTGGTAAGTTTAAATTTCGACTTGTCTAGAGGGGGTTACAAAAGTTTAAATCAATGAGTAAAAAATAGGTCGAAGTCCCGACGTAAAATTTTTATGACTGAGAGGTAATTCAGGTTTAGCCGTCTCAGAGTTGTTAACATTTCCCACCATAAAAAGGAATATAAATTATATAAATGGTATCCCTCAAATCTCAAATCTCTTAGTATAGTCCTTATGGAACATGTAAACTCCATCATCTTCCCACTCCCTCCATATAAGCATATCGATTATATAAATGGTATCCCTCAAATCTCTTAGTATAGTCCTTATGGAACATGTAAACTCCATCATCTTCCCACTCCCTCCATATAAGCATATCATTTTTCTTTGTAGTAGTATGGCATTCACCTTTTCAGGATCAATAACAAAAGCAAAAGTATAATTTAGAACCTCTAACATGCCATTTATTCATCAATTTCTCTTTTATTTTATATAAAGATGTAAAAGCATAAACATGAAACAAAGAAGTAATTGCTGACCTACATTAATACCTCTTACAAATGAATGAACATGAACTCTAAACTTGATATATACATTTGCTTTTTCCATTCTTTTTTTCTTAGTTTTTCAATTTTCTCATGTGTAAATGGATAAGAATTTGCACCCCACCAGTCTAACATAGAGAATACAAAAGGATTATAAGTTGATATTCTACCATTGGATCTTATAATCCATATTATACTCGGATACCATGTTTCCAATTCCTCATCATTTTCCCATAAACATTGTTTTATAAGAAATTACTTCATTGTTGTTGTTGCTATCATCTAGGGCTTTTGGAGCACCAACCAAGGAACTTCCTTTGAAAATCACTAAAATATATCCAATACATCAAATTTTGTACTTGGTTGTACAATTGGAATTGATATAATCTCAAATTCTAGTATCTCTTTAGCTATAATATACATTTAAGTGAGAGACTCAAGACAAATATCATAATCCACTTCAACATGTCTGATTTCTAATAAAATTGTTTTCCCTTTCAATTCCTCAATTCCACAGTTAAAAGTTTTAGAGTCTTCAATTTGAACCTATAATCATCACAAAATAAATGAAAATTAATGAATCAATAAAAATAAGTGTGTTATATATTAACAAGAAAATTTTATTTAGGAAAAAAAATTTAACAAAAATTGGAACTAGAATACCTTATTTGAGGCACAAGTCTTTTGAAAGATATGATCAATGCTTTATTCTTCTCTAATTGCAAACATTTTTCTTAATATTTCTTTATAGTTTCTTTTTACTTGTATCTATAAGTTGGTTCAACCTAAAGTATTCTCCACTTTTACTCATCACAAATTCCTCAATTTTTTATTTCTTTATTGCTTTTTTTACTTGTAATTACAAGTTGCTTTAACCTAAAGTATTTTCCACTTTGACTCATTACAAATTCCTCAAGTTTTGACGAAACTTTTGACAAGCATTGGATTTAAAATCTTTTATCATCATTTCAGCTTATCTATAATTGTTTTTCTTATCCATATTCATGCACTATTCTCTTCTTATGCTCATATACGAGTTTTTATGCTCAAGTTATTTTTTCATTGCATGTCTTAGTATTTCATTTGATTTTTTACTAACATTGAGGGAATTAGTGTACTATGTATTTGCTTTGAATTTTAAATCACCTGTTGGAAGGAACTACAAGATATTTGAGAGATTTATGTAGCAATCGCGGATCCTGTACAACCAGTTGCGGAAACTCTATAGGAAGTTGTGGAAACTATACATGAAGCTACATAAACTCTACAAGAAGCTACAGAACCTCCTATAGAACCTAGAAAAGATACAAAAAAGTCAATAATTCAAATTTACATTCAACCGCAAACATTGGAGAAAGATATCCATTAGGAGTAATGGATTTTTTTAGATCCATTCTTTCTATTATTTTTATATGTCTCAAATAATGATGTTAAATTAAAGTTGGTAAATGGAGGTGGATTTGAGTGCATATTTGGCTTATCCACGAAGATTTGAAGATCTCTATCAAATATATGATGGACCTAAGAAGTCAAAACTTGTTAGGATACATTTGAGATGACTTTTGACTATTTTATTATAGCCTCTCTCCCTAAATTTGAATTTGACTTCAAAGGTATTCTAAATATCATGTAGTTAACAAAGATGTTGAAACTAGTTTTGAATTAGTTTTTGAGATCCAAATTTTAGGAAATTTTTTAGGATACTTTGGATCCTCATTTATTAATTGTTATGGAGAACACAGGTATAAATAAGAACTCCTTCTCCATTCTAGGGAGGACTCTTAAAGCATTAATCCAAATAATGATGGAATAAAGTCATACTTTCATCTTCATTCAATATAGATCTTATAGATCTTAGTTTTATCATTTTCTTTTTGCAATGTGATTTTATTTATTTTATGATCATATAGTTTTAATTTGCTTCTTTGTTTTAATTAGATAATTTTGCATATATAGTTATGTAGTTTATTTATGCAAATTCATTTTAATCCGTAGATCAGTGATCTAAATCTTTATTTTTACAATGAATGTGCTTAATGCAATAATGTTATTTACTACATTGGATCATAAACAATAAATTCTATTTAGAAAGTATAGCTTTTAGATTTTATTTATTCAATTTACCTTTCTATCAAGTGTGGTGTGAACTAAAATTTAGAATTTACTTTCCTGCGTAGTTTAAACATAGTCTTAGAATTTACTTTTCTGGAAAAATGTAATTTAGTTTTAGAATTTACTTTTCCCGCAAGGTGTAACTTAGTTTTAGAATTTACTTTTCTCGCAAAGTGTGACGTAGTTCTAGAATTTACTTTTCTGCAGAGGGTGACTTTAGTTTAGAATTTACTTTCCAGTGAGTGTGAGTTTAGCTTCGATTTTACTTTCCAACATGGTGTGAATTTATTTTTTTGTCTTGTGTTTTACTTTTGTGTCGTGTGATTTACTTTCCTTGCAACTTAGTTTCGGTAGTTGTTTAGATGGTAGTTCCTTTCCAAGACTATGTAATTGTTCATACCATTGTTTGTAAGTAAGGTTATTGATATGAAACTTCAAGCAGATAAACTAATGTAAGAGGAGATTGTGGTTTGGAAATACAGTGCACAGTAACTCGCAAGTTCCCAACGAAACCCGGGTTGACAATTGGTGCACACTTCTTAGTTGTTTTCTGAGTAATTAGAAGACAATTAAAATGCCCGTCATTTTGGCGGCGTTGCTACGACCACTGCAACACTTTACTTGGTTGACATTGTTATTTTTGTGTGAGAAACTCTCTTCTTTTTGAGTAAATTTTCTTTTGGTATAGAGCCTCCTTTGATTTTGATAATCAATTGTTTTGTTTTTCCATCTCTACCTGCATACGTTTTTGTTTGAAGGACAGAGGCGTAGGGACAAGTAAGACACAAGGAAAACCTCACTGTAGCATTACTATAGTGTAATAGCCTATTGCAAGTCTTTGCAAATATGAACCATGTTAATAATTTTTTGAGTTATGTCGAGTTGAAAGTCGCATGAAAATGTCGTTGAGGGACACTTGGTGACTTTCAGTCCAGGAGCGAAAAACCAAACAGAGAAGCAAAATTGCATGTCGTTGGCTCTTGCAACTCTATATGGGAAAGGACGATATGGGAACCCTACCAACATAGGAACAGTCAAGGGTTTTGCAAAGATGACCCACCAATGCAAGCGTTGCATTGAAGGAAACTGAGAAAAACCCTAGTTTATGAAATCAATGCACAATGAAGTCATTGGGCCATGAAAACATGAGGGAGAGGGCCACCTAGATATAATCGCATGCCAGGAGACCAACGGAGTCAACGTTTCATCGATCCGACCTCATTTTTTTGAGTTATGTCAAGTTGAAACTTAGATGAAAATGACGTTCATGGACACTTGGTGACTTTCGGTCCCGGAGCGAAAAACCAAACGAAGCAGCAAAATTGTATGTTGTTGGCTACTGCAACTCTATATGGGAAAGGATGATATGGGAACCCTGCCAACATAGGCATGGTAAATGGTTTTGTAGAGTTTACCCACCAATGCAAGAGTTGCATTGAAGGAAACTGAGCAAAACCCTAGTTTACGAAATCAATGCACAATGAAGTCATTGGGCCATTAAAACACGAGGGAGAGAGCTACCTAGATGTAATTGCATGCCAAGAGACAAACAAAGTTGACGATTCGTCAATCCGACCTCATGTTTTTGAGTTATGTCGAGTTGAAAGTCGCATGAAAATGTCATTTAGGGACACTTGGTGACTTTTGGTCCGGGAGCGAAAAACCAAATGGAGCAGCAAAATTGCATGTCACTGTCTCTTGTAACTCTGTATGGGAAAGGTTGATATGGGAACCTTAACAACACAGGAATAGTTGAGTTTTTTGCAGAGTTGACCCACCAATGCAAGAGTTGCATTGAAGGAAATTGAGAAAAACCCTAGTTTACAAAATCAATGCACAATGAAGTCATTGGGCCATGACAACATAAGGGAGAGGGGCACCTAGAGGTAATCGCATGCCAAGAGACCAATGGTGTCCACGGTTCTTCGATCCGACCTCAGGTTTTTGAGTTATGTCGAGATGAAAGTTGCATGAAAATGCTACTCAGGGACACTTGGTGACTTTCGATCCGGGAGCGAAAAACCAAACATAGCAGCAAAATTGCATGTCATTGGCTCTGGTAACTATGTATGGGAAATTCTGATATGGGATCCCTACCAAAACAGGCACGATCAAGGTTTTTCATATTTGACCCACCAATGCAAGAGTTGCATTGAAGGAAACTGAGCAAAACCCTAGTTTACAAAATTAATCCACAATGAAGTATGGGCCATGAAAACATGAGGGAGAGGGACACCTAGAGGTAATCGCATTCTAGGAGACCAAAGGAGTCAATTCTTCTTCGATCCGACCTCAGGTTTCCGAGTTATTTCAATTTGAAATTCGCATGAAATGTCGTTCAGGGACACTTGGCCCACTTTCGGTCCTGGAACGAAAAACTTTAGGAGCAGCAAAATTGCATGATGTTGGCTCCTGCAATTCTGTATGAGCAAGGTTGATATGGTAACCCTACCAACACAAGAACGTTTGAGGGTTTTGTAGAGTTGACCCACTAATGCAAGATTTGCAAGAGTTGAACCATCAATGTAATTAAATGTACATTAATATAAAAAACATCAAAAAAAGTAAATTGCAACAACTCGAGAGCATGTTATTTTCCAATTTCTATTTCTTGGTGTCTAAAGACACCAGGTTGTTCTTGGCGCCTCCAATGTGCCATAGATCGTGTTTGTATCCTAGGCACACAAAAGGCTAAACATTAGTACTCCCATAAGAAAATAGAGAGAACCTAATGAAAATGTGCAAACATTAATTATAGATAACTCACCAAAGGTTGTAGGATCGTTTTTATAGTGTCCAGAATCCTATGAATAGTATTATGTCTATGAATGGTATATGTCAATTGTAGGTTAGTACATTGGGAATAAACTAAGGCTAAATAATTGAAATTGTGCTTCAGCACGCACTTTAAAGTTTAAATAATGCACCTGATAATCTAGCCACACTAGACAATCTGTCACATGCCCCAATTTGCAAAACAATTTAATGTCATTGAGGAAGATTATGTTATATTTTATGATAAAGTTTGTAATTGATGACCAAGTGGGTTCAAGGATAATTAATGTATTGCAGAATATTTTATTAATAAATAAATAAATGATGAGACAACAGCTCAGGGAAGTTGTTAAATGAGTGTTAATTGGTCACTTGGTGGAGGAGACTGGGTGGAGAGTATACTGACAAGTGGCAGCATCCTCAAACTACTTCAAACGGTTGTAGGTGGCAACTTCCCTATAATTGTGGTCATGATTTCCCAAGAAAGTGGAATAGGAGCAGGTGGCTCATTAAGTAAAAACTGACCCAGAAGACCTAGGCATTGATATAAAACTTCCCATTGAATACAGCTGAGGCTGCTCATTCTAGAATTGTGATCATTCTGAGTGAATGAAGTGCACATGAGAAATTCGATGGAGGGGACTTGTTGAAGTGAGTTTGAGGGATTAAGTGCTGAAGATTGAACTTGTGTAGCTACTTTAAGCTGAATTTCTTACTATTGTAAGCAGGGTTGAATTACTGTTGTATATCCAGTAAAGTGACAGAGGATCTCAAGGTTACATCTCTCACCCAGTACTCTACCAGGAGGACCAGGAGACAGGCTCAGGGATCCTGAGAAAGTGCGAACTAAGCTTTCTCCAGGAGTTGGTTGGGAGGAACAGCCTCCTTAAGCTTTTGTCACCTCATCCATTTGACAGGTTCTACTTGTTCAGGTTAAATTATAGTTTATCTACTATTTCAGAAAAAGATTACGAGTTTTCAGGTTATGCATATTATTATTTTATTAAGGTTAATGAAGAAGAAAGAGCATTGTTTATTGATAAATTTAGTGATTAGTAGATTATATTTAAAAAACAGTAGAGATTTTTCTAAGTAAAAGGTGAATAGAAAAAATTACCAAACTGTCTTTTTCCACGCCTTTTACAAGGCAATACTCTAGTACAGATGGTTGCTTAGTTAGATAAGTATATTTGTTTATTAACTCTGAATGTAAAATGCAAATAATTACTTTTATAGTTTTATGTGATTTATTTACAGAAATCTAGATGTACTTGCTCTGTCTATTTTTTGTAAATAAAACATGTATTACTATACAGAAGCCAGATTACAGAGCATAATACAACTAGATCCGACCCAAAAACAGGGAGGCCTTAGTCCAGTCCTGCGGGAACCAATCTGGGACTTGACCAGAACGGATTTGCTAAAAACATATAGAGTTTTCCCAAAGCCTCCTGTACCCCCTAATATCTATGTTTCTACTATGGGTCCCAATCATGTTACATTGTTTTCCCACCCACATCAAAATTGACGACTTGAGGGACCTGTCGCCACCCAAACCCCAATTGACTGCATAGTGCCTAATAACATACGAACTACATCTATCTAAACTGAGTAATGCCGAAAATACATTAACAGAAGAGAAAACCAGGAAAAAGTACAGACTGGTAAGAGATATCATATTCGACCAGAGGGGAGGGAGCTCCAGCGAGAGATTGCTGCTGATGGGCTTCCAGAAGCTGGTTGCTGCGAGCCAAGCACAAACGTCGATGTAGAATTCATGGGGCCAGCCGTGTTCTGAACCTCCATCGGTCCTCCTCCATCCGCCCTACCACTTCGGATGGTCCGCTCCCGAGCTCTAGCTATCTCCATGGCCCGGCGATCCACAGGGTGGAACAGGAAGCCCAAACAAGCAGCGAGGACGTCGAGCTTCTAGTGCATTGTGTGACATTCTGAGTTATGCTCCTTCTACAAAGGCACAGATTCCAAATCGTCGTCTCTCTTAGCCTCCTACATAGCTGCGAAATACCCAACCAAACGAACTGTAACCCAATACATCATGAGCATACGATCGTATGCAAAGGCACGGCTAGCTGTGTTTCCTGGGTCCAAGACCCATTCCACTACTTCAGCGTGAAGATTCTCCCGGGGCATGGCTTTTGCCTCCGACCAAAGTCCCTCAACCACCCTCTCAACCTCGATCCTGATACTGAGCAGAACGTGTTCCTTGTAGAGGTCCGCCTCCTCTTGAGCCTGGAGCTGAGCGAGGGTTGCTTGACAGGTTTCCCCTTAACCGACGATAAGCCAGACGCCTCCCCAAAGCCAACCTCCCCTCTGAACTACCATTTGGGGGCCATTGGGCAAGACTGTGGGGACAGGATAGGCAACAAGATGCAAATATGGATCACCCTAACAAGACCAAGCTCAAACACACGACGCAAAACAGAAGACAGATACGATGTCCTGCTTGTTCTGGGGCCTAACTCGTCATGCCATATATCAAAATCCCTGGAATATAACATATGAGCACTCGTGGGAACATTCCCATCCCTGGACATTTCCTACGTCATTCCCATCATGATATGGAGAGCCTTTGTCCTATGGAGATAATGAACCTTGTCCGATCGATGGTCCTCTCGCTCAGTGCTAAGCGTGGCAGAGTCGACGGCGAGAAATGAAATAATGGAACAGTACCAGCTCCAGAGCCGACGAGCAGTAATTCCAACGGTCCCCTTCCGCATTAGCTTGGCCACGTGTAGGCGTGCTCACGCCATCTTACTCCATCTGTCCTCCCTTCCATCTGATCGTCCATCTGTATTAACACGGAGAGATCCCTAGCGGCCAGGTGGCTACATTGTTGGGCCGAGTCCTCCTCTTCATTGTCATCTAGCTTGTCGCATCGGAAGCCAACTCTGCACTCCATGCCAGCATTCGCCAAATAGTCAGCAACCTTGTTGGCCTCCCTTCTGACGTGGTGAAAAGAGATGGCGGGGTGCGCATGGAGAAGGACACATAGTCACTCCAGTCTGTACCCTAGGCGCCAACTAGGAGATATCTTCTTCATCGTTTCTCCACTCAGAAGTCGCTTAGCCACTGTGATGAGAGTGTTGGAATCACCTTCGATTATCGTCGGAATGAACCCTCCACTGATCAGCACTTTCGAGCCTCGAATGAGGCCTTCCAACTCAGTCGAATTGTTTGTATCCTACCCTATAGCTCCCATGAACACCTTCTTGATCTGTCCCTCTTGATCATGGCAAAGGCCACCAAAACCAGCCGGACCTGGGTTTCCACGAGATGCGCCATCGAAATTCAGTTTGAAAACATCGGGAGGAGGAACCGAACAAATTGCTGGGCTAGAGGGGGTGCACAGTTTGTCTCGATAACGCAGAGCAGCAATCAATGGCCTATTCAGCCCCCAGTTCTCTGCGATCTGGACTTCTTTCCTCGGGAAAATCTTATCATGTTCATGCCACTGCATGCACCTAATAGAAGATAACAGGTTGTCTTGCACCGTGTTCCAGACTGCCTCCATATCTTTGCACTGGTCACGGAAGATCCTAGCATTCCTCTCCTTCCAAACACACCACATGGCCATGCCTGAAAAAGCATCCCAGATGGTTCTGATAATGGGATTTTTGAAGGCTCTTGGACACCATTCTCTTATGGTCTAGGAGGGTTGGCCCCGGATCCTGTCGCTCAATTTGAACTTCATCGCTCCCTTGTCCCAAATTGTAGCGGCAAAAGGGCAGTTGTCCAGCAAGTGACCCATCGTCTCCTTCACTTGATGACACAGACAACACTGAGACGGTCCAATAATCCCCCGCTTTCACAAGTTTTCACACGTGAGGATCCTTCCTCTGACAACAAGCCAAACAAAGAGGGCAACTTTGGGCCATAAGTTGACAGCCCAAATTTTTCTCCAGATTGCATCCATCGCCTCATTCCTTGAAATCCTGATACTGTAGGCCTCCTTGATGGTGAAGGATCCTTTTGAAGAATAACCCCAACGTAAGATATCAGGGCCTTCTTGAGCCTTGATAAAGCGTTTGTTCAACTCCTCCTGGGAGGCTTCCTAATCCTCCTCACTCGTAAAATCAGGTTTCTCAGGGAAGTTCCATAGATGATAATATATTTGGAACCCCCGCCCCCACGATTTGTTCACCAGAATACTGCCCCTCTCGAACTCTTGCTGTTTGATGAGAGCCTACTGAGGATCCCTACCGAGGATGGGGAACTGGTTCCATGAATCTTCCCAGAACTTCGCCCTGTTACCATCCCTGATCTCCCAGAAACTATTCTCTTGGATAATTGTTTCACCTACCATGGCTTTCAACCATATGGATGATCCACTAGGGGCTTCGTTGAAACGAACCAAGAGATGTTTGGGTCTATCCCTGACATATTTTATACTCCACAGTTTTTCCCAAGGTTTCGATGAATAATTAACCCACCCCCACCATACCTTGGCCCTGAGGATCTCCGACATTACTTCAGGATCCCTAAGGCCCAAACCCCCCTGTTCCTTAGGTTTGCAAACATGCTCCCAGCTTACCAAAGAGAATTTATCCTTCTCCCCATGCCTCCCCCAGAGAAAATTACGTTGGATACTCCAGATTTGCTTAAGGATAGCCTTTGGCGTGGCTAAAACCGAAAAAAGGTAAGTCGGCATTGCTTGTAAGATGGACTTAACCAAGATCAGCCTACTGGGAAAGTTGAGGGTGCGAAGCACCCAGCTTGATAATCTCTGCTTTATTCTATCCAAAAGTTTCTACCATTCTTCTGTTTTGGGCCTTCCAATCCCTAGGGGAATGCCAAGATACTTAGATGGGAAATCCCCTCTGGAGAAGCCCAAGATTCTCAGGATATTCCTCTGGGTGGCCGGGGGAGTGTTGACAAAGAAAACCTGAGATTTATTGGGATTAACCGCCAAGCCTGAGGCCTAAGCAAAAAGATCCAGACATTTTTTGAAGCTTCTAGCTTCTTGGACTGAAGGGTGCCCCATGAGCATAGTGTCATCCACAAATTGTTGGTGGGTCTGAGAGGGCGCCCCCTCATGCGCTTTCACTCCACGAATTGCCCCACTTTCAACCTGGGCCGCGATGAGGCGACTCAGGCCCTCGGCCATGAGGATGAAAAGAAAAGGGGACAGAGGGTCTCCTTGGTGAATGCCCCGAGAAGGCTGAAAGGAGGAAGTCGGTGATCCATTAAGGAGGATATTAAAGAAAGGCAAGGAAACCAGGCCCATGACCCACTGAACCCAGTCAGGAGAAAAGCCGTAGGATCCCAACACCTTCTCCATGAATTCCCAGTTGAGCTTATCGTAATCTTTTGCAATATCAAGCTTAATCATCATCCTAGGGGATCTCGAGATTTTGAGAGAGTGCAACACTTCGTGCACAAGGATAACCCCATCCAGGATTAGCCTATCTTCCACAAAACCAGACTGTTATGGGCTTATAAGCATCGGGAGGAGGGTTTTGAGCCTGTTAGTAATGACTTTGGAGATGATCTTGTATATGACATTGCATAGCGCTATCGACCTGAATTTGTCAGGGGAATACGCCCCCGCCTCTTTTGGGATGAGGGTGAGGAAAGTAGCATTGAAGGCTTTAAGGACCCCTTTTTTGGTTCTAGATTCCTCCATAATATCTAGCACATCCTCCTTAACAAGATCCCAGAAGAAATGGAATAAGTTGGACGTGAAACCGTCTGGTCCAGGAGCCTTTCCCAGAGCCATTTGGTTGACTGCTTCCTCAAATTCTTGCATCCCAATGGGCTTATTCATCATTTCATTGTTTTCTCCAGTGACCATCCTAGGAACTAACCTCATTATTTGTTCGATGTCCCTGCTTCTATCTCCCCCATATTCCCTGAGAATCTCCGAGAAGTGTTAAGTGAGCTCAACGTCTATCTCCCTCCTAGTGTCCACTCTATTTCCAGCTCTAGTTTTAAGCCTCTAGATTCTAGAACTGCTCCTATTCTGGATCACCGAGTTATGAAAGAATTTAGTGTTTCTTTCACCCTCCTTCAGCCATTTAACCCTCACCTTCTGTTGCCAATACAAAGCCTCTTGTTTTTCCCTATCTTCCAATTGCCCCATAAGATCCTTTTCTTTTTTTTTCATATCCTCGTTCCATCCAACTTCCATACCCTTTCTGTTTATGAGATCCAGCTCCAGCAACAGTTGTTTTTTGTCCTAAAAAATGTTTCCAAATTCCTCTTTGTTCCACGTACGGATCTTAGCTTTTAGGGCCTTTAGTTTCTGCTGAAATCAAAACATAATGGTTCTTGGGGGGCGGACCAGTTCCTGCCACCACTGACTTACCAAGTCCTTGAAGTCCTTTTGTTCCATCCAGAAACTTTCAAAATGAAAGGGTTTCCCCCTATGGGAGCAAGACCAATCCCAAGAGAAGCTGATGGGCCAGTGATCTAAGCCATTCGCTAGGAGGACATCAGCCAGAATTTCCCCCGTAATATGCATGACATTTTCTGAAACCAAAAAACGATCCAGATGGAAGGCCACCAAGTGCTCCCCTCCACGCTTATTATTCCACGTGAACCAGCCACACCCAGTTTCCATGTCAACCAGCAAGCTCTGAGCCAGGAGTTCGCTGAACGCTTCCTGGTATTTGTCCAGGGCTCTTCTTCCACCTTTCTTTTCCCCAAGATTTGCGATCAGGTTGAAATCGCCCCCAAGCACCCATGACCCCCGCTTCGTTTGCTCCTAGAGCCAGATGAGGAAATCCATAAATGATTGTTTCTCAGGGAAACAGCTGGGACCATAGATGTTTCCTACCGTTCCCTGAACTCCCGAATCCAAAAAGCAAAAATCTGCCATTAGGGCAAACTTATTGGCCCGCCAGTTGGAGAATTCCACCGATTGTGGCTGCCATAGGATAGCAATGCCGCCCGATTGTCCTGTTGCATCGGTGGCCATGACCTGACTACCCTTCCAAATCTTGTCCTTAATCTTTGAGAGGCCCCCATAGCTACATTTGGTTTCTTGGAGGAACAAAATATACGGGGATTCCTGCTTAATCTTATAGTTTATTGCTTTCCACTTCCTAGGGTTACTACACCCCCTTATATTCCATGAAATGAGCTTCATTGGCCAACCTTTTTAGCTTCAGAGAAGGCCTCCTGGATCATAGGATACTGACCAGATTTGATTAAGCGCACTCCAACCGCTGCTATATATTGCTTATTTGTCTTCCTCCCGCGACGCAGTTCCTCCTCTGGAGACTTCTTGTTACTGCCCTTCTGGGCGTCTAGGTCGATCCCCAAGATTTCCACTGCACCCGTTCAGATAATGGCTTCCTGGAGAAGTTCAAGTTGACGTCTCGAGATATACCCTTGTCCCTTCTTTCTGCATTCTTCCTCTATGGAATCCAAGTCTTTCTCACCCAGATCCATATCCTCCCCTTCGTCCTCCTCCATTCCTTCCACCTATTGGGTTTCCTTAATCACTGGTGATTTGGATGGGCCTTCCTGCTGGTCTTCAGTCATTGGCATAGCCTGAATCTCTTCTCCCTCTTCTAGGGACACTAATGCTTCAAATGAGTTCCCTTGAGTTTTCTCAATGGACATTGATTCCAAGCGAACCGGGGTTTTTCCGCCCCCCTTGCCGCGTCGTTTGTTCTTGACCTGGGTGAACCCGTCTTCAACCACAGCTTTGGGAGGCGTAGGGGCAGCCGGATCAAGCCGAAGGCTATCTCTGGGGTAGTTTCTTCCCAAATGACTGTATTCATGACAGTGTCGGCATCTAAAGGGGAGTTGTTTGTAGTCAATAGGCTAAATCCATTCCTCATCTTCCCAGTTTAAACTGATTGCTTCGGGCAGCTCTCTAGATAGATCCATGTAAACACAAATCCAGGCAAAGGTTGTGTACCTTTGGATCCTCGTTTGTTCTGCTATTTTTATGAATTCTCCCAAGCTGTTTCCAATGTCCTGCAAGGTCTCCAAGTCCCAGTATTTGCCCGGGAGGGAAAAGAGGTGAATCCAGACTGGGGAAACGGTCATGTCTTCCATTTTTGGGTTGAAATGCTCCTTCCCTGGCCGCAAGAATAGGCCCACTGAGAAGAAGAAATACGGACCTCCCTCCATGATTCTATCCCTATCTTCTTGGTTAAAGAAGATAATGGTGAAAAAACCCTTGGATCCCAGCTGGAGATCATAGTGGCCTTTAGGTTTCCACACCCCATTAATCCACTTGACCAGGTCTTTTTCCTTCGTCCAAATCCCCATAAATTTCCCTATTAGAGCCTTTTCCTTCCAAGTCTCGATCGTTCCCCTAACTACCTCAGATCTTATCTGAATCGTGGGTATGGAAGTCGTTCTTGGGAAACAGCCGCCCGTACTCGATTGTTTGCCTTTCCTGGAAACAGGTTGAGACCCATCCCCCTTGCCCTCCTCTGCTAGGTCCTTCCTTCTCACGCTAGGAGACCCAACATCCCGGTCGGGCGCCCCCTGCCCTAATGCCACCATGGCACCCTGCAGGAGGCCAAGATACCGGGCAGAGCCTGTAGCCTGGCGCCGTCAGGAAACCACACACCTTGATCAGCTCTTCCACGCTCCTCTTCAAACCCTAGCCGACTGATTCCTTTAATTTTTTTAGTCAAATAGTATTACTTGCTCTGTCTATTGAAAGTAGCTGCATTATCTAACTACAGGAAAAGAGTAGATTATATAATAATTACTAGTAATTATAATATTCATAGAATTATTACTAGTTTAATACTTATTATAAATACAATAAATAAAGTTTAATAAACTAATATAGGAACATTAAAAGTGGTACTTAGGGTTTAACCTGGCTAGTACTTCATAGGTCTTTATAATTATTTATTTAGGCTTACTATTACACTTTGTTTTTCTGAAAGCTCGGGTTTTTTTACTGCAACCTTCAAGAACCATCTAGGGCTTATAAGAGATAGGGTTTATCTCTGAAACAGACTTTACTTTCTTATTCTAAATACAAAACCTAACAACAGTAAATAATTATTACTAAAACAAAATAAATACAGAACTAAAATTATTTCTGTAAAATCCATCTCATTACAGAACTGTAGATTATCCATTAATAATAACCTTTTTAGAGAAACAGAACATTTTATAACACCTATCGAGGCTTAAGCCTGATCGAAATAACTTATCTAAGTCTAAACAGCAGTCGTAAACCAAAATTTTTAACCATTACAATTCATAGTAAGTAAAAACCCTTCATCTGTTACAAGAATTATTGAATGAACGGTCTTTTCATTTCCTGCAACAACTTAAAATTTCAATTAACCACCCAGTGGTCAAACAGTAATGTCACGGCTTAAAGCGAGTCTATAAATCAAAAGCTTTTACATATTCCCAGGTTGTAAAGGCTTAACTAAAACCCTTAAGTCACAGCTGCAACAACCTTAAATTATTTCCACATAACAACCTCTAGGGTTTAAAAAGTAGTATAAAAAAACAAGGAGCAAATACATTACAGTAAACCAAGGCCGAGCCCACAACCAGCACAGCGAAGTTTCCATATTTTTCAACCACCACAGCATAAAGTGCAGGAGAAACCCTCAGGATAACTGGGGCTTACCAGGGTTTGCGTGGCCGAAGGCTAGAGAGATGTGATAGCAGCTAACACCAAAAGCCGACAGAGAAACCTGCGCAGTTGACCAGAATAATTATAATCTTTAAAATGTATTTGTAATTTATAAAAAAAAATTGTGAAATAAAAACCTTGACAAGCCATTATCTATTAATGATCTTGTTTTGGAGAAGTCGTGGAAGCAAAGCCTCTGGAGCCAACTCAATGGCACCTTGGAGAGTGATGCCCTGAAAAATATGAATGCGCCGAGTGAAACTGAATACCCTAAGCCACGATTCGAAGGAAACGAACAACACGAATAGGAGTACTCCAACAAGAAACAAGGAACACTCGTGTCTTAAAAACTCTGTCCACTGTGTCTTTTTAAATGAAACTCACAGTCCTCAAATCGGTGGTGAAAACAATTCCCACACACAATACTCCACAGCAGTCAACAAGCTTCAAAAACTAATGTATGTTTCTCACCAAGCCGAGCTTGCAACAAATTTGGGAACCCGAAGGTCAACACAGAGCTATGGCGGCCACGAGCTCTCAGCTCGACCGCACCTCAGTCGAAGGAACCCTCTCAATGCGAAATGAAGGGTTAGGGTAATCATTAAGTCAATTTAACCAATGGATAAAACACCTCCACGTGTCCTCAGAAATTTTTCACCATCGTGGGTCGCAAATCAATAGTCAATTATGTAGTTTCCAATCTGCATTTAAAATCATTACAAATCAAAATAATATATCATTTAAAAAATGTATTTTTTTTTGCCAATAATGTAATGTACCCTTTGATCATTTCGATGCCTAGTTCATAAACCATAGAATAAAGAAATGGATTTTTGTTTAGGGTTATTTGTTTATTGGACAAGATAGGGTAGTATTTGATAACTATATTTTATAAAACATAGTAAATAACATACCCTTAATAATAAACTACATTGAGAAGGGAAATCTAATAACTTCTTGAAGTAGTCTTTTGAATCTTTGGAGTTGGAGAGTAATTATTTGACTAGGGCCAAAGCAATTATAAGATCTTTTATATTATATAAACCAATAACCATATCTCAAGAGATTTAAAAAACAACCTTGTGTAAAAGTGTAGTTTATAGCTAAAAGGTACACCAGGGAATGAGGTGAAGATACAAATAAAAAAACTTTAAAGTAAAAACTGTAAATGTTCGAAATAGAATTCTTTCAACTAGGAAGAGAATCTTGGACCAATTCTCTTACCGCATTGTGTAGTTGGGGATACAAGTAAGTGCAGTCCTTATACTTTATATAAGAGTCTCAATTGTAATTTTAACATCCAAATAATGAGTAAACAGTTAAGAGTCAAGATAGTTTTTGTTTATCTATTAAGAAAACATTTAATTATAAGAACCCTAGGGTAAGGGTAAGTTTAGTAATATTGCGACTGAGTATGATGACTTAAGAGTCCTTAGAAAACAAATCTCTTGGTCAAGATAGACTAAATTTATAGTTCTACAACGTAGAGTATTTCTTCATGTTTACAAAAGGATTCAAATAAAAAAAAATCAAAACCAAACTCCAAATGTTTTGACTGATCTAATCATAAGTCTGCGAACCATATCTCTTCCTATTTAAACTAATAGATCACAATTACTATAAGCAAAAGTAGGAGTATTCTTTAGAAATAATCTTAATCATCCAGTGTGATTTGATTTCTTTTTTATAGTAATTTGGTCATGCATTTTAACCAATGCATATGCAGTTTTGTTTTAACATCTTTAGGGAGTTTTGACAACTTTGATAAGGTCAACGTTACCTCTTACGAAGACAAGCTGAAATTAATCATTCTAATTCTAGCATCATATTTATGCTAGTGAAGTATCTTTCTTGACCTGGATATATTTTTTTTACTGAAACAAAACACTTACCTGTTAGAACCTGTAAAGAACCATCAGTTCCATTGTGTTAGCTATAAGCTAAGTAAGCCCCGATCACGCCTAAGAACTTTTCCCTACTTTACAAAAGAAAACAATAACATACCTAGCATTAGTAAGAGTCAGATTTCTTTTCTACTTTCTGGAAATTGCAACTACTAGGTTAAAACAGGACTAACACAGTATTTAAGATAAGCCTTTAAATTATACATAACCATATAAAAGAAGTAATCTTCGCTTCTCTCTCAAACTGTTTAAAATTACCCGCTAACAGTTAGTGGTTCATTAGCATTGATATTTGACATTTTATGTCACCTGAAAAATTTTAAATTTTTACGAATTTTTGAGTTATTACACAATCTAGTAACACCTGACAATGCACTCACTCCAGTAGGCCATATGGATCATCTATGTTGTCAATGGTGTCCATCAATCTTTCGTGCTCTATATAAGGTAACAAGTATCATACATGTGACCTATTTTTGTTCGAAAGTGTGCGCAACTTGATGTTTATACCAACTACAAGGTTGGTGAAGTGGTATGCAATAGTGGCAATAGCTCCTGGTCTATAATAATGATATACGTACCCACCCTTCCTTTTCTATTGTGTTTCTAGTGTCAAGTACTCCCCTTTTATAACCATCGAGCCAATTGGGAATTCAATATTTTCATCATCTGTAACAGGTTCGAGAATGGTTTGTTTTCCCTCTAAGCAACATGCCAACCAATAGTCAAAACCCCATTCATTATTTTTTGGGGAAACCACTGCATATATCTGACTCGTGAAAGGAAATAGGTCGAGTTAACAATACATTTTTTAAATAAGATCTTGCATGTAACATAAATTAAATTTATTTCAATGTAAAGGCTTGTAGTGATTTAGGTACTACTAATTTACTTTTTTGTACATGCTTGTATCAGATCCGATATGTGATCATAGTCCGTAGAAATATGTGTCTGATCATCTTCCAAATGGTCTATTTCATTAACCCCCTTGAAATCGGTGCCAAGTGTCACTCAATCCCATGTATCAACTATATATGTATACTCACAATCATCCCATTCATCGATGCTACAGGAACAACAAAAAGAAGCCTTCAATCTTGTCAAATTTGTAGGGCTGAGTTGTCTGAGCTTCTAATTGAATGAAACTGTCGAGTTCCATGCACTGTGTTCACTCGATGTGTTTGGGATCAGTCTACATTTGTCACCTCCCAGAATATTCTCTGCACTAGGTGTTTCCTTTTTGCTTGTTCTCCCATCACCAATGCACACCATTTCACTATAGATGCAGCATCTCGAAGGTGAGCTCCTGTAAACTCCATCTCTTTCCTTCGAAGGGCAGTTTTTATGCATGCACCAGCACCATCGTGCTCTCCTTTTCCATGACAAGTTTCAAAGTAGTTCCATATATGTGGCACCTTGTATTTTATGTGCAACAAACACGACCATTGAAATACATGTGCATTATTGAACTTTCCAGCACAACCATCTGACCAAATCAAATGGCAATAAAATGGTATATCCATAGCTATCACATGATCATAGAATAATTTAAAGCAATGTTGCACATAAAGGATGTCATGAGTCCGATCGTCACTTATGTAGAAGTGACTTTCTTTCAGTATCACACATTTCTCTTCATTTCTATCTGGCCCATGTCGATACGTGATATGGACCATTATGCTCACCTGCTCTAAGTGATAGTATTGACTTTGTATTTCATTTTGTGGTTGTAGGGTGTAATTTTCCGCAAAGTCAACCAGTGATAGTATTTTTCCGAGAGGGAAGGTGTCCCAACATATTCTGAATTGCTTATCTTGCCACTGTTCCATATCGACATGTTGAATGTACTGGTGGATCTTTCCATGAAACTCTAGAATAAAATCACATACTTGCACCCAGTGTAAAAAAATAAATAGTGTTATAAAACAATATAAAAATATTTACATGAATCTTAATATGTCAATATTTAAAAATGTTATAAAACAACATAAACAATGTACACTCAGTTAAATGGATATTATTTGTGTACATTGTCACCTGTGAAGTCACCAATTTAATATTCCTACTTTCTTTCCCATCATGTAGCTGATATGTCTCATACTGATAGTGCTGCTTCTCGACAATTGCATTCCCGAATGCTTTATCTTCACTCTCATGGATGCAATCATACCATAATGATAACCCACCACAATTGTTGCAAGAACCGTATACACATTGTTTTAAGTAATGTGTCTACCCATCTTGCCTCGGACACATTATGCTATGGATGAAATCTCTAGATGACATTGGTGATACTGTACTTGAGCATTCATGCACATGGTTAGGATGCAAAAAATGACGTATATGTGTGAATGTATGATAATATAGATCAAACTCTATGTGGTATCTACAACAACAAGTGTTCCATATGGTATTGATTCTAACATACCAAGGCTTGCATTTTTCAAAATATCTTTGCCTGAGCCTTAGCTCTACGTGGGAAACTTTAAACATCTCGAACAATTGAGTTTGTGTCATGTCAAGATAATGTTTAACATGAGGTTCATTGTTCATAGAACCCCTGCAGTGTTTTAACACGTCATTTGTGTTAGAAGAAGGCCTAGTGTTATCGTGCCAAAAAGTGTGCACTAGTCCCTTCACTGCCTCGACTAACTTCATGTCTTTACAGGGAAACCTACCGCTAAGTGCCCATAATGTTTCCACTTGTCCCTCTACATCAAGGTTGTCTCTTCTTACTAAATATTTTTTAACTATCTCTGGATGTAAAGGCACAATTTGTGATGTGAATTTAAGTAAACGATGTTTTCTTGTGGATCTACATACAATTGACTCAGCCAATATGCGACGAGCCACATTACAGTCCTATGAATGATTTTTTTTACCAATCGATGTGAATGCAGTAGCAAGAGATTTAACAATGTGATTACTTTATTCGATATTCTTCAATGTTATTATGCCTAACTTTCTTCTAATAGTTTCCATATTTCTAGATTTAAGCAAAGCTAAAAACAATTGGAATTTACTAGCTTCGGATTTTTTATCAAAATATTGTTTCATTATTTGAGAACAATGATGAAGGATAGTGCGTTTAGCCACCTTACCTTCCATGGAAGTTAATTTGATCTCGTCGACTTGTATGCATTTAGGACTTCTCTTTCATTTTGATGTGAGATTTCTTGTCATTTGAAATGTTGGAGTGACATTTACATCCACTACAGGTTGACAACTTCGATTAGGAGATTGAACCACCTAGCATGGTTGTTGTGAAGTCACATTTGCATCGTTAGAAACATAATGATTGAACTCTTCACAATATTGTTCACTTAATAATCGACCAAGAATATCATCTCCCCTATAACCAGCTTCCTTTAACGTTGCATTATATTCCTCAGCCTCCATGTCAGATATCTGTTGAGAGGGAATGGGAAGTATTTTCTCATCCAATGAATGCTGACAATTTCTTGAATATTCCCTCTTCTTTTCTTTTTCTATTTTCAACTTTTTCTAGTGTAAGCACCTTCCTCGCTGACTTTCGACCTCTATTGCGTACATTCCCCATTGAAATACACCCAAACTTGTACAAAACCTATGGATTTGTGTAAGAAATGATTAAATTGCAGGTTGAACAGTTCTCTGTGTGCGGGTTCAGAATAATTCTATCTTTTTCTACATTAAAACTGGCCCACAGCCCACATCCCAACATTTTTATAAAATACATATCGCATATGCGATATAATGCATGTCAATTTTATCGCATCTGCGATATGCATACACTGCTTTTTACTTAACAGGCATTTTTTATTACGTGATCACTAAATCGCATATTCAATATTTCGCATATGCGATTTAGTGCATATCAAATATTGAAACCTGATAACCTTATAATGGAACTCATACCCATGGTTAAGACCTTGATACCTATCCTCAATGCACATAACCTCATAATGGAACCCATACCCAACCTAGAGGCCAAATATCCCATCTAGAAGGCATGTGTGGTAATTAAAGGGCTCATTTATAGTTCATGAGTCACAAAAGCTTCATTTAGGTCCTAAGACCCTACCTTTTCTTCCATGATATTGATCAAAGTCCCAAACCTTATAATGACACCCCTATCCCATTTAGACTCCATTTATAGGGCTTTTCATAGTCTGAGACCTTGTGATTTGTCCATGAACCATAAAAACATCCTTTAATCCACAGAAGATTGGATTTATCCTTGGACCATGGTAGTGTCTTCATAACTATCTCTTGTCTGTAAATATTCATAATGGTTCCTATATGACCATGCTCAACGCCTCGAGAACAATCTTCAATGCATAAAATAGTCTAATGGCACATATATCCCATATTAAGGCTAAATATCCCCTTTAAAGGGCATGTGTAGTGGTTTAAGACTTGTTTTTGTTACACTTTTGTCCCATTGCCATGATTAAGACCTTGATACCCATCCTTAGTGCATAAAAACTCATAATGACACCCATATCCCACTAAAGGTCAAATATTACATCTATAAGGCATGTGTGTTGGTTTAGGGACTCATTGTCTTCTCTTCCATGACTATAGTCAATGTCTAGAGACCCATCCCTCCCATCCAAAACCCTATAATGGCACTCTTATTCCATTATAATACCATTTAGACTCCCCATATTCCATCTAGACGGTCTATGGGGTGGCTCATGGCCCAACATTACATTGGTGAAGAGGGGGGGGAGTCAAAGGAGGGAGAGGAAGGCGTAGAGGGAATAATTGGAGGGAGGGATGGGTAGGGGACATATATGGGGGGGGTGAAGGGAGGATAAATATAAGGGTAAGGGAGGGATGGGTAGGGGAGAGATATGAGGGGGGACTGGAGGGGGGACGAATATAAAAGGAAAGGGATTGGTGGGAGGGAGGGCCCTAGGGTCTTAGACATTGTAAAGGGATGAAACCTCTACTTTAGTCCCTAAATGAAGCTTCTATGCATCTAGGACCACCAATAACACCTTAAAACACCAGATGTTACCTCTTGAGGGCATTCTTAGCTCTGTGTGTGGGAATTGACACCATTAGGGTGTTTTAATCACTAAGGATGGGTTTAGAGACCCTTGACATGGTTGAGCGATCAAGAAACCTGGGTCATAGGCACTAAAGGAAGCTTCTAGGGATCCACAGGAAAGAATAATGTATCAAGCCACCACACATGACCTCTCTAGGGGTTCTTTGGACTTAGATTAGGGATATGAGATAAATTGGAATTTTTTTACAGTAGTTATGGGTCTCGGGGCCATATGCATGGAAATGGGAGGAAACCCAATCCTTGGGTCCTAAATGAATCCCTTAATCATTGAAGTTCAATAAGGACACTTCAAACTACCACGGAGGACCTATTGATGGTATCCCTACCCAAAATCTGGGGATAATCATGCCATCGAGAGGTTTTAAATAGTAGACATGTGTGTCAGTTCCTTACACATGGTTGACGGAGTAAACCCAAGCCTTAGTCCATAAAGGAATTTTATATGCATCCAAGGCCTAAAATGATACCTCGAATCACCTCACATGACTTACAAGCACTAGGTATGGGTCTTGTGGCCTTCGACATTGTTGGGGGAGTAAACATTGGAATTGGACTCTAAAACAAGATTTTAGGAATCCATTACCATTAAAAACACCTTAAATGACCAGCCATGACCTCTTGAAGTTACCCTTTCCTTCGAGTGGTGGCATGGATGCTGTTAGAAGGTTTTGGATAGTAGATATGAATCCATGGGTCTTGGACATTGTTAAGGTAGGAAACCTAGGCCTTGTACCATAAAGATAACTTCTTAGAATATAGTTTTAAGAATGAAATTTGATCCACCATACATTACCTCATGAGCATATCTGTAGCCTCCATGTGAGGTAATTATAAATAATAGGATGTTTTGAGCACTACGTATGGATATCAAGGTCCCGGACATAGTTGTGGGAGAAGCCCTAAGCTGTAGGCCCTAAATGAATGTTATACGAATCTTGACCTAAGAATGATGCGTTGAATAAAAAAAATCACGTTTTAAGAAGATATTTGGCCTCCAAGTGGGAATATTAGTATGATTATGAGTTCTCGAGCACAATGTATACATCGTGGAGCCTCAACATAGTCGATAGATGACACCTTGCCCTTAGGCCCTAAAAGATGCTTTTGTGTGTCCAAGGCTGAAAATAATGCTTCAAAACAACATAAATGATCTCACAATCCTTATCCTCATAGTGGATGTGTAGGAATATTTAAGAGGTAGATATGAGTTTCGATCCTTCGAGAAAGGTTAGGCAATAAAACTCAATCATTAAGTCTAAAAAGAAGATTCTATGTCTTAAGCGCCATGAACAAGCGCCATGGAAAAGCACCTTGAACCTCCAATAATCTGACCTCACAAATTTTAGGATAAACGTCGTCCTTTTGCCACAGTAAACTGCTTTAGAGGGGCCAATAATTACCATGATATTTTCTTTTTAGATAGGGTTTCTCCCAAAGCCTATCCACTAACTTGGTAAACTCTTTTTTACTCTCGTACCAAGCTACTAAAGCTAAAACGCATATGCATTATAGCGCATATGCGATGTGAATCGCGTATGTGATGTGAATCGTGTATGCGATATGAATAACGCTAAAACGCATATGCGTTATAACGCATATGCATTTTTTTTAATTTAAAAACTGGGCGGGAACTTGGAATTATGTTCGGAAATAGCTTTGGAATACTGAACCTATTGGCTAGGACAAATAAACCAGGGCTATTGTGTGTATTTTAGAACTCTATCAATATGCTTAGTTTCGATGGCGTGTTTTTCTATGACAATCACAATATTTTTTTATGAAAATATAGAATATTGTAGAGTACGATCTTACGATTTTGAATATGTAATTGTTTCCTTAAAATGTATGTTTTATTTATTTATTATTATTTTTCTAAATGACACACGTTAGTTTTCGAAAATAGATACGTCGATTGTTTTTTATATAACTTTTGATTTCCTTCACCGTTTCCCAAGAAAACTATATGGTGCACTAGAAGAGAGCAAGCTCTACAATATTATATATATAAATCAAGGATTTCATTAATTTTTACCCCTAAAGTGTTGCACCCGCACATAACATTTTCATTTCAATCTTTTATGACTTCAATAATTATTAATAATTAAAAATTATTCATGAAAAAAATTGAATAAATAGTGTTGCACTAGGCTCATATGTCCTTTATATGTCTCCATATTTTATCCAAAATTGACATCATTTACCTCATATAGTGTTGTACTGGCACAAACATAGATGTTATGATGTGTTGAAAATTTGAAAACCCAATTTAACATAGACTAATTTTATAATCATTTACACACATTTTTTTTCTGCATAAATGTTATATATTATGAAAGCTCATTCAATTACCTATATTTTGTCATTTTACTTCATCTTCAAATACGTTAGGGGAGTACCCCTAATTGTCACCTAAAGTCAGAGGTTCCAAGTTTTTACAGTATTATGTGGCATCTAAAGTGTCTTTAAAGGAATCCATAATTGTGCATCAACCCTTGATATACTCTATATTTTTTCAATTATTTTAAATATTCAATTCAATATTTAAAACAATAATTTTCAACTAAAAGTTAATCATAAGAAATTCCACTTTAAACCAAATCCATTAAATTAATTCATTAAATTTATAAAAATTAAATGTTAATTCAATTTGAAATTTCAATTAAACTAATATTTAGCAAAGTTTAATTTTTTTCCCAAATTCAAATCTAAATTAGTTTTTTTTTAACAGAAACAGTAAAAGAGGGTAGTATTAAACAGGATGTGCACAACCATACATTACAAAATATGCGATAACTAAGAGTTCTTACTGTTCAAAAAAGAAGAAACCAAAATTGGTCCAGAGGGGAGACCAAAGAACTCCACATAAGGTTTTTACATATATTCTATGGACAGTGGTAGTATATACCCTAATAAATTGTTGATTAAGTAACGAACAGAAAAACATAAACTAAGAAAGCCACTTAAAAATTAGCCTGTGGGATTCATTGGCTGGACTACCGACTCCTCCTCCATGGGCTGGACTGCAACAGGGGTTTGGCGGGCCTGACTAGCTTGATTCATGCTGACCAAACGCTGAAGGTCTCCTTGGATTTTGTCCACTTTGCCCATCATTTCTCTGAGGTTGGATTTTGTGTCATCAATCCTAGAATCATGATTGCTTATCCGGTAGGAGGTATAGCTGACCACCTCACCCATATCCTTCACCTCTTGAACCAGTGCTTTGTTATCCATTATACCTATGGCCATCATTTCATACAAACACCTGAGATTTTTCTTCAGGTCTGCAATCCCTGCATTCTCATTTGTCGGGTTCATATTGCCTTGCCTAGGAATGTAAGTGTCAAGAGCTATGCTAGAAAAACTGAGATGGAGATTCTGAACAGCACCTTCCAAATTTTGAGCGTGAGAACCACAGAAAAACTCACCAAGAGCCGAGTGGAGAATGTTGACTTCTCGCATAAGAGAATCGCATTCTTCCTTACTTTTAAAGGTGAGAGTGCCTATGGCTCCTTCCTTCCACCCGGAGCAGTTGCAACCAAGAATCAAATTACTGCCTACTGTAAAAAACTCACCAACAGGAAGACTGAGCCCGAGACCAGAACTCAAACGCCACAGAGGACCGCCGGCATGGGGAGAGCAATGACAAGAGAAGAAGGCAACGAGTGAAAGCCTTTCTTTAACGAACACCCTGCAAAAAGGCAGAGTCTCCCACAGAATCTCCTGAAGAACTCCCTCGTCTACGCTTGATATTACATTCGGCAACGTCCTCTTCGGCGAGAATGCAGAATGAGCAAGGATCAGACCACTATTCAAAGGAGCTGAGGGGTAAGAATGAAGTCTGAAGGAAGCCATAATGCGAGGGATGACAGGACCTAGAGCATGTGAGTTGAAGCAGCAATAACGCTGGAAAAGACGAAAGTTAAGGGCGTCGAGGATCGAGGAGAGCGGGAGCACACGCGGCGTTGGCATGGGAGGCGGTAGGACGACCATTTTATGCGCTGGGGTTTTCACAATTAACCATGGCATCATGAACAATGCGATGGGGATTAAAAATTTTAAGCCATAGTTCATTAGGGTATAGGTTTAGGGGGGGAATCGACCCCATTGAGTTGGAAATGCCCTTGTGGAAGAGAAGCCCCCACATTTGCTAAGTCATCGGCAGCCACGTTATTTGAGCGAAGGATATGATACAATTCATAATGGGGGGATAGAAAAGGGGTAGTTTTGTCATATAATCGATGACATTTTATCGAGCCAATGGTGTATCCATTGAGCATTTTATATATGACATGTCTAGAGTCGCCAAATATCGCAACCTTGTAGAGATCAAAGTCAGCGAGGATCGTCAGTCCCTGGAGAAGAGCCATCCATTCAGCCTCATTATTAGTCCTGCATCCTATTCCCCAGGCAAAGGTTTGTTCAATTTTTCCTCCAGGATCCAGAAGGATCCCTCCCACACCTGCCACCCCTCAAATCTAAATTAGTTTTGATATTCAATATCTTTTTCAATTATTTTAAATATTCAATTCAATATTTGAAATAATAATTCTCAACTTAAAAAATAAAAATATCACAAAAAATTCCTTTGAAATAATAATAAAAATCGATTAAATTAACTCATTAAATTTAGAAAATTAGAAATATTTTTTTAATTAATAAGTTAATTCCATCAATTCGAAGCTTGCAACTCTTTAAAAGTGTATTGCCAAAAATTTCAGATAAAAACGAGAACATGGTCTTTGGCTTCCAAAAAAGTTTGCCAATCATTAAAGTATAAAAAAATATTTTTACTAATATTTTTAATTTACTTTTTACGATATGCAGATTACCATCCATTTAATTAAATTTAATCTATTTAATTCAAATGAAAAAAAATAAACTACTAATTTTGTTTTAAAGATTTATTTATATATTTAAAAACTTAAAGATAAGAGTTCTTAAATTATTGTAATTAGGCCATAAACATGTAATAATTAGTATTATATATTTTATTTAAAAATATTCTAAATGTTTATTTATTTAAACTTTGTTAAAATTATTATAATTATAGACATACAATGTTCTAATTATGTAATATGGATATTTAAAATTGTTAATTTGAACAAATATTTTATCATATAATGATATATAACTTCTTTTACTTTCGCTATTTGTAAGATGAATTCAACATAAAAAGAAATTAGAAATAGATCGAATTTATTATTATTTTACAATAATACAATACTAAATACACTAATGCAGAATGCTTATTACTCACTGGTCATAGTGAAACTGGTCGTTGGACTGTCCCTAAAACACCATGGGTAAAAAGGATCTGCCACCTTTGTGAGAGTAAGAACATTGAAGATGAAAATCACTTCCTCTTAGAGTGCCCTGCGTACACCCACATTAGATCCCAGTTTCATAATCTTTATGGCAATACCGACTTTCCTAGCCTTTTAGCGTGTCAAAATTATAATAAGCTCGGGACGCTTCTTTCCAAGCTCTTTGAGCATAGAAATATAACTTTAAAGCAAACTAATTAACTCTCTTTTTTAGGTTCATAGACCAAAGTTTGGTCTCAGGGACGTTAACCATCATCATCATCACTAAACAACATGCAAACAAATTAGAAATAAATAAACTTAGTCATTTCACAGCAATGCAACCCTAAATAATAAATACAGTACAGCAAATGGTTTGAAGAAAAATTAAAAATAGATAAATACAGCAATGCAACACTAAATACTAAATGCGCTACTGCTAAATGCTTATTACTCGCCAACGGTCATTCAGCATTACAAGGGCTCCAATAAAATCGCACAGGTCATCTTAATTGGTACAGCAACGGTTACACGACACTTTGAATTTCCAGCGGAATCGGGATTTTTTTTAGCATCAAAATCTGGCCACGCTAATTATAACAAAAATCTGGCCAATAAATAAGTAATAATGTTACCCTTTGAAACAATATTTCATATGCAATCATGGCAAAACAGGTTATGAAGGTAGCCAGCTTCATGGCCATTGTTTGGATCGTCGTTGCTCTATTGTTTCTGGGGGCATCAGGTAATATTATATTATATTATATTATTACCACTCATTCTCTATAACTATATTCTTTCGTTTATTTAATCAATGAGTATTTGACAAGTTATATAGTTTTATTATGCGAATGCATGACATTGCAGAATGCGGGGCTTCTTCTTCTGTAAGTGTAAATGGTGGAGAGGCTGGATATTGTTACAGCGTCCACAGCTGCAACGAGTGCCCTCGCTACCGTAATTTGTATGCTTGTCAGCACGGGAACCTCTGCTGCTACAAAGGCCCCGCAAAACTCAAATAGCTATGTTTAATAATTAAATAAATATTTGTGATTTCGGTTGATATTTTCTGCATTAATACTCTATTAGTATTATCGTTGTTGTTATTATTCATGTAAAAGAACTATGGAACGGTAGATTCCAATGTTGGATTGGCTGCCTTATGTGTGTGCCTTTTTGTTTTGTGTGGGCTGTAATATAATTAAATAAATCTGGTTATATATTATGATCCATCTCACTAAAATGAGGATATATATGTATGTTATGTGCAAAGATTATACCAAGTATTATTCAATCTGTATTATAAATTTATTTTAATATTGAATTGATCAAGGGATATGAAATTTTTTAGATGTATTTTTTTTAACAAATCTCTGTAAATTTAGAGTTAAGATGTAATGTTAATATAAGGATTAATTTTTTTTGGTATATAAATCTTTATTTTAATGATGGTTTCATTTTAAATAGTATAACAAAAAGTATTTATTTAGATTTTTTTAATTTTTTTAATTATTTTTATAATTGAAATTTTTTTTTTTAAATAAAGTATATTTTACTATTTATTATATTTTAAATTAAATAATCATTTTTTTATAATAAATTATCTATTAAAACATTAAAATTAGTTTATAGATAATATGTTAAAATTTTGATTGTAATTTTTTTTATAGTTTTTTTAGAAATTAGATACATTAAATTTTGTTAGAATTTTTTACTTTTCTGTAGCCTTTCAATACTTAAATAATAAATTTAATATATAAGTCATTTTTATACTATATTAAGAAAATAAAGTTTATATAATTAATTTTGAATTCATAAAATTTACAAAATTTCAAAATTAATGTTAAAATGTTTATGAAAAGCAAAAAAAAGAAATTAATAACTATAAATTAGTTTAAGAAATTATATATATGTGTAGTGAGATTTGATATCTGAGTTATTATACTAGTATTGAAGATGAAAATCACTTTCTTCTAGAATTCTTTGGTTACACCCACATTAGATCACGGTTCTATAATCTTCTCTCATCTTTGATTGTTCTAACCTTCTATCTTTTTTAAGATCTTTGAGCATAGGAATAATATTTTAAAGCAAATCCATTAATTTAAGTCTTGTCTTTTCTCTTAAGGTTTTATAGACCAAATTTAGCCCCAATGTAACATCCCCGTTAAAAGCGTTAAAAGCACTGTAAGTAATGTTATTTATTTTCCTAAGTTGTGAATTGATTTAGTAAACTTAGGAGACTAAGGGTTTGACTGGAATGAATGTATTCGGGCATGAATCCACTAGAGAGGAGAGTGAATGGCTGAGAAGCCATGAGTTGGATGACGAGGACCATCCTTGTGCTTCACCCACTAGAATAAGGGTGAACAGTGCATCTTCACTTGTTGACTTGTTGAGTTGAAACCTTGTTCAAAGTCATCCTGAGTGTAACTTTCTAGCTATAATAGATAATAAAATTTTGTGATCTAAGTATTTAGTTACTATTTTAAATAATTATCTCCTTCTCATAAAAAAATATCCTTCAAATCTTTAAAGAAAAAAAACCTCATGTATAAAATAATAAAATTATTATATACAAAACCAAATTATCTTTACTACTAATGTTACACATACTTATTCATTATTATATACAAAACCAAATTATCTTTACTACCAATGTTACATATACACAAAAATTATCTTTACTACTAATGTTACACATGCACAAATATGTCGTATGTTAATCAGTCCTTTAAATAATTTTATATATATGTCACAGCATGAAGCCGTGTCCAAGTGAACGGAAAGAGACACCGTGTTTTAAGAAAAAACTCTCTAATTAATTGGTCATTTAGCCAAGTGGAGAAACTTTATTTTTTTTATAAGATAAAATGTTGAGAGTTTTAGTTTTATAAATATTTAGAGTTAAATTTTAAGGACAATTTATTGTGTATTCAGTATTTGAAGTCAAGCTTTTATTTGTGTTTGGATAAGTAAGATCTAGAAACACTTTTCCAATAAATTAATTAGAGTAGAGTTTTATTGGTTATATGTTATAAATTTTTTAGCATTTTGTTGTGATGTCAAGTTTATTTAAAAGAATTAGAAAATTTTAAATTATGAATCTGGTGGTTGAGGATAACTAGGTTATGAATTTAAACTTAAGGTTTTGTTAAGATATTTTAGTAAAGTTTCCGTGAACTATTTATTCTAGTGGATTCATGTCAACTCAAAATATGTAAAATAGAGGTGAAAGAGTCAAGTAAGTTTTCAATTGTAGTTTTTGATCATTTTACTTGTGATAGTTTAAGTGGAAATATTTGGAATAGCTTCAGATGATATTATTCCCTTTAAAAGAAAGGCCTTGCAACAAGGCTAGTTTAGTAAGTTGATATTGTTCTCTATGAGAGAGATTTGAGGATAAGGAAGATGAAATGCAATACTTGCATTGTTGTTTTGTAACCTTTTGTTGAATGATTTAATAAAAATATTAACAATTTTGGTGGATGTAGCCCGTGGTTAGGGGTGAATCACTTATATTGGTGTATCTCTCCCTCGTTTTTGTATTTTATGTGTTTGACCCAAGTTAATGCTTCATAATTATGTTATATTTAAAGAGTACCCACTTTCTTAATTGTATATAATGATTGGATTATGAATTATAATATAAGTGTTGTTAGTAACACTGTATAGAATCTTTTACATTATTCATACATTTACTTTCGTCGATGGAATTTAAGATTGGTGGGGAATGCATTTGAGTTGTAATGCCATGTAATTCCTTGAAACTAATATTGTTTTGGGTTGTTGAAATGAAATAGGTTTAAAAAGAAAAAAAATTACCCCATCTTCCAAAATGGTAAAGAGGAAATTGGATTCGTTACACCCAAGAATTAGTTCATTTAGTAAGACGTGTACACTCTCTCTCTAGAATTTGGGAAAGGTTATAAGTTCTAGCATTAAATCCTTCTATCATCATCATCATTGAAAAATTTAAAATAATAATTATTATTAAAAATATTATCTTTTTATAATTACGGAAAATATTTTTTTTATATATTTATAATTTTATCATTTATAAATATATATAATCTAATTAAGTAATTTATTAAAATAAGACATTAAAAAATTACAATGATTTATACCTTCCATATTATTTATTTAATTGCTATAAATTTATTATTAAATGCAAATAATTCTTTAAAATTTAAATTCTCAATCCACTTAGAATTATTTAAAAAAATCATATCTTAATCCATTTATAATTATTTAAAAAAAAATCATATCTTACCTTATTTAGTCGAGGCATCATACACATAAAGAAGTTTAAATATTTTCTCCATAACTACTAATACTTTATGCATAGATTTAGTGAGGTTTTATGTTCAATTTAAGCATAGATTTAGTGAGGTTTTATGTTCAATTATGATTATTATGGTGATGGTGGTTAAGTTTTATATCAATTTTGGTTTATCAAGTTTTAATAAAGAAAAGTAAAGAACTACTTAGTTTGATTTAGAGTTTTATTTATGTGCTCAAAGAGCTTGGAAATTATGAGTGTTCCTAAATTACTATAATTTTGATGAGATAGAATGTTGGGCAGGTTCATATTGTAACAAAACTTTTGAAATTGAGACCTTATGTGGGTGTACGCATGATAATTTCAAAGAAAATGATTTTCATCTTTAACACTCATAGGCTCACAAAGATGATTTATTTATGCTAGTTAAAACATAGAGATAATTTTGATATATAAGATTAGGGTTAATGGTTCCTTGTAATATCTTAATTTTCATTTATCTTCTAAATCTTAGTCACACCACAACTTATCTTTGAACTTCGAAGTAATAATATTTTTAATATCAAATTTATATTTTCATGAATCCCCCACATCTTTAACCAATACATGGCATCTTTAAGCCAACATTGCTTGATCCTTGTGTGGTTTTGACTAAAACTTAAAGAAAATTTTGGAAGTCTCTGGCCTCCCAAGTTTTTTAATTTTTTCTTGTACATTAGGTACCTGGTCATATCTATGCTCTCAATGGGGAAAGACCCACTTCAATAAGGAGAAAAAGATATGGAGTATTGCTTTTAATTTTAAGATTGTAAGTTATAAAATGCTTGTGGATTCACTCAATCCTTCTACAATATTCTATAGAGAGACTGAAACCCCACATTTCATGTCACATGCCCCAATTTTGCAAAAACAATGTTATATTATTTGTTATTATTTGAGGACAATATGTTAAATTTTATGCTAAGTTGTAATTGATGACTCAACAGAGTCAAGGATATTTAATGTAATTCTGAATATTTTAATTATAAATAAATAAAGGAGGAGACAACAGCTTAGGAGAGCTGTTAAAAGAGTGTTTACTGGTCAAATTGGTGGAGGATACTAGGTGGAGAGCAAACTGACATGTGGCAACATCCTCAAACCACTTCCAACTATTGCAGGTGGCAACCTCCATACATTTGGGGTCATGATTCCCCAAGAAAGTGGAATCAGAGCAAGTGGCTCAAATTAATGACAACTAACCCAAAATACCTAGGCAATCTTTATAAAAATTCCCATTGAAGAGAGCTGAGGCTGCTCATTCTAGAGAAGTGATCATTCAAGTGAATGTACTTCAGAGAAATTCAATGGAAGGGAATTGTGGAAAGAGGTTGAGGGGATAACTGCTGAGTGGTCTAGTGCAGCTTTTAAGCTGAAAGATCTTACTGCTGAGTGCAGGGTGTTTTACTGAGTTATTGGACCAGTCTACTGTTTGCATGCTCCACCAGTTCTCAGCCAAGAAGACCAGGAATAAGCTCGGGGGTCCTGAGGAAGCATTGTTTGAGCGCTCTCCAAAAGATTGGTAGGGAGGAACAGCCTCCTTACGCTGTTGTCGTCTATCCTAATCAGGTTCTACATTATTTTGTTTTAATGTGTTAGAATGGAAAATAATTTATAGTCTATGTTTTTCCACACCTGGAAGGACCAGGCCGTACTCCAACACATATAGAATATTTACAGTAGATGAAAGAAAATGTTAAGAGATTGCATTTTGTAGTTAATAGAGTAATTTATTTTCAGTGTGTACGTTATTATTAAAAAGAACAGTGATCTGGTTATTTATGTCCATTATTTTAACAAGCTTATTTATGTAAACCTATTGGAAAAGAAATAGCGGTACTTTAGCACAAGTAGAACGTTTAAGAGGATAAGAGAATATCTTAGTAGATAAGATTGTGTATTTACAGATAGTAGAGTAATTTTATTCATGCTAAATATCAGGAACGTTAAACAGTGTTATGATATGTTTTTTTTTCTCTGTTTTCACTTAGTAACTGAATGAAATGTAGCAGAAAAATCACAGTAGAGTCACAATGTTTACATACAGTTAAGTAAAGAAATAAGCTACTAATCATATAGTTTATTTGATAACAATACCAACGAAATCTAGGACTAATATTTATTATAAACTAAATAGGATTAAATTTAAAAGTACTTAGATTAAAAAGAGTAAACTGAGTTACAGAATTTATGTTATATCATTTCAAAAACTCTGAGTAAAGTCTACTAGACAGTTTACTAAATAAAAACAATGAAAATATAATTAATAACTAGTATAAAACTAAATAATATATATGTAAAAACTATTTATAAATATTAGAGAGGCTTATACCTATAAATATAAAATTCAGGGTCGAAACCCTAACCAAGTTATTAATCTATTATAAATAAAACTTCTAAGTTGCAAACCATTTACTTGGATAATAATATATATAAGCATTGAGTCTACTGTAAACTGTCACAGTCCTTTCTGGAACAAAGTTACTTTTACACCACACACCTATAATATTAATTTAACCAAAATAACAAGTAATAGAACCTAATCATTAATTAACTGAAGAACTTAACAAGGGTTTCACTTCAGGAAAAACCCTAGCTAGTATTTTCCAAACAAGTAAGATTAATATTATAAATTACACACTATGAATAAGTTACAGTCCTTATAATAACAGTGTATACTAACAAAGGATATTTAGACAAAATGTTCTTCATCAACAGTCGGACAGGACAAACCCTAATATACACAGAGTTATAATATATAAGTTTACTGTAAAAAATGAGACAGAGCTCGAAGTAAAACCTTTTTTTTTAACCCAATGTATTACATTGACAGGTCGTCGGGCTACAAACTTAACCAGATTACAATACCCAGCTCAGGACTGGTGTACCCAGCATTGTGGCATGGGTTTTTAAAAATGAAACTAACGTTCATTATATCAAAACCTACATTACTGTATAATCTTTATAAGTCAAGAAAAGAGCATATACAAATCACGGCATTGAAGCCGAAGTCACCCTACTATATGCAAGGTTTTAATAACGAAAAATAAATCTTAAAAACTGAATACCAAACATCCTAAGGCTAGGGAAACTGAGGTCGTAATTCCTTCCCACTGAAATCATTTTCCCCTAAGTCTGTACAAGCAGGGAGTGCCACTTTGTAACCAGGGCTTACCCATAGACTAGATGCCAATCCAAACGTGAAGAGGATTCTTCCAAACGAAAAGGCGAACCATCACCTACAAGTGAAAAACAAAATCTTGATTTAAAAACTGAGTTTATAACTATAACTATAATTTTAAAGCTTACAAACAATTTAAAACAAATTATTACTTGGAAGTGTTGAAAACCGAGGCCACGAAGAAGGCAGACCAACACAACGAACAGTACAACCCTCGTGTTCACTTGAGAAAGGGGCAACTGGGTTCAAAATACTAACTACACCGACGACTAGAGCAGGAGCAAGCATTGACAATGGCCACACAATGATTTGACACTAAAGACTACTGACTGTGTAACACTACCCTCACGCACAGCAAAGTTTTGTTTGCAGGAATCAAATCAAATGCGAGCTGTGAACTTCGCAACTCTTGCACTGGGTGACAACACTTTGGAATACACAGACAGTGGAGCTGAAGGTGAGCACAAGCGAGCCCTCATGGCCGCAGGAAACCAGACAAAGCACAGACCAAAAACCCTCGACAAAGAATGAGAAGTAGGGTTGCATGGTGAGCTTATAAGCTATGCAATGCATGGTGGTGGATGTTCCACATGCCCACAAATTTATCCATTCCACAGTGGGTCGAGTTGTATAGTCTCCACTGCAATATCGGGATCAAATTATTGTTAATAATTTGTATAATGATCACAACGATAATGAAATCTATAAAGTCAAAAAGTATCATTTCATTGATAAATCATAAAATTCAAACTATGATAAAGAATGAGGTTTTCATGGTATTGGTAAACCTTATATATTAAACCTTGGAACCTTCGTTGGTAACAAACCAAATCATGCATTGTATTGTTAATATTTGACATATGTAAACAATCAAACCTTTCGATGGAGATATAACAACTATGGAAAGATCCATAGTAGGGTGTATGCCCTTGATATTAATGTAATAAGTTCCAATAATAATCAATTATTCATACATTATATAGCAAGACAATGATGTTAGAAGGAGTTGTATGTAAAGACTAATATTAAGAATCTAGTTGTAAATCAATATTGTGGATATAAAAAGTATTTACACTCTAGAATAAATTCTTATTGTTGTATGAAGTCTATAGTACTAAGAGTAAGGTAAACTTCATGGAAGTTGTAATCGTTTGGTTTCCAAATGTATACAATGCCCCAAATGAATTCAAACCAAGGTTAGTTTAGACTTGGTCGTAAAGGATAGTAGAACTATCCAAGAAAAAGTATAGTATCATTTGTTATTACAAATAAATAATAGGGTGATGTAATTTCGTCACATTACTTATATCATGAAGAAGTTTGGAGATAGAAATCACAACTTGTCGATATTTACGCAATTGCTCATTTATAAAAACAATGCATTAATAAGCTGATAAACTTCCTCTACTGGAGCTTAATAAAAGGTAAAGCTAAGAGTTCTGCATAAGCTTGTTTCTTGAAAGGCCTTAGGTCTGTTTTCCTACTTATAAGCAGTATTGTACATTTTATAAATAGCAACAACAATAAACTTTTATTTCAATGAGAGTATTGATATACTAAATCTTGAGCTCTAATAAGAACTGGAAATAGCTTATAGTAAAGATAGAAAGAAGTTTTATCTAACGTAGCAATCATTCTGATAAAAGACAAACAGTAGGGCAAAGTTATTAACCTTTACGACATGAATTTTAAGTACTATCACATTTGTAAAACAAGTAAAAGAAACGTTACTTTACCTTGTAGTACCTTGAATTCTTCTAAGCAAACTTTTACTCTAGCAGTATATTTATGCTAAAAGAAGTATATCTGGTTAAACGCCTTAATAAACTCTTACTAGTTCAAAATTTACCTGTCAAGCTTATAAGATCCAGAAATCCAAGTACGTAGCAATCGCTAAGTAAGCCCCAGTTAGAAAGTAACTTCTCACCTACTTAACAAATCAAACCATTAGTACAACGAGAAATAACTTAATGCAGATTATTTACAGCACGTATTGAAATTAAAATAGTATTAATCTATATGTGTTTAAGTTATGGTTACTTTTGTTAACTGTTCCATTATTTCTGTTAGCTGCTAGCAGTTATCCAACTGCGACTATAAATAGTTTATGTTACATCAAAAAATTTGATTTTTGTGAAAATTTGGGGTTTTGACGTGTGGTATCAAAGCACAAGGTTCAAACACTAGGCCTTAATGAAGCCCAACTAGCTTTTATGAAACAGTGATTTTGAATTATTTTGTTGATGTATTTTCTTTTAAATGTTATTCAACATAGAAATTGTTTCTGAAGTTTAACAACAGGTATGGAAAGGCTGGAGGAATATGCGGAAGAGGAATCTCCATTTACTGAACAAGAAAACTTACCAAGAGACCCTATAGAAGAAGATCTAACCACTAACTCCTCAGAACTTTTACAAACAGTAAAAGACTTAAAATCTAAAATGGAATCTGAAACGAGAGAATGAAAGGATTATGAGGGCTTAGTAGGAGCTAAATTAGATCCTAACAGAAAGATTTCAAACTGAGGGTAGGGGAAAAAGAGTTGATTCAGAAGATACAAGTCATCAACATAAATATAAAAAGATTAAACAGACTAAAAATGAAAGCAGCTCATCTTCAGAGGTGTTTGGTGATCTACGTAAAATTCACTCCACCAGTGACAGTAGTGATGACAACCATTATACTAAAAAGAGAAAATATAAACCCTATGAGGAAATTTCTGGGGAATTTAAAAAGATTAAACCACCAACATTCAATGGAGAAACTGAGAAGGGGGAGGAAGCATAATCTTGGTTATCTGGAATGAAGAAGTACTTCTGATTTATAACTATTCTAACCCATTAAAGGCTAGAATGGCTATCTACAATCTCTCAGGAAAGGCTGATATTTGGTGGCAGGATTTGAAGAGAGGGAAGGGAATAAAAGAGAAGAATGTAAATTGGAGTACCTTCAAAAGGTACTTCAAAAAGAAATTTATGTCTGAACAGTACTATGAAGAGAGAGCAAAAGAATTCTATGAGCTTAAATTAGGATCAATGACTATGAAAGATCTAAACAACAAGTTTTTAAGTCTGCTTAGGTATGTACCATACCTTGTGGATGAAAAACCAAAGGTACAGCGATTCCTCAGGTGTCTACCTTATCATATTAAGGACGGGATTGAGTATGACAATCCAAAAACTATGGAAGAAGCTATGAGGAAAGCCAACTTCTGTTATGAACAGAACCAGAAGAAGGAAAGCATGGCCAACTGGAAGGCCAAGAAGAATAATAACCATTATGACCAAAAGAAGAAATAATTTGTGCCCAACAGGAATTCTAAAAACAATAAGGCCAATAATTTTGCTAACAAGAATTTCCAAGGGAATAAGAATAATTCACCAAGCAATCAGAATAATTCCAAGGGTAAATAGTTTGCTAATAACCATGGTAATTACACGAATAACTTTGAACGCAAAGAACCTATAAAGTGCTAGGAGTGTAATGGCCCACATTATGCCTCAGGTTGTCCTAATCGAAAAAATATTGTCAGTAATATCCATACTATACAGGAGGAGATGAGTGTCGGAGATTTAGCGAGGAATATGCCCAGAATCAATGCAGCCTTGGAGAATCGACAAGCAGAATATCAAACTTCCATGGTGGAAGTAGAAGGTATGATAAATCAAACCCCTATAGCTATTTTAATTGATCCAAGAGCTAGTCTCAGTTATATTTCACTTAAAATGGTAGAAAAATGTAAGTTGCCTGTTGAAATTTTTGAAAATTCTTGGTTGGTGCAGTTAGCCACTGGTGCTAAAAGGAAGGTAACTTGTTTTGTAAAAGAATGTGCAGTAGTTATGGATCAATTTGAAACGGTTGTAAAACTTAATGTATTACCTCTTGGTTCTTATGATTTACTTAATGGTATGGATTGGTTAGAACAACATAGGGTGATTTTAAATTGTTATGATAAAACCTTTACGTGTATAAATAATGATCGAAAACCAATAAGTGTAAAGGGGATCCCTAGAAAAACAACCATAAGGCAAATTTTTGCTCTGCAACTTAAGAGAGTTGTTAGGAAGGGTTGTAAAGCTTATGCACTAACAATAACTGATGACGAAAATCTAAATAAGACAGACAAATTAAAATTGGAGGACATACTAGTTTTAAGAGAATATGTTGATGTATTTTCGGAAGAAATTCCGAGACTACCTCCGAAAAGGGAACTAGATTTTACCATTGAGCTAGTACCTCGTGCAGTACCCAGCTCAAAGGCCCCTTATCGAATGAACATACTAGAACTGAATGAACTAAAGTCACAATTAAAAGAACTTATTGACAAAAAGTATATTTGACCCAATGTGTCTCCCTGGGGGGCACCTGTCATCTTCATTAAGAAAAAGGACGAAACCATGCGACTTTGCATAGATTACCGTCAGTTGAATAAGATGACTATTAAAAATAGATACTCGTTGCCTCGCATAGATGATCTATTTGATCAACTACGTGGAGCCACGGTGTTCTCAAAAATTGATTTAAGGTCTCGATATCATCAAGTTAGGATTAAAGATGGAGACATCTTTAAAATAGCTTTTAGAACTCGATATGGCCATTACGAGTTTGTGGTCATGCCATTCGGGGCTTACTAATGCCCCAGTGGTTTTTATGTGTTTAATGAACAACGTTATCCATAAGTATCTAGATAAGTTTGTGGTCGTGTTTATTGACGACATCTTAATCTATCCAAAAACTGAAGAAGAACGTAAAGAACATTTAAAAATTGTTTTGCAAGAGCTACGAGATCATCAACTCTTTGCAAAGTTTAGTAAATGCGATTTCTTCAAAGACAAAATTCAGTACTCAGGTCATGTGGTGACTAAGGAAGGGATTTCGGTAGATCCCAAAAAGATAAAGGCGATCGAAGATTGGCCGGTTCCTAAGGATGTAACTAATGTTCGATCCTTCATGGGAATTATCGGTTATTACCGGAGGTTCATTGAAGGTTTTTTGAGAATCGCGGATCCGGTAACTTCTTTGCAGAAGAAAGGAAAGAAATTTGATTGGAATCAGAAATGTGAAGATAGCTTTAAAAAGTTAAAAACTTTATTAACCAGCGCACCTATTTTAAGAATAGTTGATCCAAATAAAGAATTTGTAGTGTGTACTGACGCTTGCAATGATGGTTTAGGCGGTATTCTGACTCAAGAAGGGCATGTTATTGCCTATGAGTCTAGGAAATTAAAAATTCATGAAAAGAATTATGCAACTTATGATCTGGAATTAGTTGTTGTTATACATGCTCTAAAGATGTGGCATCATCACCTAATTGGGAGAAAATTTATTTTAATGACTGGTAATAAAGGACTAAAGTATCTGTTAGATCAGCCTAATCTAAATGCCAGACAAGCTAGGTGGCTAGCTTTCCTAAGTGAGTATGACTTCGAAATTCAGCACATTAAAGGTAAAGAAAATAAAGTTGTTTATGCATTAAGTAGGAATGCAAGGCTGAACTTCACAGCAGTTATCAACACTTATACAACAGATCTAGATGAACAACTTAAAGCGGGGATAGAACAAGATGAAATTTACCAAAACTTACAAGCTAAAACAAAAGAAAATCCAACATAAAGCTTAAGTAAAGGGTACAGTTTGAATGCAAAGGAATTTTTACTGTATAAAGACAGAATGTATGTACCAAATGTACCTAAAGTTAAATTGTTAATTTTGGATGAAATCTATAAAACGCCATACTCAAGTCATCCAAGTTATCAAAAGACTATAACCATGTTAAGAAAAGAATATTTTTGGCCAAACATGAAGATTGAACTGGCATAGAATATCGTTAGGTGTTTTGAATGTCAGCAGGTGAAAACTGAACATCAACACCCAACTGGATTACTTCAGCCGTTGCCCATTCCTAGCTGGAAATGGGAGATAATTAGTCTCAATTTTGTTACTAGACTGCCTAGAAATCAGAATTTAAATGTTTCTATCATGGTAGTGGTTGATATATTAAGTAAAGCAGCTCACTTTATACCTGTTAAAACTACGTATAAAGCTGCAAACATAGCTGATATCTTTCTAAAGCAAATTTTCCGACTGCATGGAATACCGAAAGTTATAATTTCAGATAGAGATCCTAAATTTACAGGTAACTTTTGGAAATCTCTATTTAAAGGATTAAACACTACATTAAATTTTAGTACTTCGTTCCATCCTCAAACAGATGGACAGATTGAAAGAGTAAACCAAGTATTGGAAGATTTATTAAGAATGTATGTGAAAGACCAGCCAGATAAATGGGAGGATTATTTGCATCTAGTAGAATTTGCCTATAATAATAATTATAAGACATCAGCCAGATTTAGTCCTTTTGAAATCTTGTATGGAAGGAAATGTAATACTCCTATC
This sequence comes from Pseudotsuga menziesii, assembly GCA_001517045.1. Classification (NCBI taxonomy): domain Eukaryota; kingdom Viridiplantae; phylum Streptophyta; class Pinopsida; order Pinales; family Pinaceae; genus Pseudotsuga; species Pseudotsuga menziesii. Next base: position 151,739 of record LPNX010916287.1, on the reverse strand, counting down.
TCCTGGAGTAATCTGATGGATAGATTAGTATTAGGTCCTGAACTATTAAAGGAAATGGAAGAAATTGTAAAGCAGGTACAAGGTAATCTAAAAATTGCGCAGGATCGACAGAAAAGTCAAGCAGACCTTAAAAGGACTCCAAAGGAGTTTCAGGTAGGTGAACATGTGTTCATCAAGGTGAGGCCCAAAAAGAGCTCTCTAAGATTGGGAAGTTGTGCAAAACTAGCACCTCGTTACTGTGGTCCATTTGAAATACTATCCAGGATTGGACATGTAGCTTCTCAATTAGCATTACCACCAAATTTAAGAGTACATAATGTTTTTCACATTTCTGTATTCAAGAAATATGTTCATGATGCTACTCATGTTGTTAACTGGAATGATGTACAGGTGGAACCAGAAGGAGATTTTCTAGTGGAACCAAACTGTATCCTCGAGCGAAAGGAGATCACACTTCGAAACCGCACCATTGGTCAGGTGAAGGTGCAATGCAAGCACCTTAGTCCAAAAGAAGCCACCTGGGAATTGGAAAGTAATATGCGATATGCATATCCAATTCTGTTCCAAGGGAATTCTGAGGACGAATAATAAATAACATTGAGGACGATGTTATACTTTAAGGGGGTGTGTATGTCACATGCCCCAATTTTGCAAAAACAATGTTATATTATTTGTTATTATTTGAGGACAATATGTTAAATTTTATGCTAAGTTGTAATTGATAACTCAGCAGAGTCAAGGATATTTAATGTAATTCTGAATATTTCAATTATAAATAAATAAAGGAGGAGACAACAGCTTAGGAGAGCTGTTAAAAGAGTGTTTACTGGTCAAACTGGTGGAGGAGACTAGGTGGAGAGCAAACTGACATGTGGCAGCATCCTCAAACCACTTCCAACTGTTGCAGGTGGCAACCTCCCTACATTTGGGGTCATGATTCCCCAAGAAAGTGGAATCAGAGCAGGTGGCTCAATTAATGACAACTAACCCAAAAGACCTAGGCAATATTTATAAAAATTCCTATTGAAGAGAGCTGAGGCTGCTCATTCTAGAGAAATGATCATTCATGTGAATGTACTTCAGAGAAATTCAATGGAAGGGAATTGTGGAAAGAGTTTGAGGGGATAACTATTGAGTGATCTAGTGCAGCTTTTAAGCTGAAAGATCTTACTGCTGAGTGCAGGGTGTTTTACTGAGTTATTGGACCATTCTACTATTTGCATGCTCCACCAGTTCTCAGCCAAGAAGACCAGGAACAGGCTCGGGGGTCCTGAGGAAGCGTTGTTTGAGCGCTCTCCAGGAGATTGGTAGGGAGGAACAACCTCCTAACGTTGTTGTCGTCTATCCTAATCAGGTTCTACATTATTTTGTTTTAATGTGTTAGAATGGAAAATAATTTCTAGTCTGTGTTTTCCACACCTGGAAGGACCAGGCCGTACTCAAGCACAGATAGAATATTTACAGTAGATCAAAGAAAATGTTAAGAGATTGAATATAATAGTTATGGTTCTACATTTTGTAGTTAACAGAGTAATTTATTTTCAGTGTGTAGGTTATTATTAAAAAGAATAGTGATCTGGTTATTTATGTCCATTATTTTAACAAGCTTATTTATGTAAACCTATTGGAAAATAAATAGCAGTATTTTAGCACAAGTAGAACGTTTAAGAGGATAAGAGAATATCTTAGTAGATAAGATTGTGTATTTACAGACAGTAGAGCAATTTTATTCATGTTAAATATCAGGAAGGTTAAACAGTGTTATGATATGTTTATTTTTTTTCTCTGTTTTCACTTAGTAACTGAATTAAATGCAACAGAAAAATCACAGTAGAGTCACAATGTTTACATACAATTAAGTAAAGAAATAAGCTACTAATCATATAGTTTATTTTATAGCAATATCAACGAAATCTAGGACTAATATTTATTATAAACTAAATAGAAATAAATTTAAAAGTACCTAGATTAAAAAGAGTAAACTCAGTTACAGAATTTATGCTATATCATTTCAAAAACTCTGAGTAAAGTCTACTAGACAGTTTACTAAATAAAAACAATGAAAATATAATTAATAACTAGTATAAAACTAAATAATATCTATGTAAAAACTATTTATAAATATTAGAGAGGCTTATACCTATAAATATAAACTTCAGGGTCGAAACCCTAACCAAGTTATTAATCTATTATAAATAAAACTTCTAAGTTGCAAACCATTTACTTGGATAATAATATATACATATATAAGCATTGAGTATACTGTAAACTATCACAATCCTTTCTGGAACAAAGGTACTTTTACACAACACACCTATAATATTAATTTAACCAATATAACAAGTAATAGAACCTAATCATTAATTAACTGAAGAACTTAACAAGGGTTTCACTTCAGGAAAAACCCTAGCTTATATTTTCCAAACAAGTAAGATTAATATTATAAATTACACACTACGAATAAGTTGCAGTCCTTATAATAACAGTGTATACTAACAAAGGATATTTAGACAAAATGTTCTTCATTAACTGTCGGATAGGACAAACCCTAATATACAAAGAGTTACAATATACAAGTTTACTGTAAAAAATGAGACAGAGCTCGAAGTAAAAACTCTTCTTTTTTAAACCCAATGTATTACATTGACAGGCCATAAGACTACAAACTTAACCAAATTCCAATACCCATCTCAGGGCCAGTGTACCCAGCATCTTGGCATGGGTTTTTAAAAACAAAACTAACATTCATTATATCAAAGCCTACATTACTGTATAATCTTTATAAGTCAAGAAAAGAGCATATACAAATCATGGCATTGAAACCGGAGTCACCCTGCTATATGCAAGGCTTTAATAACAAAAACAAATCTTTAAAATTGAAGACCAAACATCCCAAGACTAGGGAAACTGGGGTCGTAACTCCTTCCAACTGAAATCATTTTCCCCTAAGTCTATGCAAGCAGGGAGTGCCACTTTGTAACCAGGGCTTACCCGTAGACTAGATGCCAATCCAAACGTGAAGAGGATTATTCCAAACAAAAAGGCGAACCATCACCTGCAAGTGAAAACCAAAATCTTGATTTAAAAACTGATTTTATGACTGTAACTGTAATTTTAAATCTTACAAACAATTTAAAACAAATTATTACCTTGAAGTGTTGAAAACCGAGGCCACAAAGAAGGCAAACCAACACAACGAACAGTACAACCCTCGTGTTCACCTGAGAAAGGGGCAGCTGGGTTCAAAATACTAACTACACCAATGACTAGAGTAGGAGCAAGCATTGACAGTGGCCACACAACGATTTGACACTAAAAACTACTGACTGTGTAACACTACCCTCACGCACAGCAAAGTTTTGTTTGTAGGAATCAAATCAAATGCGAGCTGTGAACTTCGCAAATCTTACACTAGGTGACAACACTTCGGAATGCACAGATAGTGGAGATGAAGGCGAGCACAAGTGAGCCCTAATGGCTTCAGGAAACCAGACAAAGCACAGACCAAAAACCCTCAACAAAGAAGGAGAAGTAGGGTTGCATGGTGAGCTTATAAGCTATACAATGCACGGTGGTGGATGTTCCATGTGCCCACAAATTTATCCATTCCACAGTGGGTCAAGTTGTATAGTCTCCACTACAATATCGGTATTAAATTATTGTTAATAATTTGTATAATGATCACAATGATAATGAAATCTATAAAGTCAAAACGTATCATTTCATTGATAAATCATAAAATTCAAACTATGATAAAGAACGAGGTTTTCATGGTATTGGTAAACCTTATATATTAAACCTTGGAACCTTCGTTGGTAACAAACCAAATCATGCATTGTATTGTTAATATTTGACATATGTAAACAATCAAACCTTTATATGGAGGAATAACAACTATGGAAAGATCCATAGTAGGGCATATGCCCTTGATATTAAGGTAATAAGTTCCAATAATAATCAATTATTCATACATTATATAGCAAGACAATGATGTTAGAAGGAGTTGTATGTAAAGGCTAATAGTAAAAATCTAGTTTTTTTTTTTTTTCAAGAGAAAAAAGCGTAATTTCATTCATCTATTGAGATCAAAATTACATTCTATAGATTCACTGTGTCAGTGAATTTTCCAAGTCCTATAAACATAGGTTCCATTGATGAGACTTTTACGTCTGCTTTCAAAATGCAAAAATTAAGAAAGTTATGTTTTCCACAAAAAAGCGTTCTGTCCCACCGGACTTACCTTGTTGTTACAACTTCATATAATATTGCATGAAAAGGAAATATTAATATCAAACTAGTTCTATTGTTCTGTGTGCAATCAAAGTATATAACTGCCATGTCTCAATCTATAAAAGTTCTGTGGTAGTATTCATAGCTCTGCACGTCCCTTTCTTCTCTAACTTTCCAAGTACCAAAGTCCATGCGCAGCCCTTCTTTGGATGCCTGGTCCGCTTTTTTGTTATTTTCTCTGTAAACATGCCAGCAGGAGAAAGTATCAAATGATTGAATGACAGTCTGTAAAGAAGAAAGTATATTAGCAAGTCTAACATTTCTGCACTCTTGAGTTTGCTTGGTCCAGTTGATAACATTCATGGAATCACCAAGAGCAGTCAACCTGTTAATACCCTTCTCGATGGCAAAGATAAGAAGAAGTTTTAAGCTCATAAGTTCTGCATAATTATTCGAACCCGCTCCCAGGCCCATGGTAAAAGAAAAGAAATGTGAATCAGACAAATATAGTAACGCCCCCCCTCCACATAAATTGTTTTGTGTTGCTCCGTCGAAGTAACCCCAAGGGTGGGTTTTATCCAAATCAAGGTCCAAAATCCTTCTCTGATCAGAAGCCCTAATATATTCAGGAAGAGCTTTGTATAAGCCCACAGATTGTGCGCTGATTATTTTTGGGACGCTTACTTTGTCCTGGAAAATAGACCCATTCCTTGCCAGCCAGATCCCCCATATAACTATCAACAGTAAAAATTTTAATTTGGAGTGTGAGAAGGATCTCCACCAGTTTTCCCACGCGCTGTTCACAGTATTACCTTCCCATCTATGGTTCAGCCCGACATGAATCATACATTCTTTCCATACAGCAATCGTAAACGAACATGTGATGAAAAGATGTGGAATCGTTTCCAACTCCTTCTTGCATAGAACACACCATCCAGGACCCTGAAAACTTCTCTTCTGTAAGATGTCCCAGGTCGGAACCCTGTTTTCTAGCACACACCACATGAACAGTCTTCCTTTTGAAGGGCACTTTAACTTCCATAGGGTTCTCCACCACCATACCGCCTCCCTACCCCCAGCCTCTGCACTTAAAATCAAATAGACCGCCTTTGGGGTATAAGCCCCTCCCGGATCCAAGTCCCAAATTAAGTCATCCTCCTGCTCCATGAGCTGAATGTGTGCCATTTGAAGTCCTCTGATATAGTTTTCATAAAAGATTGTTTCTTGTTCCCCCAGTCCCAGCAGTTCTGTACTTATCCAATGTTGGATCCAAGGATCCTCAGGTCTCTGTTCAACCAACTGATTTAAGGTAGTGATTCCCCTTAAATGTAGAGCATTAGTAACTTCCTCGGGAATCACATGCAGTTGTTCACTCCCAAGCCATGGATCTCTTCCCACTTGTACCTTTTCTCCATTACCCACATCCCAAGTCAGATTTGATTCGATTAAGGAGAAGGATTTCACCACAGCCTTCCAGATAACCGATCCCCCTGTGTGTGACTTCCTGGGCCGCCTGATCCATTCCTCAATACTCTCATGAGGAAAATATTTCTGTTTGATAACATGAGTCCATAAACTTGTAGTTTTGATCAGTCTCCACCCGCCTTTTGCAGCCAGTGCTTGAGCAAACAAAAAAATGTTTTTAAGGCTCCATCCCCCAAGCCCCTTTGGGACTGCTATTCTCTTCCAGCTAACCCAGGGAGTCACCTGTCCTTCCTTTTTACCGCTCCATAGAAATCTGAAACAGATCAGCCTAAATTGTTCTAGAATCCCTTTTGGGATCCAAGATAGTGACATCCAATAAACTGGTATGGCTTCCAAAACAGCCTTAACCAGCACCAGCCTCCCAACTCTCGACAACCACCTATAGCTCCATACCTGTAATCTTTTCTCCACCTTGCCTATCAGCCAGCTCCAATCCTTTTTCAGGTAAAAGTTAGCTTTTAAAGAGAAACCCAGATATTTTAAGCCCACATCAAGACCTGAGGTGGTAAATGGGAAATTCTCAATGATTTCAAGCTCTTCTTCCGGGCGCAACAGATGTGTAGCAAGTGTTGACTTTTCCACATTTATATCCATCGCTGTTGCTTTTGAAAATAGGTCCAGAATCCCCTTCAGGACCCGAGTATCCCTTCTATCTCCAGAACAGAAGATCAGAACATCATCCACAAATAGAAGGTGGGTAATAGCTAACTGATCACCAATACAAATGCCAGAGAAACGACCCAGCCTCTTAGCCTCGTTTAAAGCCGTGCTTAAACCTTCTGCCACCAGCAGGAATAGCAAAGGGGATAGTGGACACCCTTGTCGAAGGCCCCTCTCAGCATGGAAAAAAGGAGAGGTCGCCCCGTTAATTAAAACAGCGAAAGAGACAGTAATTATACAAGACATGATCCATCTAATGAAATTTATACCAAACCCCAGATGAGTTAGTAACAGTCGAAGATAAATCCAACTTACCTTATCATATGCCTTTGAAAGATCAATTTTCAGAATAGCCCCTTTGATACTCCTGCTCTTCAAACTATGCATGCCTTCCTGTGCCACCCCGATGGCCTCATGAATCTGTCGACCTTCCAAAAACCCAAATTGCTCATCTGAAATATTCTCAGATAATATAGCTTTTAATCTATGAGCAATAACCTTCGATACAATCTTATAGATACAATTGCATAAGGAGATGGGCCTAAATTCATTGAGAGATACTGGATTGTCCGTCTTTGGGATAAGGGCTATGAAAGTGGAGTTGAAACTAGCAAGAATTCTTCCCGAGATTCGGGTATCTTCTGCCACCTATAACAAATCCAAGCCCAATACCTCATAAAAACCCAGGAAGAATTCAATCGTCCACCCATTCGGCCCAGGGCTCTTATCTTTTTTTTAACTGCCCAGAACTTCCTTTAATTCTTCTTCGACCACAGGTCTCATCAACCTCCTATTGTCCTCCTCCTCGACAAACCTCGGAAACATCTGAGCAACCCTGATAACTTCCGCAATGGTAGCCTGAGCAGGTGCCCGAAACAAAGTTTCAAAATGAGTCACCCCACAACTAGCTTTTCCATCGAAGTCAAAATGTTCTATTCCTGCTTCATCTTTCAGACGCCAGATAGTATTAGCAGCCTTTCTGCCCCTGGTATATGCATGAAAGAATTTGGTATTCTCATCCCCACACTCTAACCAAATCGCACGACTCTTGAGTCTTCAGGATTCCTCCCTTTCCAATAATATAGTGTTCCTTCTGCCTTCCAAAATAACCAGGGCTTCTTTTGATTCCAAAGTCAAGAAACCCCCCCTACCCCTTCATAGATCTGAAGGAGTTCAGCTTCTACTTGCTTTAACTCAGCATCCTTTCTCAGTCTTTTGGCTATAGCCCAGGCTTTGACCTCCCCTTTTAATCTTTTAATATTCTCAGCAAATTGAAAGGCAGCTGTTTGGTCAAGAGTCTCATCAAAAGACCTCCAAAGTGCCAGGAAAAGATTTTTGAAAGATTCATCAAGAAGCCAAGATTTGTTAAAATTCAAAGGACTAGGCGGATTGTTAGGCCCTTTTTTAATCTCAAAGAAGGTAGGGAAATTATCAGAATTACCCCCACTTCTAACCCATTACCTAACCAGAAAGAACTTGTCCACCAATTGCTCTGCCACCAGAAACCTGTCCAGCCTTTTCGCCACCCTTGCTTCTCCTCCCCTGTTATTCCGCCAAGTAGGCTTCAACTTAATAGGCTCTATATCCAAAAGATTTTTTTCAACCAACCTTTGAAGGAAAAACCCTGCTTGAGGATCCGCTTGTGCATGAGGGCCCCAAATTTCAGTCTGACCCAGAGTAAAGTTTAAATCACCCCCCACCACTACCGAGTCTCCTCCAAGGAGAGGATCCTGAAGAAGTGAATCCCAGAAAGGAGCTCGGTTCAAATAGGGCCCATAAACATTAATCATAGATAAAATAGTGCCCAAATCGACTGATAAGAGCTCAACTCCCAGTGTTGAGTCCCTCCCCCAAGAATTAATAAGCTTGGCCGCACTTAACTTCCATCCCACAGCCAAACCCCCAGAACGACCCCTTACATCCAGAGTGACAAAAGACCACCCTGCCATCCAACTCTCCAGTCTTTCCTTAATGATATCTCCTAAGCCTAAAGTCTCTTGTAGCAAAATCACATCAGGGTGTTCAAGAGTAAGCACCCTTTTGAAGGCTGATTTCTTTTTGGGTCCAGCCAGACCCCGACAATTGAAGGACATAATCTTCATTTCCTAACAGACCTCCAGGCATTCACCGCTCTAAGTGCCCTCTCAATAGAGAGTTGTTTCCCCTCCCGAAGATCATTCTTGGCCCTCGACTGAGCCTTTGAGAAATGAGAAATTATGCCCCTTCCCTTCCGCACCGACAACTGGTCTTTCCCCAGGCCCCCCCTGACTTCTTCTTGCAAGATATAAGGAAGTACCCAGATTCTGAAGTCTCGGGATATGAATAACCCAATTCCTCCGCCCCCCTCCTAGGATCCGGCTCAAGGGTGATTGGAGGGTCCGTCGACAAGAGGGAGTTAACAGTGGAAAGGTCAAGTAATGGTTCAATAGGGACAACAACCAAATTAGAAGAAACCCTAGCCCGGTCAGCCACCGTAGACACTAAACCATCATCTGAAGGGCCCGATAAGGTCAAGTTTTTTAACCCCTCTACCCAATCATGACCAACCAAAGTGCACTGATTTAATAACAAATTTATAGAGGGAGAGAGGGAGTAAGTAGAAATACCGGGGATAGGATGCCCCGGAGTAACATCTGCTTCCACTGGTGCAGTGAGTGCAACCACGGCTGCTGGAGCAGGAGGGCTATCAGCACGAACATCAGGTTCCCCCTCTGTGTCTTGACTAAATGGGTCTGAGTCCTTTGAAATCCTCTCACAACCTGAACCCTCTGTCACTGGCATGGGGTCAGTAGATACTAAGTCAATAGGATCTCCCTCTGAAGCCATCTGTTGCACTTTTCTCTTCCCACCATTTAAAGTACGCAACGGAAGGCGACACTCCGATACCGGATGTCCATAAGCATGATATCTCCTACACCGGAAAGGCACATTTTCATAATCCAGTGGCTGAGTAATGATATCAGGCCCCCATTCCAGGTCAATGGTCTCAGGAAGACCCTCTCGGATGTTCACCTCAACCAAGATACGGGCCACTTGTTTATAATGAGTCTCCAAGTATGATAAATCCGCTTCCAGAAAATTTCCCAATATATCACCAAGCTTTCAGAAATGTATAGGATCCCAGAAATGAAGAGGCAAGCCTAGGAGCCGAACCCAGATAGGAATCTTGTTAACTCTCTCCCGACTAGCATCGAAAAGGGGGTGCCAAGGCTTCAATAAAACAGGTGAATGGTTCAAATGCCAATTTTTATTCAGAATTAATCTCATGTCGGCCTCTGTTTTAACCACCACTGCAAACCATCCGCGAAGTAACATATCCACCTCTGGAGCATAACCCAGAATCTCTCTCTAGTTATCATCCACCCATTCCACCACCGTTTTGCGAGCAAAGCTCCTGCCCATGACCCTGCCCACTAGCGTACTCTACGCCATCACTAATACCCTATCCCATTCAATATCTTCTCCCACGGCATAGCTACCCACAGTTCTGGATTTAACCCAGCTCCTCTTGCGCCTCTTGGAAGAGCCCCTTATGTTCTCTGCTGCCCCTTTCAAGACTCCTTTAGCACCCTTCGACAACCCAGCAATAGAGATAGGACTCGCACAGCCCCGATGCTCCGATAAAACCAGCAGTCCCCTCCAATCCACTGTAGTCCCACCTCCCCACGCTCCACAGGCTTGTTCCACCTGCCTAGCCACCCCCACTGCCGCTACACAGTCAAAACCCTTTACAACTTCAAAACCCTCCTCCAAACCTGTCACTGAAAACCCTAAATTCCGAGAAAAGAAGGCCCCAGCTTCCCTCCAGCTCGAACAGCCCAACAGGTCCACCTGAAGCCCATTGTAATCCTCAAATTCACCCGGAGAATGTAGATGGGGTGAAAAAGAGAGAAAATCAGAAGGTGAAAAGTCAGAAGCCGGTCTCTCCAACCCTAAACCGGTCGTTCCAGTTCCTTCTGGTCCCAGCCTCGGGAAATCCTTTAGGGCCTCCCTCAACCCTCCAGCTGGCACCCCCCACACATCTTGAGCCTCCAGGTGGTCACTGGAGTAATCAACCAACTCCAAGTCTTCCATCACAGCCACAGTAACCGAGCTTAATCAAACCCTGACAAAATAGACCGTTCTGCAGCAAACCCTAGCCGTTAACAAACAATAAACCCTACTGAGAGAACAAAAAACTATAACCCAGAAAACCGTCGTGATAAGGAAGGAGTCCTGCAATAAAACCAATGTTGTCATGATGATGGAGACAGGGGGTGGTATGGTCAGAAAGACCCACCCCCCTGTCGTAGCTATACGCTTTGGTCAGCAGTGCATCTCCTCCAGTGCCATTGCCCTACCTCTCATTTCTAGTTTCCCAGGAGTTCCAATAAGAATCTAGTTGTAAATCAATATTGTGGATATAAAAAGTATTTACACTCTAGAATAAATTTTTATTGTTGTATGAAGTCTATAGTACTAAGAGTAAGGTAAACTTCATGGAAGTTGTAATCGTTTGGTCTCCAAATGTATACAATGCCCCAAATGAATTCCAACCAAAGGTTAGTTTAGACTTGGTAGTAAAGGATAGTAGAACTATCCAAGAAAAAGTATAGTATCATTTGTTATTACAAATAAATAATAGGGTGATGTAATTTTGTCACATTACTTATATCATGAAGAAGTTTGGAGATAGAAATCACAACTTGTCGATATTTACGCAATTGATCATTTATAAAAACAATGCATTAATAAGTTGATAAACTTCCTCTACTGGAGCTTCATAAAAGGTAAAGCTAACAGTTCTGTATAAGCTTGTTTCTTGAAAGGCCTTAGGTCTGTTTCCGTACTTATAAGCAGTATTGTACATTTTATAAATAGCAACAACAATAAACTTTTATTTCAATAAGAGTATTGATATACTAAATCTTGAGCTCTAATAACAATTGGAAATAGCTTAGAGTAAAGATAGAAAGAAGTTTTATCTAATGTAGCAGTCATTCTGATAAAAGACAAATAGTAGGGCAAAGTTATTGACCTTTGCGACATGAAGTTTAAGTACTATCACATTTGTAAAACAAGTAAAAGAAACGTTACTTTACCTTGTAGTACCTTGAATTCTTCTAAGCAAACTCTTACTCTAGCAATATATTTATGCTAAAAGAAGTATATATGGTTTAACGCCTTAATAAACTCTTACTGGTTCAAAATTTACCTGTCAAGCCTGTAAGATCCAGAAATCCAGGTATGTTAGCAATCGCTAAGTAAGATCCAGTTAGAAAGTAACTTCTCACCTACTTAACAAATCAAACCATTAGTACAACTAGAAATAACTAAATGCAGATTATTTACAGCACATATCGAAATTAAAATAGTATTAATCTATATGTGTTTAAGTTATGGTTAATTGTTCCATTATTTCCATTAGCTGCTAGCAGTTATCCAATTGTGACTATAAACAGTTTATGTTACATCAAAAATTTTAATTTTTGTGAAAATTTGGGGTTTTGACACTTCACATCCATATACGAGAACAGGAGTGATGAGAGTTTCAAAGAGGAATTTTGTTTTAGACCACGTCTCAAGGTTTTTCAACTTACAAATGTTTTCAAGACCAAAATAAGATTTCAACCCTCCATTGTTCCTTTTCTCAATTATGTAGTTCTAGTTAAGCTTGTGATGGATATCAATCTCAAGATATGCGTAGGAAGTGACTTCCTCGAAGTTTTTATAATCATAGAAAAAATTATTGTTTTTTATATCTCAAGGAAAAAGGGGTGTTATTGATAGCCTTTTTCTTTTTAATTTATAGCTTTATTTTTATAAAGTTGGTTGCAACAATATTGATTGTCAAGATCATGGTTTTAATTAAGTTGTAATCTTTACCTTGAAAAAAAAGAGGGGTGTTATTGTTAACTCTAGTTTTTTGTTCAGGGGTTGATAATAAGATTTTGGTTGCAATGGTATTAGTTGATAAGGTCATTATTTCAAACCAATTATAATTTTAACACCCCCCTGCCCCCTCTCAAAAAAAGAGTGGGTGATGCTAGTAGCACCACTTCTCAATTCAAAGGTTTATTTTTAGGTTTTCATCGCAATGATGTTAGATGTTAATAACAAGGTTCAATAAAGATATAATTTGAAACCCCACCAAAAAGGTAGTCATTAGTAGCACCACATTTCAACATGGATATTGATTTTAAGGTTTTTATTAAAACAATACATGTTTTTAAGACCCTGATTGCAAAAGGTTGTAATTTTAACCCTCCCAAAATGGGTGATTATAGGGGAACCATTTTTTTATTTAAGGGTTGATTGTGGTATTTTTTACTTAAAAATATAGGATTTTAGTGATAGATTTCTCCTCTTGGAGAAATAATTACTCTCTAATTGAACATCAATGTACTAATGATTGAACAATTTATAGAGGGTCGACCTTGCTCTAGTACTTTAATTGTTGGTTTAACTAATTTTGATCATTTTTTAGAGGTGTTTCTTAGTCTATATTTATTATCTTTTTTTTATATAATTGTTTAGATAGGAACTACATAAAGTCATTATAGTTGAAATTAGTATATACATACACTTGTGTCTAGATAATGTATTTTCATTTTTTACTAAAATAGAAAATATGGTTTTTATTTCTCAAAATATGTATTAATGAAGACTATAATTGAGAAGAACATGATCAATTAACATGTCGTGGAAAATGAAATAAAATCAATATCAAATCAATAAATATCCCATATCTAAAATAAATTGAAAAAAAATAAATGTTCAAAGATGAACCGTGGTCTTTGTCATGAGATGTTGCTTCATTAATCCACCCTTCTAGAAAATCAAATACATCTAACATTAAAAGTACAAGGAATAACAATAGCTACTTATATCAAATTAGTTAATTAACCACTTTATAATAATAATATCAATTAACTAAAATAATATTTAAAGTTATAAAGAATAACAATATCTACTTCAACAAAATTAACTAGCCTAGTTTACAATGATAATATTAAAATTTATAAATAAAAAATCAAATAATTAAACCAGCTTATAATGATAATTTTAAAATTTATATAAAAAATATATTTATAATTAAAAATATATATTATTAATATTAAATATAATGGTTATATTAAAATGTATGAGAAAAAACTTTAGTTTTCTAGTCAATATCAAAACAATTCTATATTTGATAGAATATAGATTTTTAAAATTTCACGTATTTCTCTATTGCTACTGGTTTTTTTATGGTGTTTGAGATTACATTTCTTGTCCTTGGTACTGTGTTGAGCTATATTCTTGTCTGATATCTGGGTTTCTATGCTGTTGGCGATTGCATCTAACCCTTGACTGTCCTTCCTGTTATTATTTGTGCATTTGGGTGGAGTTTGTACTTCATTTTTTCTTGGGTTTTCTTGCTTTGTAACTGGTTTTCTTTGGGCTGGTTATTGTCTGGATAAGGTGGTGGTGTTGTTTTTATTGGAATCTAGATCCAATTTGTGGATATTTGGGGTTTAAGGGTGTTGTCTATCTCTGTGAGTGGTCCTAAGATGTCTTTGCGGGAGGTTAAAGCTTTAGCACGCTCGCCACAGAACAACTGGGTTTTTAACTCCTCGAGGGTGATCCCTAAGGGGATTTTTGAGGATTTTCTGTGTCCGCAGCCACTAGATTTGGAAGGGACATCTGTTGTTAAGAAGATTCCAAAGTTTTCTTTTAATGGTTTATCTAGTGCGAATGTGAAGGATTCGGGTCTTCATTTGGAGGTGGATAGTTATGGGAGAATACTATCGAAGATTGAGAAAGAATCACTTAATGTTGTGAATTTATGCTCCTTACCAGTTGTTTCTCCTTTAATTGGACAGATAGATGTATCAGTGCTGAAAACTTCAGAGTTTGAAGTGTCTATGAATCCTTCTGTCATTCGTAAGCCCATTCAGTCGGATAAATTCGATGGTTTCGGTAACTATGGAGTCTCATTTGGGGATGTTGTTAGGGATGAGCTGCACCTGCATATTGTTTTGAAGAAAGGATCTCGTAAGAAATCTAGTAAATGTGGGCGAAAATTGGATAAACCAATGCTTCTGGTGGTGGGTGAGGATGTTCCTTTGAATGAAATTGTTCTTACCAATGCCCTTACTCTTGTGGGTCGTTTTGGAGGGAGAAAGATTAGTGCTGAAGGAATACATAGATGGGTATCTGATTCTTGGTTACAGGAGGTTAGCATCTGTCCGAAAATATTTATTCTCCCCCAGGGATGGTTGGCATTCAAGTTTCAGAATCTAGCTGATGTGGAAGTCATTCTTAAAGGGATCTGGAAATGGGAGAACTCGGGACTCTTTCTTAAGCATTGGACGCCTCTATTTGATCCACGGATATAGAGGTATGACTCTATACCCATTTGGGTTAAATTGCCAAATCTGCCATTCAAGTTCTAGTCTGTGGAATTTTTTAAGATGATTGGAAATGCACTGGGGACTTTTCTTGAGGCTGATTTGCCTTTTTTTTTAAATGGTATATGTTGTTTGGGGAAAGTATTGGTCCTTATTGATATGCGTAAAGGTCTTGTTGAAGACATTGTTATTAAGAAAGGAGATATTGTTTTTACCTGGTCTCTGGATTATGTAGGGTTTCCCTTTCATTGTAATCGTTATCATTGTTATGGACATTTGCTAGCCCACTGTCACTTACCTTTTTTGAAAAAACAGTTGTCCACTTTACCTAAGTCCAAATTTGTTTAGCAAATGAAAAAAGTTGAACTTCCTGCTAAAGTAGCCTTATCCATTGATGATCGAGAGGGTATTATACCTTTGACTTCAGTTAACTGTGTAAAAAACTATTTATCACCTTCAATTTCTGTTAATTGTGTTGAATCTGTTGAACCTATAGATGAGGTGATATGTGATTCGACTTTAAAACCTCTGAGTCTGATTTCTTTGGTTGATTTTGAGGAGGGTAACATTCTAAGTAATTATCTGGAGATAGGTGTGGAACATCTAGATAATTTTATTTTGGGTGAGTCCAGCCTTAAGGATTTAGGGTTTTCTTCCCCTATTAAGGATTCTAAAGGAACTGGTTTTGGTTACTTTCTGAGATCTAATTCCAAGGTTTTATTGGATTCTACCTCAGCTATTGGTTTTAAGAGATTTTTGACTCCTACTAAATTAGTTTAGTATGTGAAGGGGTTTGATCATTCTGATGATGTTGGGGCACTTAGAGAAGTGGATGCCCATTGTAGGGTTTCATTATGATAGTAATGACCCTTAATTGTAGGGGTTTAGCTAGTAAACCTAAAAAACTAGCTATTTGTAGGCTGGTGTCTTATCAATCTATGGATGTTCTGTTTTTACAAGAAACTATGGGTGACTGGGGTTCTGTTTGATGGTAATATGGAATTATTACTGCCTGGTTGGAATTTTTGTTCTGTGGATGCTAAAGGAAAATCAGGGGGGTTTGCTAGTGGGTTGGAGGAACCGCATTTTACTTTTCGTGAATTCCTGGGCAATGGATTCAGGATTATGTGTTTCTCTATATTCTACTGAAATTCAAATGGAGATTTTTTTGTTAACACATATGGACTTATGTTGATAGGGAAGGGTACTGGAACAATCTCTTGGATTTTATAAGTGCTAACTGTAGTAGGATTATTTTTGGTGGTGATCTGAAGTTTTCCTTGGGTTTATCAAAGATTTGGGGAGATAGGGCCAGAATTGATTGTCTATCTAATTTTTTTTTCAAAAATCTTGGATGATCATGGTCTGGTGGATATTTTTCCTAATGTGACTCTACCCACTTCGACTAATAGGAGAGTTGGTAGTGAGAATATTAGTAAACACCTTGATAGATTGATGATTTTTGTTGACCTATTAGAATTTGAGCTTTGCTTTCATCAATGGGTAGGGTGTGGGGGAGAATCAGATCATCATCCTGTATTTTTACAGATTTTGGGCCATGATAAGAAAATCACATTCTTCATTCAAGTTTAATCCACTTTGGCTGGAGCATGAGGATCTGGTTATTTTATTGAAAAATACCTAGAAGGTGTTTGATGTGAATTCTGATTTGTCTCCTGCTTCTCAGTTTTCTGCTAATCTTAAACAGATTAAAAATGTTTCTATTTGTTGGTCTGTTAAGAGGAAAGAACAAGACACTAAACATTTAGTTGAGATTGAGTTTTTATTAGAGGATGCTTGTACTAAATTAGGTTTTGGTTTTTCCATTGATGAGGATAAGGCTTATCTTTATGTATTGGAATCTAGAAGGAGAAAGATTTTGTTAGATAGAGAAAAAGAGGCTAGACAGAAAAGTAGGGCTATCTGGTTGCTTTGTGGTGATGATAACACCCCTTTCTTACATAAATTTGCTAATCACAGGAAATTTACAAACTCTATATGGAAGATTACAGATGATAGGGGTAACATTGTTGAGGGATTTGAGTCCATTGATGGGGCGAGTGTTCATCACTTTGAAACTTTGTTTAAAGAAGATGCAAATCTACATCTACCTGAAATTCTGGAAATTGCTAATAATTTTCCTTCTGATATTTCTGAAAGTGAGAATTTAGATCTTATGATTCCTGTTACAATTGTGGAAATTCAGTCTATTTTATCTCTCAGTAAAAATGATAAGAGTCCTGGACCTGATGGGATCCCGATGGAAGTTTATAGGGCTCTTTTTGATGTTTTGGGAAGGGATTTGTTAAGAGTTGTTGAAGATTCAAGAATCAATGGGAAGATTCCTGTTGTTTTTAACTCCACTTTTATTGCTTTGATACCCAAGACTGATACTCCTAAGTCATTTGATGACTTCATACCAATATCTTTATGTAATTTTATATATAAGATCATTGGTAAAATCATTTCTACTCGAATTAAAAAGATTTTGGGGAGAATTATATCTAAAGAACAGTTTGGTTTTTTGCCGGGCAGACAGATTCATGAAGTTGTTGGAATTCTTCAGGAATGCTTGCATTCCATCCATTGTAAGGGTTTGAAATCTGTTGTGCTTAAAATTGATTTATCTAAGGCATATGATCGTATAAATTGGACATATTTACAGGTAATTATGTCTAAATTGAGCTTTTCAGTACCTTTTATTATGTGGGTGATGAGCAGCATTTCTTCAGTTTCTTTTGTTGTACTTATTAATGGGGTGGCATCTACTTTTTTTAGATCTGGTCGGGAGCTCAAACAAGGATGCCCTTTGGCTCCATTACTTTTTCTTATTGTGGTAGAAGGATTGAGCAGGTACATACTTAAAGCTCAAATTAGTGGGGCATTTCAGGGTATCTCTTTTGGCAGCAATATTATTCTATCTCATATTTTATTTGTGGATGATATTATATTGGTCACTGATGGTTCGGAACAATCATTATCAACTTTATATGAGGTTTTGATGGTATTCTGTAAAGCTTCTGGAATGATTATTAATGACGACAAATCTTCTTTTTATTTTTCTAGATTGGAAGAATCTGAGTTGATTTCAATTCAAAACATTTTCTCTTTTAATGTTGAAAAAATTGAGATGGGTATGAAATATTTGGGTTTTCATCTAAAACCTTGCAGATATTTGTTGAAAGATTGGGATTGGCTCATTACCAAAGTGGAAAAGAGAATTAAGAACTGGAGTTTTAGATGGTTATCTAAGGGAGGAAAGCTTATTTTGGTAAAGGTTGTACTTGAGGCCATTCCAGTTTACTGGATGCATTTTTGCATACCTGTGGGAATTCTTGAAAGAATCAGAAAGATATGCTTCAAATTCTTATGGTCTGGAAACAGTGAGGCCTCTGGACTACCTTGGTCTTCAAGGAAGATTCTGGCCAATCCCAAATCTTTGGGAGGATGGGGTCTGAAAATACCTGCCTTATTTGTTAAATCTCTTGCTGCTAAAAATGTGTGGAATTTGATTAATGGTACAGGACTTTGGGTGCAAATTGCAATCCAGAAATACATTTCACCCTTATCTTTACTAGATTGGATAAGGATTGATGTAAAGAAAAAGAATGGAATTTCCATTTGCTGGAAAGCAGTTCTTTGGTCTTTTGATCTCATAGGACAGTCACTTGTGTGGAGAATAAGTACTGGAACAGAGGTACGTATCGGCATTGACCCATGGCTTGGATGCAAATGGAGGCATATTTTACCAGTTTCCATGATTGATAAAGTTCATGATGATGGTTATTATGTTTTAAAGGATATTGCTTGTAATGGGACAGCATTACTAAAGGATCGGGGTTGGTTGAATGCTGATTTTCTTGGTTTTGATGATCAGGAAATCATTATTTGGAATTCTTATGTAGCTCTGTTGACATCCAGTCATGTTCGAATTTCAACTGAGGATGATCAACTGATTTGGAGCCTATCCAAAACTGGTAAGTACACTCCCAAAGCTAGCTACTTTCATCTTATTCATGTTAGAAATGAGATGGAAAGTTTATGGTGGTGGAAGTGGTTATGGAAACTTCATTGTCCACTAAAATCAAAAATCTATTGCTGGTTTTATTTTCAGGGAAAGCATTAACATGGGACATACTGTGTAGAAAAGGTAGAGAAGGACTAGGAAGGTGCTATCTTTGCAATATGGAATATGAAACTAATACTCATATTGGTTTCGAGTGTTCATTCACTAGGAGGGTTTGGTCAGAAATTGAGGACAAGTTAAGATATAACAATTTGTGGAATGGAATATCTATATTAGATTGTGTTTAGAACTGGGTTCTGCATGCTAAGGCCAGGTATAAATCCTTACCTGTTATTGTTTCTTGGTTTATATGGAAGGCTTGGAATCAATGTTGTTTTGAAGATATTTAGCCAAAGTCTTATATGGTAACTTCTTTATGTTTGGGTTTACTAAGTGCTTATCCCTCGAATAACAAAGCTATGAATTTAAGAATGGTTGTCAATGAACAAATTGACAAATCATCTCCTTGGGGGTATTTTGATGGTTCGGCAGCTGGAATACCTCAGATATGTGGGGCAGGAGGCATTCTGCATTTATTTGATGAGCACTCTTTTGCTTTTTCTGCTGGTCTGGGGCTGGGAACCAATAATTATGCCGAGCTTTTAGCTTTAAAGCTGCTTATCATTTTGGTTTTAAACCAGGGAGTTCAAACTTTGCAAATTTTGGGGATTCACAACTGGTGATCAATTGGGTATCAGGTAAGTTCAGAATTAACAATATTGTTCTTACTCAGGTCCTACAGGAGGTAATTAGAATATCTAATTTTCTGGTTAAGTTGATTGCAAGCATATTTATCGTGAACAGAATTCTAAAGCTGATGCTTTAGCTAATGCAGGTGCTAATGTGATGGAAGGTCACTGGAAAATTCTGGAGTATAGAGGAGCTGAAACACATGAGACTTTTCAAATTTTTTAGTTTCCTGGTTGGAGGGGGGGGTATCATGAGACATTGGTTTTTTTTATAAGTTTTATCTATTGATAGTGACAGTGCTTATGACAGTGTTTCATTTGACTATTTAAAAGACTTTTTTTTTATATATGATAGTTTAATGATGAATATTAGTCAATGATTTGAGACAGTTTATTGATGTATTTTGGACAGTTCTTCTGGGACAGTTTGGACTGTTTTATGGATTTGTGACAGTTAGAGACCGTTTTCTAGACAGTTTTTTGGACAGTTACAATTTTCTGGACAGTTTTAGTGATAGTCATCATGATGACAGTATTTGTGACAGTTTTGGATGTTTATAAAGACTGAATTAGGTGATATACAAATTTATCATAGTTTTTGGAAGCATAGGCCTATTGGATGTAATGAATAGTGTTAATACTACTTTATGGTTTTGATATCTATCATTGAATGTATTTTTAACTGTTTTTGAATATTTGGGTTGATATAATTTGATTTTTAAATCAATTATTACCTATTGTAACAAGCAATTTTGGTGTTGTACATTTTGAGGAAATAGACACTGATCTGATAAAGATAGTGGTCTATATGATTAATGTAATTTTTAATAAAGTTACGATTTTTTTCCGTGGAAAAAAAAAAACCTACTTTTAAATAGATATATATGAACATTCTCTTTTATGAACATTTTCTTTTATAACCTATATTTAATTAAACATAGACTAATACTTTTCAAAGTTTTTTTTATTATAACCTACTTTTAAATATTTGATTGAACATAGACTTTTAAAATTTCACGTATGTCTCTATTGTAACCTACTTTTAAATAGATATATATGGACATTCTCTTTTATGAACATTTTCTTTTATAACCCATATTTAATCCAACATAGACTAATCTTTTTCAAAGTTTTTTTTATTATAACCTACTTTTAAATATATATTTATGAACATTCTTGTTTATAACTCATATTTAATCTACACATAAATTAATTTTTTTTTTAATCTCAAGTCTAAATTGTTAAGGATGGTAATTATTATGTCTTGGCAAGGAATATATAGTTTTCACGCGGAGAGATTATTTCAACCGTACACATACAAATTTGTATGTCTTCGTATAGTTAACTTTTGTAAAAGCAAATTTTTTATTAAAAGTAATTTTAATAAAATATATTTTTATAAAACGTCATAGGTTGCACTAGAGGTTACAGGCATGACGTTCCCACCCCATCGGGGATTGTTTCCCACCCCTGTCGGCGAGCTGATGTCACTCACATTGCAATCAGCTAGCCCAGTTCTATGGTGGGAAGCTCAATAACGCCTTCATTTCAGTCAATTAATATGAAAGATAAAAACTATTTCCAAACCCATCAATGTGAAAGTAATCAACCTAATCATCTCGGCTTTACAATGACCCGTTCCTTATTAAGATGTTGAGTGCCCATTAGCCTAAACATATTCCCTTGAATAGAAGCTAATGAGAAAGAGACCTTTGGCCAAAGATCTCTCACTTCCTCTAGATTACAGCACATAAGAAAAAGAAAGAGGTAACTAGTAACAATACCAAAAATTATTCACTACCAATTACCTAAATACAGACAATCCTCCCATTGTAATAAAAAACGCAAATGGGAGGGTCCCTTATACGCTGCCACCAATCAAATAAACGAAAGTAATAACGCGATGGTTGTGTAACACACCTAAAAAACGTAAATAAAATAATAATAATAAATGCATGTTTTATTTTTATAGTTATTTAGCAGAACCCTATGTTTTATTCCTGCTAATTCCAATATCTTGGTCCTGCTGGTTATAGGTTTTGTTGAAGCTTACGATGGCGAGTTCGTTCTAGATCCTTCAACCATGTTCACACAGGTGATGTACCTTGTTTACAGGTTCTGTATTTTTTTATTTACTTTCAAGGCTTGGACTTAACATAGTTCACACTATGTATGTAAGACCCACCCCTAAGCGTGAGTGGCTTAGGGTTTGTAAGCGTATGGTCCTCCATACGACGACCTCTTAATATGAATAAAAAGCAAGGGTTTATACTGCTTATGTGTGGCATCGAACCATATGTTAATTTTTTCCTTAATTTAATTCTTTATGGTTCTTGATGATCATGGTGTTAACACTATAACATAAGGTTTTTGAATTGTATTTTATGGGTTGCAAGCATAAAGCCAAACTATGCTTATATTATAGTTTCCATGATTTAAATTTACATAGTCCCATGCTATGATACTAGTTACCTTGATGACCTTGGCTTAATCTAGCACTAAGGTGTTAGTGTCGAATGGTGATTTGGTTGTTATATGACTATATACTATGGTATAATGGAGAAGGGATGGACCTTGGCATATCTGCGAAGGAGTTATATGCCAGTCCTATCACGATGATTATTTAATGTATATGCCTACAACCATGTTATAAGGTTTATCTTTAGAGCTATTAACTTATCCATGGTTATAATTACATGCACTAGATTTTTCGTGGTGTAATATATGATTGGGTGCTTTTAACCCAGCCACTAGGTTTGATGGTATGTAATGATTTGGTTTTTAATTAAAGTTTTGGCCGAGATTTTGATGGTACTGGGTTGACTTAAATTATTTGTCCTGGCTGCGAGTTGACAGCCCAGCGAAGCCCTAAGTTGGCATGAGGGTTTGATCTCCACCCTACACCTAGATGGTGAGATCAAATGGTCTCGTAGGGTTTTGTAAATGCTCATTTACTCTGTCCTTAGCCCTCATTTGGTTATGTTGTGTGGTTGGAGGCTATTTGCGGCTGAACTCTGCTCTGTAAAGAAACTTGCTCTGGTTGAATTGCGTTAATGGCGTTGTTTTCTCTGCTCTTACTATGTTGATGACAATGTGTGAGGTAACTACTATCGGGGGTTTCCTCAACCGAATTTCTCTCAGTGCCAGAGCTTCGACGAGCCTATTTTTTTTTACCATGCGACCAGTCTGTTTCGACAATTGAGTAAGCTTACCATTTTGCATTTTATCAATTTGCTTACAATAATTGTCTTTTAAATCATCACCGATGGTCTTTCCCCTGGTGGTTGCAGGCTACGGAGGGATAAGGGTGCTTGGAGGAGCCAGCCTGTGGCCCTTGTTTCCAAAAGATACTCCAAGTTCTCAAATTCTTTCTGCGCTTATCATTTGGATTTAAAAGTAATATTATAATGGGATTATCACTGACCACGAATGGATAGATTTGCAGTTTGGAACTGCAGAAAGAGGTGGCAGGGTCACCTCCTCCCAAGCCTGCGTTTCCAAACGCCCAAGTACTGCCTTTTCGATTTTAAACAATTTTCTCCCTGTTTAGTTTTTACACAGGTTTTAATCATATGGCTAATACACTGGTCTAATAAAATGGTTGCAGGTGGAGCCAAAGAGGGCATGGAAACAAGGGTGAAGGCTACTATTGAAAAATATATGTTTCTTATTTTAACAAGAATCATGATAGGAAACCCTTAGGGTTTAACCTGTAATGTAGAGGCCTCACGACCATTTTACCTCTTTCATTATCATAGATGTATAAATCATTTTTAGTTTTTCCTGTTTAACTATTACAAGACAGAGGGCCTGACCCTAGAGCTTGTGCAATTTTTGTTAAGGGTTTAATCCTGTGTAATACTTAATTGATTTGCAGTGGCCATCTTCGATGGTCTCCCAACCATATGAGATAGTGGTTTAATAAAACAAATGTGTTTTTATTTAATATTTTCATTGTAATGTTTGTCCGTCTATAATGTGAATGTAACTTGTAAGTTTTAATGACCTAAGACTAAGAGCTGGTGAGTTTGGTATATGGAGCCTACTAGACGATGAGTTAAATGATGATAATCATCTAGTGATCCATCGACCAGAGGAAGGAAACTGGGTCACGCTTCAGGCGTACCCCTCCAACCGAAGTATCCACTTACTTTACCCAACACATGAAGGAGCATCCCCCTGCCAAACACAGCTTTGGAAAATACAGAACAGTCGGACCTGCAGACAAATCAGTGCAGTTGGACATCGACTGGAGAAGTCAACCCGAACCGACTGCTTATCAAAGAAGAAATGACAAACAAAATGACCGATGGGAATGAAAGTTCCGTCGACAACAGCTCTGCACATCGAGACAAGCAAAACATCCCACTACCCCCACCACCGCCACCTACTGGAGGAGATAGCGAAAACGATTTCGACATGGGTCACGAATCAGCACATATCCCTCTATACGAGGGTGACGAAGATCCTAGATGACATTGGTTCATCTGTGAGTCAACATGGGAGGCAAATTAGGTTATAGTTGAAGATCGATAGATGGCACAGTTCGTCGGTGCCTTGAGGAAAAGAGAACTAACGTGGTACATGACCTATATTGAGAGAACTCCCCAAGCATCTAAAGCATAAATTAAAGCGCAATTCTTGTCTTTCTTTAAAACTTCAAACGCAAAACATTTGGCAGCAAAAAAATTGAAAACAACGTCTCAAAAGCTAGCAGATTCTGTCCGAGAATATGACAAATGATGGAAATACCTCCTCAGCCAACTGGATTATGTAGTTGATGAACAACTATTAATTCAATGGTTCCTTGCAGGTCTATCACAGAAAATTCGACGGCACATAAGTTTGGAGACGTTTAAAACGTACGAAGATGTGCTTACCAAAGCTCTGCAAGTGGATATGGACGAAGATTTCCCAGCATATCCCACGGATACTAGATTGGAATAACAGCTAGAAATCATGCAGATCTCATTGAAAGAGCTGAACCTTAAGAATCAGGATGTTTGGTGCACAAAATGCTCAACGGTCGGACACGCCAAAGATAACTGTCGATAGGACGTTCGATTTGTTTAGACAAAGTGCTTCTGCGACATCTGCCAAGAACATGGAGAACACACAACGAAAGATTTCCCGTATAACATGAAAAATGACAAAGCATCTTGGTGTGCAATCTGTGAAGTGAAAGGTCATGCCACGACCGACTGCCACTTAAAATTAAAGAACCGAAAAAAATACCAAGCAGTCTACCAGACAAACGCAGTTGTGCAGAACAATGATAACAACTAGCGAAGCAATAATCAAAATGAACCGAATAATCAAAGATATGAAGGTCGTCGATATGAGCACCGATTTGACAATCATTGTGGAGGATATGGAGGTTGAGGTCGATTCTCTGGGAATCATGACAATCGACTACGTCGGCCCATCCAGTGTTTTACATGCTATAAAGAAGGTCATCGATATGCAGACTTCCCATACAAGGACATAACCGATTTAAAATTTTGTACTAGTTGTGGAGTTGGTGATCACCCATTAGAGGATTGCCCTGCTATGCTTGATAAAATCAATAATAATAAAAAATGTTAATGTCTTGTCGTGCGTTCAAAAACATGATGTAATCAATACGAAGAATCTGCATATAGTAACTCGACAAGGGACAAAAATTGGGAGTGATAATCCACGCATAAGTAAATAAAAGAAAACAACAATTATCCTAACCCAGCTAAACAAAAACAATTATATAATGATGCAATGAATATATTTAAAGAATTTGCTAGATAAGAAGAAGCTGATAATAGTCAACAAAGCACAGGTAAAGAATTAATATGTTTAGTACAAGAGGATAAAGCGGTATCTCAATTCATTGAATTATTGTATAATATGAAGCATAATAATAATACAGAAAAACAAACAAAAAACATATGCAGTTTAAACCAAAAGGACAAAAGTGATGTCGACCCACTTGTCGACCTAGAAATCAAAGGATACCATGTTTGACAAGTTGTACTTGACTTCTGCTCACAAGTAAATATTATGACTCGCGACACTCGAGAACAATTGGGTAGACCTCGACTATATGAGTCAGGAATATACCTCAAATTAGCCGACCAAGGTTTGATTGAACCTATCGGAGTTTGGAGAAATGTCGATACGACAATAAAAGGAATATCGACCAAAGTCAACTTTGAAATTATTGACCCTAAGGAAGGATCCAGTTCCTTCCCAGCTTTAGTAGGCTGACCATGGGGAAGAAAAAAGAAAGCATCAATATCTTTAGATAAAGAAAGGATAAAACTAAAAGGGAATGGATAGAAAGTTATAGTACCTATCCATCCATCCCAAGGAGAACCTTGGATAGAACACATTGATGAATAAATCGACATCCGACAATTATATCAAAAACAAAATAATGAAGACTACACATAACCCAATGTCTATGGCGAGCTTCACTTAGGAAATCAAGATTCAGTAGGATACAACTCAGATGCAGAATTATATGATTAGGAAGTCGAAAACTATGAGACACAAGCAAGAGGTTGCTGGACCATTCAAACAGTGCAGAAGAAACCAGTCCAACAATGTTTCTTAGTTTCCATCATCCCAAAAATATTCGAAAAGAAAAGCAGGGAATACCCTACCTTAAAACCAACAAATGTAAGTATCAAACAAATCCCAAGATACAAAGAAAGAGAATCACCAGTTATGCATATAGAACAAGTATCTAAAAACATTGGTGAACATGGCCGACTACAAAGCCTAGTATAAACATTCACATGACAAGCCGCTAGATGGTGGGATACCCATCAATCAAGATTACACACATGGACAATAGCTTCGACTTACTTTGTAGAAAGATTCGGAGGAAAGAGGCTAACCAAACAAGCACAAATACCAATGTTCATCCAGGGGCAGGACCCAGAAGAACCCATAAGAACATGCGAAAAAAGAGTGGAAAAGACTTGGATATAAAGACAAACATACATGGACACACCTGTTTCCATTGACGCTATCTGACTTACCAAACAAATGGTACAAAATGGAAGAAGCATGGGGTGAAACATTTCAATGGCATGAGCTTAGAGAGAACTTCATCAAAGACTTCAGCTTCATACCACAAAACGAAAAGTTAGTCGAAACTGCAAAACAAATCAAAGTGTTTATAGAACCGACCGGGAACAACATCCTAACACAAAATTATGTTCGACCGAAAATAACATGTAATAACATACAAACCAAGACAATACCACAGTCAACAAGACTACAAATGGAAAACAAAAATCTAGAAGGAAAAAGCTTTCGATGGAAATCCTACCATTCAAAAACAACAAAACGAATTCGCACAGTACTTAAAGTCAAGACAGTCGACAAAGAAGATACCAACCGAATGACTGCAGCAGACTTTCCTGCTACATTTTCATAATTCAAAGAAGGGAGTCGACCAATCAATGAAGCCAAAGCACCAGAATGGTTAGATGCCAAAGTGAAACTAAAGAATTTGACATATCAAATGATGATCGACCAAAAATGGCAAAAATTGGCGATTACTGCAGTGAAGAACAAACAACCGAAATAGTAAACTTACTAAAATAATTCCAGTATGTATTCGCTAGAGACTACAAAGATCTCAAAGGTATAGTACATGAAATGGGTGAAATGAAGATCGGCATTAAACATGATGCCCAACCTGTAAAGAAGAGTCCATATAAATTAGCTCATAAATACAAAGAGATAGTCAAGAAAGAGATTGATAATATGCTTGCAGTAGGAATTATCTACCCTATTGACCAATCGAAATGGGCAAGTCCAATGGTTGTACAACCAAAGAAACATGACCCGACAAAGATAAGGATCTGTGTCGACTTCAGAGAATTAAACAAAGTCACCTTAACAAGCCAACTCCCAACACCCTATGCAGATGAAATCCTAAATGAAGTCACAGGACATGAATGCTGCTCGTTTACAGATGGATTCTCAGGTTACAACCAAGTACCAATAGCTAAATAAGACCAGAAAAAGACAACAGTCATATGTGAATTCGGCTCATTTTCCTACAAAATTATGCCTTTTGGTTTAAAAAACGCACCTGCAGTATTTTCGAGAATTGTGGTCAAAAAATTTCAAGAATATATCTACAAAACAATGGAAATATATTTCGATGATTGGACAATATACTCTATGCTGAAAGATCACTGTAAATGGCTAAGGCTCATGTTGAAACGATGCCGACAAATCCAGCTATCTCTTAACATAAGGAAATGCATATTTTTAACTCCTATAGGGATACTATTAGGACACATTGTATGCAAAGAAGGAATCAAGGTCGAATTCGCAAAAATAAAAATTATCCTCGACTTAAAACCACCATTGAACCCAAAACAAGTCAGGGTACTACTTGGTCATACAGGATATTACAGGAAATTTATGAGATACTATTCAGATATGACCTATCCATTGGAAGAACTATTAAGAGAAGATCGGGAGTTCGACTGGACAGATGAATGT
The DNA here is from genome assembly GCA_001517045.1 of Pseudotsuga menziesii. Lineage (NCBI taxonomy): Eukaryota > Viridiplantae > Streptophyta > Pinopsida > Pinales > Pinaceae > Pseudotsuga > Pseudotsuga menziesii. The sequence goes on along the minus strand of LPNX010916287.1, from coordinate 123,735 downwards.
AACATATCATTTGAAACACTAAAAATGAAGCTAGTAGAGGCACCCATCCTAAGGTTCCCGAATTGGTCGATCAAATTTCATGTACATATCGACGCATCAGGCCTAGCAATAGGAGCGATCTTAACACAACTAGGGGACAACGGAATGGATTACCCCATAGTTTACAGCAGCAGAAAACTAAATAAGGCAGAATGAAACTATTCGACAACAGAGAGAGAAGCATTAGGAATGGTTTTTGCACTACAGAAGTATCGACATTACCTACTAGCCAACCATTTCATCTTTTATACTGACCACCAAGCATTAAAATACTTTGTAAACAAACTCTTACACCATGGGAGAATTTGTCGATGGCTACTACTATTCCAAGATTTCAAATTTGAAGTCATTGTTAGACCACGAAAATTAAATGTCGGACCCGACCACTTGTCGCAAATCGACACAGGAGAAGAGCCGACAGGATTTGAAGACGACCTACCGAATGCACACTTATTTCGAATAGAAGCAGACCCAGCAGAATTAGAGGAAATAGCTCAATTCTTAAAAAGTGGTCAAGCACCAGAGGGCATGAGTACGAAAAAGAAACAAATCTTAGCTATGAAAGTTGCACCATATATCCTCATAAATGGATTTTTATATAAAATGGGCCTAGATGACATCCTCAAACGATGCGTATTCGAACATGAAAGAGATAATATCATGTATGAAGCACACTATGGACCGGCGAGAGTACATTTTCAAGCAGACACAACTGCCAAGAAAATCCAACAGTCAGGGCTATGGTGGCCGACAGTGTACAAGGATTATAAAAATCTTGTTAGCCAATGCGACAGATGTCAACGACTGGGTCGACCTCTGCCTAGTACAAAAATGCCCTTGATATCAGTAAATCGAAGTTTGACATTTGAAATTTGGGCCATCAACTTCATAGGACCATTCCTGACACCAGTAAAAAGAACAGGTGCAAGGTACATAATAACCGCAGTAGAATATGTAACCAAGTGGGCAGAAGCAAAACCTGTCAAATCATGTTCCAATGACATAGCTGCTAAATTTATCTACGAAAATATAATTACCAGATTTGGATGCCCAATAACCCTAATTAGTGACCAAGTTTCACACTTTATTAACAAAACCATCAAAGCACTAACATACCAGTTCAAAATTAACCACCGACGTAGTACAGCTTATCACCCTCAGTCGAATGGAGTAATAGAGGCATTCAACAAAACATTAACAAGGGGTCTAACAAAAATATGCAATACCAACAAAGATGATTGGGACGAAAAGATACCTGCAGTACTATGGGCTTACAGAACGGCATACAAGTGTTCGATCGACCAAACACCATTCCGACTAGTCTATGGCCAAGAAGCAGTTGTTCCACTACATTTTTTACAACAAACACCTATCATAGTAGATATTTTACATGTCGATGTCGAAGAAGGCAGGAAGGACCCACTGATGCAATTAAGCAAGCTAGAAGAACATCGACTGCTCGCTTTGCAACATCAATAAATCCAAAAACAGCAGTAGAAGGCTTGGCATGATAACAATATCAAAAACAAAAGTCTGTCAATATGGGACCTTGCCTTACTATACAACATTTGAGTAAAAGGAAAACCCAAAAAGTTACACACATAATGGATGGGACCTTACATTGTCGAAGAGATTTATGCCAACGAATCAGTCCGACTAAGGACATTACAAGGCATAATATTTCAGAAACTTGTTAATGGTGCCCAACTAAAATGGTACAAAAATTAAAACAAGTTCAAAAAAAAAGAGACATACATATAACGACCATAACTGTCAAACAAAAACTATAAAAATCTAAAAAGCCCAAAAATAGCAAAACATAACCAACACCCATAATCCAGGATGACAGGAAATTTCGAAAGATATAATAACCAGCACTTCAACAACCGACATCAAACCCATCGACATACCACCAATTACCATTCGCATGATCGACATCGACCGACAACCACGAAGGTCAAATCAAGCCTTCATGACTATGGACAGAAGGAGCGCCAAAATTAAATTGCAATAAACACAAACTCCAGATACCGTGCTGGACCATCACTTCCGCCATTATTACATCTATCGACAGAAACGTCACCTGCTCCACCTATAAATATCGAACCAAAAAAAGATCATTTACCGTATTTTGAAGAGATAGAACAATTCAGTAGTCAAAAAATTGAGAAACAAGAACCTGTAAGAAAAGTCAACCAAGAGATTGACGAGACGGCCCCAAAGTAAACCAGAGCTGCAGTTGCAAAAACAAGGGAACTACAATCAGCAGAAACCCCACTCATGAGATGACTAAGAAACATCAAGAACACCAAGGTACAAGAAACCTCATTGGTGAAAACTTGGCCCGAAATCAAGGAATGGGCTTATGTCGACAAGAAACAGACACAAGAAGCAGAGAAAATAAACCATAGGTCCATTATGAACTACATGAACACACCATTCATGGCGAGTTTTGGAGGAACGAAAGAAACAATGGTAAAATTCATTATGAGTTGATACCACAACGGAAAATTTTACTTCGACAGACTTGTAGAAATCTCTATCAAAGTCATATACAAGCTAACTGGTCTCTCAAACCAAGGTGACCCTGTACCTATCGGCATAAAAGAAGGATTGGTAGAACGATTAACAGGGACATCATCAGGGAAAAACTCAAAAGGGATAATGATCAGACAAATACAAGCCTAGACGCCACAAATTGTGGCCAAAATCATAGTAACAGGGCTCACCCCTATAGGACGAGGGAGTGACCTGAAGCTAGATATGTTAGAAGTGGTAGACACAATAGCAGAAACAGGAAAAGTGTACAGATGGGCTCAGTATGTTGCTAACATGCTCAAATCTATATGTGAGAAGTGTCAGGAGTCAACCAAAATTATAAGGTTCCCATCTCTGATACTCTGGATAGTGATGTACCACTTGTGCCTAGTTGGGGACAAACAATTCCAAGAACCACACAAATACCACATGTGGAGGTTTAAGCCATTTGCACAGAATGGAAAAATGAGGGAATTAGCAAATGGAAAAGTACAGTTGGACAACTGGTTCCAAAACTTAAAAATCCAGACAACCAGATAGAGGGTGCCTCAAAACATCCGAAGAATTCTGCCGAAAACAACACACATCCAACTAGAACTCGACCACACTGCAGTCTGGTATATGCAGGGAGCAAAAGCAAAAGCAAAACCTCTCGACTATTACCCAACAGTCGAAGAGATTTTCCAAGAGCTAGCTCGACAATCAAATACAAAATTAGCAATACTAGCAAAGGCTAAAGAAGTAAACCTAACAATTGAAGAACCACTGACTGACTAGGAGAAGGAAGAGGACTATGAACTCCGACTATATATCAACACCTTCGTGTCAGAAGAGACACCAGCAGAGAACACTAACAAACTACAAATAACAACTTTACCACCACCTACCCAAAGTGGAAGTACACCGACTGAGCATCAAGTGGCTAAACCAGTGGAGAAAAACGTCAGTTCGGTTCACCAACAGGAGGGAGGAGAAGGACAAGAGGAAGACATTAAATCTGACAACCTAGAATACGCTATAACCAAAGACAAAATCAGAAAACTAGTAAGAGAAATAGCAACCGTAAGAAAAAAGGAAACTCAGGCAAAAGGGAAGGGGAAGCACAAGATTATCCTCTCAGAATCAGAAGATGAAGAAGAACTGGTAGCTACGGTCATCAACATCATAGAAGACATTGTAGTGAACAAATTTTCGGTCAAGACGCAGTTCAGACGCTTCGTCAAGTCAAGAGCAAAGCAGGGGAGACCGAAAAAAGTAAAAACAACAACCCCTTAATTCGATGAAAACATTGTCGACCTAGTGTCTACACCTCCACCCCCATCTCCATCCCAGATTATACAGGAAGACACCACACAGATACTCACCATAAGCCCAGTCGACATTTGCAAAAATGTTATGTCAAAAACCCTAAAAGAGAGGTTCGACCAGGATGGCGACTTCCAAGCATTCATTGAAAAACTTCCAGAATTGTTTACTTTAGCCCATAAAATTTCTACCAAGTGCTCCCTAGTCGAATCTAGCACAACAACTTGGCCAGATACCACAAAAACCAAGAACTATAGTAACCATTAAGTTGACTTTTGTAAAAAATCCTGACACCTCTTCCGAAATTGTTGCAAGTCGCACCACATCAATTATACCCTCAAGCAACCCCTAGCCACCACTAGCCAATGAACCAGTCGGAGGTATGGAAGAAGATAACCAGGACGACATGGCAGCAATCAATAAGGTAATCGACAACCTGTTCTCCGGTGACCTTGATGACTCACCACCAGAAATCGACAATCCATTATTGTCTGACAATATCCCCACTACACCAATTACACCCGACCATTCACTATCTCCACTGCCACTTCCCAATCCAGAACCTTTAACAAACCCTAAACCATCTATACCAAACCCTCCAGATACACATCTAGCTACAAATCCCACCCAAGAGATTCAACCAGAAGTTACACCAACTGTTGAAGATCAACAACCAAAAAACCAACCACAGGGGAATCCACCACTTTCAGATGCACAGGCACAACAACAGACAAAACAGCATAAACATAAGAGAAAAAGAGACAGAAAGAAGAAGGAACGCCACAAAGAATCACAGTTGACAATGGTCCACATTATCCAACTTGGATCAACTACTGCAGTCAACACAACAAAGCTAAGAGACGGAGAGTTGGGACAACTCTTAGAAACTCTGGCCATTGAGGCAAAAACAAGAAGCCAGATCAGACACAAGGAGCTCGACAACAGTGAGAATGAATAAGTCGAGTTCTTATCAAAATGCAGAAAATTAGTTCAAATAGTAATACCAAGACCTTTAGAGGCCGACACCGACAAGCCGCTTGAAAAGGCATATCAATTATTTGAAAGTATGGTTTCGACCCTACAATCGCATCTGCTAAATACGAAAGATGACCAAAAAGAGGAAACATCTAGATTGTTAAGGAAATAGTACAAAGAATTCTCAGAGGCTCACAGAGTGCTGCAGGACCACATGGAAGAATCTGTCATCACAGAAGAAGTACTTCGTGATTGGCCCACTTATTATGGGCAAGTATTTCAGCAAACCCGACAAACCCGAGAACAAATTCAAGCACTGGAAAGAAGAAAAGGCACCGAAGAAGCACTAAGAAACTAGATACAAGATCAAATTGTATTGGAGACAGCTAAACTACATAAACTAGAAAAACAAGCACACCAATGGGTACAACAAGCACTCCTAAGCCTAGATAAACTAGATACCATCTGCCCGCAGATGAAAAGACTACTAGAAGCAGCAGAAGAAAAAGATCAATTCATGGGACCCGACATGGAAAGCATAGCAGACCTTTCCATCCAGGGGAAGATGTCGACCTTATCAAGCATCACAACATTGACCATTGACATCCATAAAGTATTACGGAGCTGGGCAGAATTTCAACATCAGCTGGCCATTATAGCAGAAGCAATTATGGAAATATGCGTGCAAAAACGACCAACCATCCGACTACACAGTTCATGAAGACAAACAATACTAGAAACAACTACCTAAGACAGAACGTTGTGAAGTACCTCCCCTGTTTCTTCGGGACGAAGAAACATTTTGTTCCTGGGGGAGATGTTGGAGGGACTAGTCGATGAGCCGACTAGTCGAATAGCCAATTAATTAGAGATTAGGTTGGCCGCGTAAGGTCGTGTCGGTTGATTGAACCGACAAGTAGTTATATGTAACTGTTTGTAAATCATATATATTAGGCTGTTGAGCCAGATGAGAACTCGGTTCAGTTCTGTGTATGTATGGACCCTCATGATATAATATAATCTGTTATGTTCTTGTCTCTTGTGTCCGTTATGTCTGTATGATTCAATGTGTATTATTGGTAACCCTCTGTGATCTGTGAGATTACACCACGTACAAAAGAATCGAGGCTCTACCTCTGTATAATCTAGGGCAGCCACAAGGTGGAATTATGACCCTGTAAACAAAGATATGGTGTTAGTTGTGTTTAAAAACACGACCCTCCGAGTCTGTGATAGCTTGATATGATTTTACGATTTGATAGATACTTTATACTATGCATATTTTGAAGATGTTAAACAATGGATCTTCGATCCGCATGTTTTTTTTCGTCATTCTATAATTACTAGGATTTTTTAAAAGAGAAGGAAGATCCCACGATCTCCGTAATGTTGTTCGGCGTATGAGTTTAGTTTAAATTATGTTCTCACGGAAATCATGCATCCATTATTTTCGTTTATTGATTTGTGAGATCTATACGATCGTTAAGAGAACAATAATGGATTTACTGTATGACTACCCGGATATACAAGGTAGATCTTTGAGTTGTAGTTACATTTATTAAAATACTTTGAAGGGATTCGATCTCGTGACCTCTACAATGCTATTCAATGTGTGAAGAAATCGATTGGTTTGATTGGGGTTTGTTTTACTGTAAATTCATTAGATTTGGAGGTTATCTTAAAGCTTGAAATCGTTTCTTGCCTTTGTACATGATTTAAGTAATTGTATATCTATACGGAGCTAAGTTGATTATGGAATATGTATAGTTTGATTAAGGTATTTCCCACGTAAGTAATTACAATAGTATCATTTCTATATGGATCTTATTTGATTATAATACCTCGAATGAAATCTTATGAGCTATATTACTTTTATTATTATTATTATGAATTTTGCCTATACTTATACTAAATACTACAGATCTATATCATAGTAGATTAAAAACTGATCCCGTAAATTCGTGTAGGAGATTTGAATGAATACTATGTACACGGATTTCATTCACTTACTTGAAACAAAATGCATATCTATACTATAACCAGAAATCATAAATTTAGTCCACACTTTAATTCCGTTAATGCATATTAAGGAAAAATTTAGGAAAACGAGGCAAATAGGAAATATATAGTCGAATATAGAATTATTTAGTACATATTAGAAATAAGTGATTTCATTCCATTAGGTACATGATACAAGTATAACAATAGTAAGCTAATTGAAAACAATTAGAATTTACATTAAACTACTACAGATCTAGGATTTAATCATATTCTACAACAATTAAAAATATAAAGTATAAACCTTGCACCAATGATGGGAAAACAAAAGTGGAGAAGTTGTTCCTCCCAACCAACTCCTAAAGCATCCAAGCTACTTGTTGTAGAACCCTCGAGCTTGTCCGTTGAACCACAAGAGGAAAAGCTTTCATTGTGCCATCTCTTGCATTTCACAGATGTTAATCCCTGTCCAATGCTAGCCTCCAGCTACTTTTGGACATACTAATTTATAGTATTTTTCCTAGGACTTGGGTCATTTTTTAGCCTCCTGCTCTTTAGCACTCAACTAGGAGTTGTGACCTAATTTTTGGGGATGATGCCTCCTACATCTTGAGTTCTCACTCAGTGGTTTCTGCCACTTGTCTTTTTTCTCATGTGGGTCAACAAACACTCTTCAACAACTATATCCACTTTTGTCCCCCTTGACTCCATATTTATTATCATCACTGAGTTCCAAATTTACATGTTTGTAATGTGTGCATATTTCCAGAAATCTCTCGCATATGCATAGACATTGAAACTAGTTTCTGTGTTGTTTATGTTCCTTGTTTTATATACTTTGTAAATACTTTCAATTTTTATCATCCATCCATGGAAAAGACTGAATTTTCTCATGCATTATTTGTTTATTGTTTGTCCCTAACATGTAAAAGTTTGGAATTTTACCTGAGACATGCAGCTGCAGTGCGGAAAGAGATACATGGCAAGACTGATAGGGTAGCTGGACATACAAAGAAGATTTCCCCTTCACCAATTCATCTTAGAATATATTCTCCACATGGTAGACATCTCTACTTCATATTCAAAATTCCACTATAATATATGGCTTTAATCTTATTGATTTGTTTATGTTGAATATGCTTGAAGGTATTTTAAAGTTTATGCAATTTAACATTTGATATTCATTTTGTTCATATACTGAATATTCATGGACTTTGATTATGAGCTTCTTACCTGTGACCAACACCTTCAATTTCTTTTCTACTTTCTCTGTATTTGTTATTTGTTTTTTTATTAATCCATTAAACCTAAACCTTAACACTTATAGGCAAGTTGAAGTTGAAGATATGCTGCAAAATTTCTAGGAATGATGCATGACAACTAGTTTCTTAGACTAAGATGATTGCATGTGTTGTTTCTTTCTTTCACACCTATTTCTTGCATAGGGAATATAGTCCCCTTGTATACATGGACATTGATGGTTTCTAGTGGAGCTTCAAGCCTCAGATATGAGCCACTCTTCACTATTATTGAGTCTGACATTTTGAATAAATTGTATCGAATTCCCTTTGGTAAATAAGCATCCACAGTCCTTGCTCCTTGTTTTAAAACAAGGTAGACTAAGACCCCTTTACCTAATAAAAACTGGGTGTTGATAGCCAGTGTACTAGGATCCTTAAGGAATGTGAAGAACAAAGGTTTTGCATAGGGATATCCTTTAGTGTGAAATTCAAAAGACAATGTGTAGATATATGGAAGAAGTATGTATCTCAAACTTAGCGCCTTCCTTGCATACCTTGTGATTGATTCCCATTTGTAGAGCTCTTGGAGAATTGTTACCTTAAATGAGTGGTTTCTGGCAAAAGGATAAAAGGAACATAGTTGAATCCATCTATTACAAAGATCTTCCAATGTATCATCTATAAAACCACAAATATCAGCACCTACCATTGGGACTCCAAACAATAAAAAATTCAACATTGTAGGTATGGAGTACAAGAGACCATTTCATGTTGTAGAATTGTCTCATGTCCATTGTGCATCATGCACCCCTAATCCAACAAAGGCAGAACATGTAAGTATGAATGGTCTCTTCTTTAGTATTGCTTTCAGTGCCTTAATTATCACAATAGCCTTTGTTATCCCATATATATTATGAGCATTGTACTCTGAGATATCATTATAGTAAACTCCACTAGCAGCAATGGTGTTGCTACCCAATGGTTTGTGTATTCAAGAAGAATTAATTTTGTAAGGAGGTCATCCCATCTACTGGTGTTGGAATCACTACATAGTACAAACTAAGCAACAGTTTGTTTGTGCATCTTTTCACGAGAAATCCCCATCCTTTGGTAAGGAACATGTAATCCCACTACAGAAGTTGGAAACTTCATTCATATCAATCAAAATGCCATTGAATGCAATTGTATCATGAAACTCAGAGATTTTTTTGGCCCAAAATGACTGAGTCTTGGGATTCATAAAATCTGGAAAATATACTGGGCCTGACCACACTTGTACCAAATATGCCACACCTCCTTGTTTAACAAAAATGTCATCTTTCATACCTCTCTAAAAAGTATTATTTGTTTCACTTACTCTTATTCCTGAACATTTAAACACATGATTTTTATCTTTATAATGTACTAATATGGATCAGTCCAGTTCTGATTATGTCTTAGAATTGGAGAAGAAGAACATACAGAAAGAAAAATCCTTGAAAGTTGAATTGAGCCCTGCCTGGATCGATAAGGAGAACATATATTTCCCCTTAGCTGGGATTCGTTGAACAAAATTTTGCATTTCCTTCTTAGGGAAATTCACATGATCTAGAATAAAATCCTTGAATTCGTCCATGTATTCGACGTCTGTCCAAATTGATTCTAGAGGATTCTTGTTATTGCATATCTAGGAACAACTAATTCAACATCTGAAATGTTTTTATATCCATATCTTCATTGATGAAATCCTATGCAACCTAATCTAGTTATATAAATTAACAAGACTACAAATACAAAGTCATCTCCCAACTCATCTAAGTAAAACTAGATTAGAAGTTCATCCTTGTAGGTTGTACCAAAAGTAAAGAGCTAGGTTTTGGTTGGGACTTAGGGGCTTATATGGATAGGAATGTGATCCCATGTTCATAATAACCGCAACAAGATCATTCACACTGAATTTAGTTATTTTCATCTTATAAATCAGTGATCAAAAGAAAGGTTGGACCTTAGCTTCCCTTGTCCTAAGACCTACTCAGTCCCTTTTATGAGGATAAGATTGTAGAATATGTGACTAGGATTGTATGTTATAATCAATAATGTAATAGAAAAAAACAAATAAAACAACAAGAACTTCGCATGGTGTAACTGGAAGTTGACATTAACACACCCAATATATCCATAAGGGAAAGATGAAGAGTATTATTGCTTAAACATTATAGATAAATAAGTTACTTGTATTGTGAAAAACATGATATAAGGGTTTCTTTAACAGACACTAGATAATGGGGGATAGATCAATTCCCTAACACAAGCATGAGTAAGGTCAACCCTCTCTTCAGAGTAATACAGAGGTGGTGTAATGGTTTTTTTCCATCTACTCATTTCCTAATCCTTTGTTGGTTCTCTTTGGAGGGGGTGAATTGATGAGTGTCCTAGTCTTCCCAAAAGTGTGGATACCTAATAAGCATGGGAATTACCTTCTTTCCTAGAGATTTATCAATTCAAAATAAAAAATAAAACAAATTGATAAAACAACATAATCATGAAGTAGGAGTACCGATTGCCTCTTTTGGAAATAAACAAGCAAAAAAACTTGCAGAAAAGCTACAAAATTCACAAGATAGATATGAGGAAATATGGAAAAACCAGTATGGAAATGGAGCAGGACGAACAACGAGCCCTGTTTATTGTTGGACAACAACAAGCGGAGACCTGAGAAAGAGTAAGTGTAGACTCCTCCAATTGCTCTATATGTCAAGTATGATCCTCCATACTGAACTCCTGTTCCATTTCTATTCAACAACAGAAACCCATGAGCAACACGTTCTTCTCTCACATCCATATAAAATGGATGAGACCCATAAAGATCCATATATTGATTCGTACTACCAATGTCTGAATTCCGGAGCATATAGCTTTCATGGTTGCTGAGACGAAATCCTGGTCTAGTGCTCTCTCCCAGTCCATACATACAAGAAGCCAATGGAAGATCAGTAGAGATCTCCAAGTATTGGTTTTAAACACCATGTTTCCAAATAAATCGTCATTCTTATTTGCAGTTGAATTGAAGAGATTTTCTCCACTTAAACTCCTTGTTATTGCAAATCTTAATGGATTGTTGGAGTGTGTAAACAACAATTCATGAAGATTTCCCTTAGGATCCTCATTAATATTCACCCCATCTTATCTAGGTAGAATATCTCTCATAACTTCCCATCGCTTCCTCTAAGCATCAGTAATATAAACTCTCATACGATCATTTGATTCATACCTATAACTCGATCAAATTCAATAGAGTATGTAGGAACTAGATCATTTGTGTCTAGATGTGCTTTGTAGGTGGGTAACCAGACACATACTTACACAAGAAGGAAATTATATCATTTTGGCATGATATGTTCACCTTCAAATCTTCATTCCAAAACATAAAATTCCCATTTTGTAACCGCTTTCTGATAGCATCCTTGAGAAACGTGATATCTCACGGGATTTGTCACAAACTATCTAAAAGATCCATTAAAAATCCCACCCGATCATTGATGAAAGAAAATATATCATATGAAGATATGAAGATATGTCAATGAGTAGGGAGAATTTGAAATCCATGAATCTCCTTTTGTACATGGAACCCATTGTTGTATTGATGCTACTTCCAACAAATTTAATAATGGAACCTAATGTCCTTTGGATGACTATTGCACTTGCAAGGCAGGATGTGAAGATTGTATATTACTTGCTTTTCAATTCAAGAATGGCATATTTTGTTAATTTAACTAACTTATTGGTGACCAAGTACATTGGTGCCTTAATTCTCCAGGTACGTATCTTGTTTCAGTTTCATGTTTCTCTCATACTCATTTACCTTATGCATTTTCATTTTTTTCTATGAAGAAAGCAGTTGTACCAGATTAAGTTTTAAAGGTGAGTAAAATGACTGCATATAACATTGTATTGAAGTTTGTTCTAGATACATATATAATAAGCTTAATCATAATCCTCGATATTTACTAAGTCCCTCCCTTAGAATCACATGGACTAATGACACTTGATCGTTAAATTTTTCTCAGTAAATGTTGGGTAGTTTGACTAACAATTAGCCACTCACTTGGTTGCTAGATCTGAGAAAATAGGGAAACCTTATGTTGTGTATTCTTAGTTAAATTTTCTGACAACCTCCTTCATCTTCTTAGCACTTATATCTTATGATTCACATTTGCAATCCATAACCATTTCTTGTATTCACTACTCTATTGCTATAATTCATGTACAAGACCCCTTTTTGTTATTGTTCCTAACGGCTTCTTGAAGATCATGTGCCACCCCTTGTGCATTAGCTAGATCATGATGCATGGCCATTTCTTTCTTGTTCTGTGTTACCCAATGGTCCTTTTTATTTGCTTACAATGCCCAGGGAAACCATTGAGGTGTTCCCATCATTCGAAGGATGGTACCTAGGGTAAACCCTAGATTCTTCAAGGCACACATCTAATTCAACAGGGCTTGAATCCATTACAACAATATTCTTAATATGAGCTCAACATGTCACTTATGGGAATATAACTCATATGGGAAGGATAACAATCCGTCCCAAAAGTTAAAACCACTCAAGATAGACCCAATTGACATTACCTAGTGGTCCTTGTAACAATTCTATGGCATCTTACATATGTCAGCCTCTCTCATAAAAATGTTTCAAAGAAATATGCATTTATATTTGGGATTTTGAGTTGGCTAGGCTTTTTGTCTTATGCAATAAGTATGCATTTCTAATTAGATTTTTTATTTGGTGGGTCTTGTTCAAATTTCAAATATGTACTTATTGTTTCTTCATTGTGCGAACTTGGACCAACTTATCCTCCTTCGATACATTACTGATATTATCCTTGGACCAACTTATCCAACTTATCCTCCTTCGACATCACCATAGGAGTAGGGGGCATCTAGCTGATATAATAATAAACCTAAAGGATACATTACTAACTTGTGTAGCTGGTATCCTTGGGAGTGATGAAAACTTGTTAATCTAATCTCCATTGAAGCTTAGATTTTGACATTATAATATAATTCTCCGACAATATTTTATGTGAAAAAACACACTAACATCTCAGGTCTCCATTATTACAACAAAGTTGACTTGAAAGGAGAGATGCCAAAGTGAGGTACATGATCCACAACTTCGCATAAATATTTTATGAATTATTTTTATAGTTTTTGTTAGCTAGCAGTATTTCAGAACTGAGTGAGTGGACACTACAATTCAATAAGGTTAGAGGTAGTTGCTTATGTTTTGATTGTTAGATCTTGTCACACTTCAAACTAAGCCTTCATAGTCTCTAACTAAGAAAATTGAATAGAAATATGGGTTACCAAAGGGAAAAATGTGGTTTCATTAGATTTTTGAACTTTGTAGTCTCATCTTCCACATGTTTCTAAATTATAACACAATTGAATAATTTGCATTGCATTGTATCAGAGTCGTTGATTCAACAAGAGTGGGAGCCACGGGAAACAGTTGGGGAGACATGGAATCTGTTTGGTTGTTAAGAAACAAAGTCGCAATGTCATTGATGCTTCCCCTAATAACACCAATTACATTAGTAACACTCAGTTCTCCAACTTAGAGTTTAGAAAAGATCCATTACCTTAATTTCCACATTACACATCATTGATATGAAAAAGTCAACATATTTTCTAGTTCCCTCTTCTTGCCACTGAAAATTGAATTTTGTTGATAGATTAAGCCTGGAGTGACAGGCCTACATTTCTAGAAAACATTCTTTTTGTAAGATATTTATGTCTATGAAGGGCATATACTACCAGGTTAGCAAGCTCCAATGTTTTCATGTTCAAGACAATATTTTTTTTTTGTGTATGTGCACTTTGTTTTCTTTGTGTTTGTCATAAATATGAGGCCCCATTTTTTCTAGAAGTGTTTCCATACATGGTATAATTTTGTAGGAAAAATTTGATGGCCAAAACAATACATGGCTTACACCACATGTTCTGCAACAAGTTCTCCCTGGGGATGTTGATTTTTCGTTTTATGCTAACTATTTGCATAATTTTATGAGGTTTATGTTTTTGCAAAATTGTGATATGCATTCTTGATTCCAGGAATTCTGATGGTTTTTTTATTTTCTTTATATATTGATATCACTCATGTTACATGCTCTATATATTCAATATTTTAGAAAACAAAGGAGATAACTAAATATAGTTATGAATCCTATTGTTGCTTGTTTTCAAAAGAAATGCAAATAAACCGCTTATATCTTATCTATAACATGCATGGTGTTTTTTTTGTAAGTTCAGATCTATTCTATTAAAATAAAATAATGTTAAAGATAAAATTATAGATCAACATATCTAGCATGCAGATAAACAAAAAACAGAGAGAAAATACCAATCTGCCTGAAGGGGAGAGGCATACTGGAGTTGTCAAGATGATCCTCCCTTTTAAAGGGAAAACAGATCCATACATAAATGAGTTTAAGATTGTTGCAAAAAACATCAAGCTGAGCTTGAGAAACACTGCCTTGGAGGGCCACTGTCCCATAAAAGTTGCCTAAAATAAGAGGAGCTGAAACATAAAACCTGGAATTAAAATTTGATGAAGGGTTCCTCGATTCTGGGCATCCCAAAACCGGTACCCAGCTGTCCATCCTGGCCATTGGAGTCATCTATGTCATCACCGGAGTTGTCCTCGCTGCTGGAGGTGCCGCTACTACTCGCGTCATCCTTGGTATCAGAGCTAGCTCACTTGACCGGCAGGGGTTTGGTCTTCCTGGAGAGAGCAGCGCTGGTAGTTTTTTCGGCAGAAGCGGTAAAATGCCTCTGAGGGGGTGGGGGAGGAAGGGGGGTAATTTCCATGGGAGTCGGTGCAGAGGAAGAGACCAGAATGACAGGGGCAAGGGAGGGCATAGGGTTAGGAGGAGCTAATGATCCAGGAACAACAGAGCCGACAGGATTAGCTTTCGGAGCAGCGTAGAGGCTGACAGAGCGCAAAATGATGCAAGTTAGCAAATTCTTAATCACCTAGTAATTTCTTTGAAGATCAGCGGTGTGATTTGTAGCCAAGAGAGAGCTGGTAAGCTCGTCTTCCCATTCGTCAATAATGGTGCGCAGGGTGGGTGACACTTCGATGTCAAAGCCAGCAGAGCTTGCCTGAGCGTTGAAGGGCATGGCTCTAGGATTGTTGGCTCCTCCACGGGCCCGTCCCCTTCTGGGAGTGCCACATTGTCGAAGCGGCATGCTGTACATAAGGAACCAGGGAGTGGAAGGTGGTGGAGTTACAGGCGAGGTAGTAGAGGTGAGAAAAGATGGAGGCTTCAGGAAGAGGCTTGCTAGAGGTTGACAGAGCAGAACAGGAGAAAACAATGGAGGAGGGCAACAAATAAAGGAGTTAACCCCCCAACGCAGAAACAAAGGCACATAATGGATGACCATTAATGTGCTTACCTCATCATACCAGGATTTAGTTGCTGAAAGGACACGTCCCATGGGGAGAATTGAGCTCGCCACTAGCTTGGAGGGAGGATGTGTGTGCGAAGATAGTGTCATCATGACGTTGGGATGGTGTCCTGTCATGGAAGAGAGGGGGGTTGTTGTACACCATGGAGAGCTCTATTTGCGAGGCATTATGGACTAGGATGCCCCATGGCATGAAGAGGTGCTTCATCCCTGCCATGTGTGCCACTGACCTCCCTATCACCTGCATCCAGGGATAACATGCATGGTGTTGCCCATGGTAACAAATATACATTGACCTGGATTTATTTTCTTTTTTGTAATCCTTCTACATACTCTTATAGGATTCATGAATTTCAAAATTTGTTTTATACTATAACTTTAAAGTATCCAAAATACTTGATCCAATATTGGAGGCAACAACTAGTATCGCTTCTTTTTAACATTTAGAACTAAGTTCTTATTTCTTTTTTTCCTTCTCTTTTCTTAAGAAACAATTTCTATTTATAAAATGCACTACAAAAATGAACCATAGTATCTCTTGATTATTGAAGGTTTTTTTGTTTTTGAGTTTTTAAAGGCATTCTCGATTTAAACCTCGGTTTACTAACTACTAAAATTTTTTCCACTGTTATACACAAAATGCCCAAGAATTCTTTTAGATGGAAGGTTCATGGATTCCTTTACAAAACACAATCATGACTAACATTAAAATTAGTTCAACTTAGTTGAATCTAAACCACTAGTTAATGTTTGTCCTATTCTGGGGCAAGAATTATCCTAAATGTCGTGTTTTCTCATCGGAATCAGAGGGATTTAATCTCAGACAATTGAGAACTTCTAGCATGGTGTTCCCTATGAGAAACAAAATTGTGGGCGTAAGGTTCTCCAAACTTACTGTAATGCTTTAAAGGATATGAGAAGCTTGGATATTTTTTTCCAAAGAGTCTTAGCCATTCTTCAACTTGGCTTCCCTAAATCTTTTTTCTCCAATACATTGACTCTTAATTTCTCGATACCATAAAAAATCATAGACAACTTATGTTCAATATTAGAAATAGAAAGTTTTCCTATGATTTGATGAAAGAAGAAAAAAGATAATCTAGTTGGGTAAATGATCTTCTTGGGATTGATTCCTTGCTTTCATGTTCATGGCATATGCTAGTACGTCTTTCTATCATTTTTTTTTTCCTCGGAAAAAATTCGTAATTTTATTTCAAAGTAGAACAAAATTACATTTGCACATGTAAGAGGATCACTAGGATCCCTACATTGTCACATATTTGTTGTCTCATATTGTCATAACCAAAAAACTTACAAAACTGTAACTGTAAAAGCATATCAACTAGATACATCACAGAAAATATGGGTATCACAACCCAAATCATAAGAACACAAAAACTCAGACATACTGCCGATAGCAAAGGCCACCACCTCTGAAAACGCCGTCGCCGCCGCAAATATCCCTAAGGACACAATACGGGTCGCCACGCAAGAGTATATCCATAGTCACCGCCTCCACCATAAGGCTGGCGATCTTTCTCTACAATAGCAGCAGCCTCGAAAGATAGCCAAAACCCTCGACCCCAATTCTTAAATCTGAAGCCCACCACGTGACCCCGATCTCGATTCTTGGAGTTGAAGCCCTAAAAAAAATACTGCCGTAGACCAACCATTCATGGCTGTCGCTTCGTTACCCTTGGGAGCCACAAGATTCGAACCTAAGCCTACAACTGGTGCCCAGCGGACCACGACCGTGAAACGCTCCAAGAAAGCGAGCGAAAGTGCGAGGGGATTCCCCACCACGCTGACTTGGGCGCCCGAATGAGCGGTTGCGACTGGCGAGCAACAGAAACCCTGCGGCCCCAGCAGGAGAATCCAGCAGCGGCGGCCATGGCGAGCGAGAGGTCCAAAATGGATTTCCGCGCACGGAAAAAATTAGGAGTAGAATAAGCTGGGTAGGACGCATGGCAGTTTCCAAGGCCGAGAGACGGTGATCAAAAGATCCAAGAATCGAAACCAACCCGTCCGTGATAGTCTGGCTTTTATTCAGACTCTCTCGCATGAAGTGCGCGCGCTCGGTCAGGATCTCCATTACCAGCGGCACCCCCATCCTATCGCCCTCCAACAAGAAAATCAAAGCCCTCTCTGTCAATAATCTCGGCCATGTGCATCCCTCTGCGAGGTCTCCTCCATCAAGACTGCTAAAAAAAATTAAACACACTCGCTGACTCAGATCGTCGCCTTCGCCGCGCAATGGAAACCTGCAATGCAGAGGAAGACGGACAAAACCCACAAACCATCCATAGCCCACTCAGAGAAAGGAGAGAGCGGCTGGGTAAAAACCCTAGCCGCCCCCATCGATCTCCCCCTCCAACCCTTTCAAAGTCAGGTATGCTACAAGCTATTACCCCCTACGTCTTTCTATCATTACAAAGACTAATGATTACATTGCCACATCCAAATGTATTCAAGCAAATTAAAGGGTACTTTGATTATGCTCAATGACTTAAGTGTTATTTGTTGTAGCTAAAAGAGATCAATGTTGGGTTGGAAAAAATAGAATAAAAAATGTAGGCATTTGAAGGAATCATAGGTCCTCTTGTACCCTTAGAAATAAAGTCATCTTTAAGTTAGCCTGTTATTGTCAACAAACAAAATATTCCAAAGACAAAGATAGTCCATCCATGAATAATCTCTTGTAGTAGGTTACTTGTTTCTAGAATACTTAATCTAAAGTTTTATATGAGAGGCAAAATTTCTACTTTTTTATACTTCCTACGATGCTTCTATTTTGTTTCATAGTGCTTTCTTGTATTCTCCCAAATAGCACAATAGAGTCAATGAAGTTAAGCCATTTGAGTAGGTGAGATTAGAACATTTTGAAAGAGACCATGCTTGTGTCCTATATCGCTAAAGTAAAATTATATAATATGTTTTATTTAAAGGTGACTGGTGGTTCGATTCCTCTGTGTCCTATATATATTCTGAAACCATTAAAAAGAGATAAATGACCACTACAAAAATAGAGATAAATGACCCAAAATACGACCAAAATCTGCATATAAATGACCATTGGTGGAAAATTAGCGGTGATTGATCACACGACAAAAAATGTGGTCAGATTTAGTTTGGTCGTTTATAGCTTATCTTGTGGTCATATATTTGGTCATTAATTGTCATAATTAATGACCAAAAATATGACCACAAGATAAGGTTATAAATGATCAAGTTAAATATGACCACTTTTTTGTCACCTTATCAATGATCGCTAATTTGCCACTAATGGTTGCCAAATCAAAAGTGGTCATTTATATGTAGATTTTGGTCGGTATTTTTTGTCATTTATCTCTCATTTTTAAGTAGTGTTACAAGAAAATTTAAGGTGGTCTCTAATTTCTCCATCAATGCTTGAATGCTTGTATTTCAAGATGTTTTTGTTATAAAATATAATGTTAAGAATTATAATTGCATTAATTTATGACACTTTTGTTAAAATGTTTGCAATTTTTTTTTAATGGCAAAAAGAGAGAAAAAACTACTCTCAAGGATGAAGGTGTAGGTATGGAATCTTCTTTAGGAGAAAAAAATTGCTTTAAGTAAATATGTTACATTAATTAAGTTGGATTGAATTTCTGCATCTCTATATTTCTAGGAGGTTAAACTCCATCTTAGAATTGGTCGAGACAATAAGGATTTAGATGAAACAGTTAACAAATTAGATGTATGCTTAATATTTATTCATCTTATTTTATTATTTGTAAATAGGTTTGTAGTTTTGATTTGTAAATTAAAGCCATGGTTGTATATTTCACTAAAAATAGTTTATATATGTATCGATATATAATAATCGATTTAAATTTTATTAATTAATATAAATTTATAATAACGTAATCATATGTTAATCTAATAATTTATATAACTAATATGAATCTATACTATTGTAGAAATTAGATATATTTATTGACGAACTCGAGTTACATGAATATTTGATATCTTAAATCTTGCATAGTTTTGAAAATATTATTTAATCAAAAAAATTCTAATGTTATTAAAGAAAATTTGCAAAAATTAATATTAGAAAAGTAATACTGCAATCCTTTAAAAATAATAACATTATTACATCAATAATTAATTGCAATTTTTTTGAACACTAGCTAGCTTTATACCTAATTTTTAGAGGGTATAAAATGTGTTTCTTGAATGTGGACTAAAGTTATATTATATAGTGAAGATCATCACGATTAACAATAATTAATAAGTTTGGAGAATTAAACTTTTGGGTTTACAATTGAGAGAAAATGTTGTTATTTTAATTAATTATTTGTCTCTCTTCCGATTAGAGCTTTGATATTTATCATTGTAAAGTGAGTTATTATAATAATAAAAAATTAAAATATTTAATAATAAATTGATAAGTCATATTGATGTTCATATTTACATTTTTTTCATGTCATATTCGTAGACGAATAGTCAAATTCCTTATTAAAAATCATGTTATATATATAATGCTCAACATATTGTTGTAATAAAATAAATGTATTATTATATAAGTATAATGTTATTACAAATATTGCTAGATTATTAAGAAAATTATAATATCCATAGAAATTAGATACGAACAATATGAAGACCAAATATTAAAAGTATATAAATAAATTATTGCATAAACATAATACTATGACAAATGATAAAAAAGTTATAAACATGATACTATGACAAATTATAGAACAATCACAAATCATAGAGTTGTCACAAATCCATCCATAATTTACAATGCAATTTGTGATATTTTTGTCGACTGAATAAAAACTTAGTGATGTAAAGGCCCACATGATTTTGAACAGTACAAAGTTCTTTTAGTACATAAGCATACGCTCATCATCATTTTCAACACCTAACAAACATAAACATCATGGTCATGCCATCATAAACATAAACATAAACATCATCAATATACTAACATAAACATAACCATAAGTTTTAATAAAAATGGAAATGCAGCATCATCATTTTCAGGACATAAACATAAACATAAGCATACCATTATTATCATTGTTAGCATCTAAGAAACATAAAAATAAACACCATCATATATACCATCATACCGTCATTGACATAAAACTGAAAATAAGCATGAATGTACCATCATAAACATTACATCACATATTCATGTAACATATACTACAACTAACATATTTAAACATTATCTAACACACAACTAATAATACATGTAAACATAATTAATGTTCCATGATCATCATTTTCACCACATAAATAAATAAACATCAACATAAACATGAAAAATGCAATATATATATATATATATATATATATATATATATATATATATGATGGAACATCGATTGGGAAACCCTCAAGTACTTCCCCTTTTTTTAGGATGGTACTCAAGGTAAATCGTCGGCCCTGATTACGGGGCCTAACCTGGTGGGAACATCAAGTGAGGCCCCAACATAGTGTTGGCCTACTTTTCCTCACTCTCGCGACTAAGTTTCAACAACAACACAATACCAACAAAACACCCAAAGACATCGGCTCGACGAAGCAAGCTTAGCCGGCAACACCTGCAAGGCAGGCATAGTCTCACCCGAGATATCTTAATGTGTAACTGTCAGAACCATGTTTCCGTAGTCGATGAGGGATTACAATCCCTTGGCGCATGACCAAGGCGCTCGACAAAGTCAGAAGGATGGAGTCTTTTACTACTCGACAATGGCGCAACCGTGCGACACAACCTTGTCCTTTTCAACTTAACAATTGGTGCAACTATGTGATGCAATTGATTCCTTAAATGTAAATGATAGTGATGCGTCTGTATTATAATATTAACAGTATTTTAACATGAAATGATAAACAATGCTCAACAATACTTTAGTCATTCATTCATTCACTGCTTTTATCAATATTGCGACATTCATTCAAGCAATAACCATAAACAATGCAAGATAATCAAACATTCAACATTAACTGTTAAACATTCAACACTCGGAATTCAACATTCATCAACACAGGAAATAACGTGGAAACCCATCTAGGTAAAAACCACCAAGGTGCTCTTCATCTGGCATGAGAAATATATGGCACCTTGCAGTCTGCGACTTACAAACTGTTTTGAGATATGTATATTTAGCTCAGACTCTTTCTTGCTCTCATGCTCTCTGTTTTTTTGCTTTTCTTGTAACTCATATTGATCTGCACATAGCCTGGATCGACTCTCCTACTCTACTATATGCGCACTCAGCTGTAGAATGTCTCTTACAAAATGGTCTGTGCACTCAGTTGCAAATCCGCTGCTCAACAACCTTCTACTATTAGACTCCTCTATGATCTCCTCTAATACTTCTACTATTACCAACTGAACCAACAACACTGCAATCTCTTTGAAGCTAACCCTTATACATAACGGGTTCCTCCTATTTATAGTTTCTACAAGACCGCAGGATCGAATGAGTACAACTTAGTTATTACAGTCATAAGTAGCCTAAAAAACATCTTGTATTACATTAATGATAGGCCATACTGGCAGCAAAAATGTCCTTCTTTACATTAATCACTAGCCATAACTAGCCGCAAAAACTGTCCCTTAGTCTTTCGCCGACTAGAGCACCTGCAATCCTTCTTGACCTGTTGCCTTCCAGCCTTAACTCTTTTACCTTCCAATCTTCCACCGAATCTGGGTGCACTTTTCCTTGTCACAACTTTCTCTGTTCAGGGCTTCCTTTTCTTCCTTTACCTTCTTATACTCTGTCGCACCCTTGCTTTTCCTCTTTGCGCATGCACTTCGGTTTCTTCCTTTAACTCTTTCCTGGCCCAACACATAGCCACTCGGCGATTTAACCCCGAGACCTTATGCTAACATAAACAACACTCAACCACTTGAGCTAACACCTCGGGCTATATATATAGCAAAGTCATGATACAATATGTGAAATATAATAATATATCTCCAGTGCAATAATTGCTACAACATATCTGCTCCACCTCCACTAGTAGAGCCATCATCAATAACTATCCTACCAGAGCTAGATGCATCATCACCTCCACCAATAGAGCTAGAGGCAATATTTACACCTCTACCAGTAGAGCTAGAGGCATCGGTACCCATACCAGAAAGAAAAGGAGGCATGAGATTAGGAAAGATAGGTCCATCAATACGAAGTGTACGAACCTCTCTAAGCATCTCTAAAACATAAATGGGTGCAGTAGGAGATGGTGGATGGTTGGGACCGAAGGCTCTGTCCAACACAAGTAGAGGAGATGACGATGACATAGAATCAAATGGAAGGTTGAGTAGAAGTATATGATTAGATGATGACGAAGGTGGAGGAGGAGGAGGTGGATGAGACGTTGAAGGTGGAGGAGGAGGACGTGGATGAGATGTCTAAGGTGAATGAGATGTCAAAGGTGGAGGGGGAGGAGGTGGAGGATGAGGAGGACATGAAAAGGAGGAAACCAACTGAAAGCATGCACCAACAACATGTTACATCAATAACCTCATATGACAAGGAATAATCCTCCATATCTCTACGAACTCAGGGTCATCGCGAATCTCATGTGGTCGTACAGGTTGTACACCTACATCATCTAATAGTATGGCCAACCTATCTACCACATCCTGAATATATCTATCATGGGGACTATGTGGACGGTGTCTATGATGTCTACCAACCACCTCAGGTGGGTTAGTCTTATCCTGCTCCTACATATCCTCATCATCATGAGCCAATATCTGCAAAATATATAGTACATAATAATAATTAGACAATTCATTAAAAAATTAATATTTATAACATATTTCATTTGCATTAAGTACAAAGAGAATAAAATGCAACTATAGTAATTTAAACATAACATTAACATTACCTCTCTCATGAGGTGGCTCATCCGGTGTGAAGAAGAGCTCTGAGCACCCTCTCTAGTCCATGTCGGCATATGGATAGGGTGCCATATCAAGTGCATGGCCATCCTCACTAGCCAACATATCCATCACATATAAGGTGATCCTAGTTGGGAACTCAGGTTGCCCCCTCTTGAACATCATCTCTCGTTGCATTGGTTTTGTTCCCGAAAACCTCTAAAAAAATAAACAAAAATGCTTTGAACCGAAAGGGAAGCTGAACCTCCCATCAATGACTGCATGAAATCTATCCAAAGCATAACAAAACTACGCAAAAAAATGACATACCACTTGATGCATTTAGGTCTCTACACTAAAGAGTCAACATAATACAATAACGTGAAACTAATGCGCTGCCCATCAGAAGTGGAGTGTGCCAGTTTCATAAGGATAAGAGAGAGGCAGCTAATATCCTCTCGACCAAAAGCATAGATCCGAAGCTACCCACCACTCACCTAAAAATCAGATGAATGGATGACCTCATTACCAATATCTCTCAGAGAGTAAGTTATATGACTCTCTAGTGCAACGCCAACTGGGACATCGAGAAATTGGGGTAAATCCTCCCTTCTCCTAGATATGCTAGTGATGAAATAAATATCTTCCTTAGTGGGCTAGCACCACTGACCACCACCAACATGAAATGCCTGCCTTCGATGATCCCAACATCAGATGAACTAACATAATAAAGCAGAGTTTCCCTTAAGGGATATATCCTCCTAATAGAACTTCATTAGGCCAACAATTCTCAAGAGATCTCTAGTCTGAGCAGTAATGGGGTGAGGCTACAAATCCCTCTCCATCTCGCTAGCCTCCCACTGTTTGACCATGGTATATTGTTCGAGCTGCTCACACTCCTGTTGAGAAACATGTCGCCACTCATGTCTCTGTTTAATACATTACATACAATTAAAATAATATTTAGTAACATCAATAATAATAATATTTTTTATATTTTTATTTATTTTTATTTTTTATTTGAAAAAAAATCAATATTTACTATCGGTGCACCATAATAATATAAGCGCACCATAAGCAGTGCTTTATTTAAAAAAATGCACCGCTTACAGTGCTCTATTACAATCATTCTCCACGACAAATTTTCTCTTTATTTTTTCTTCATTTTCAAGGCTTAACTTTCAAATTTGGACACCTCAAATCACTTCCAAGGTTTAACTTTCAAACTTGGACACCTCACACCCATTTGAGAAGCTATAATCTCTTTAGTTATGCAAAGATCACTTCTAAAAGAATTTTCGTGATCCTCTCTTATTTTTTCAAAATATTTCCTCATAATTGTTACCATGGAACACTTGGATACAAGTAATAACCAATTGCATTGATAACATTCTTTTCAACTGGGTAAGAAATATATTTTGCCAAAGCTAAAGTCCATGCCTTGAACTCTTCTATATTTTCATCCCAAACCCAATCTTGGACATAGGGGAATCTATCCAAAATAGGCATCATATGATACTCAGAAGGGAAATCCCCCTCGTGGAGCTATAAACTTATGATATTCTTGGTTTGAATCCTAAGGGGATGTTAATAATGAAGATTTTTAATCACATGTAAGAGTTTTCTTTGAAAACGTTTTAGATTATTTTAGATGTTTTACTTTCTTTACCAATGTTCATTATTATGACTGGCTTTCACTTCCTTCCCCCTAACTAAATTGCAAACCCACAAGTGGCACGTCAATGAACACTTCCTTATTTATGCTTTACTGACCCACTGATAATAAATCTCTTTCCTGCTAGTCATAAGGCCAAGATCTCAAAAGCATCATATTATCAACAAATTAAAGGTGTAAAACAATATGAATACATGAGGCAATTTTAATCTTTTTTAGATTTTTTCTAAAGTTTATTATTGAGATAGTTATCTTAATACCTTTGTTATGGTAATAAAGAGGAATGGAGAAAGGAAGAATCCTTGAAAGACGCCTTTAGAAGATTTAAAGAAAGTTGCAGAGGAGCTATTGATGAAGACTATAAAGGATGTCGCAGATAATCATTAAAAGTTGTAGAGGAGATATTGACGAAGACTATAAAGGAAGTCGTAGATAATCATTCATATATTCATTCAATCCAATCCTTGTTAAAACCAAACCTCTCTGAGATAGTAGTTATAAACTCACAATTAACCTTATCATAAGATTTTTCCAAGTTAATTTTCTCTATCATGCCTTTCTCATTCCTCAATTTTTACAGAACATATGAGCTACTAAATAATGATAAGGCCATCCAAAATTTTCCTTTCTTCTCCTTAAAAAAAAAAAGCAATTGCATTAGAGATTATAATCAATCACATTTTCTAGAGACCTGTAAGGCCTTTCACATAGGTTAACACTATAGTTTTTGCATAAAAAATATGTCCAGTATGACAGTTGTTGTCACATGGCTGATGAGCTTTAGAAAGGTAAAACTATTAGTCTTTAGACTTGTAAAGACAAAAATAAACTATGCATGTATGTTCATAATCATAAATAAAAGAATGTGGAGTTGTTTTTATCTCCACACATGTCATGTTGAGAGTCCATGGTCAACATTTTCAATTAACTACAAAACTTCTTTGTGCTTGTGAGCTAGTAGGAAAAAGATTGGCTTGAGTTTAATTACAATGTTTTGCTTTATAAAATTACAAGATTTAATACATAGAGGAAATGACCCAAAGTTCACAAAAGATGTTAGTTTTCTTGTTTTATAATTAAAGAAAATAAAGTAAAATTCAAGCCTTTTAATGTACTTTAGGAGGATCTCAATGCCTTAATTGCTTCAACTAAGACTGCTTAATAATAAAACACATTTACTCGAAAAATAATGTCGAAAGAATGTCCAAGCCTTGCTCTTTGGGAGGATGGAATTGGCCCCTTTTAATTCCCCCTTGGTAGCAGGTTTTACTCAACCACAAATTTTCCTTATTGAAATTGTTGGTTGGATCTCAAAATCATAGATTGTATTCATGATCTTTTTGAGTGATCCTATGTGACCAATCTTCTAAACCCAAAAAACCCAAAAATAAAATCACCTAGCTTGATCTTTGCAATGTTATTTTGATTCTTTTTTGCTAAAGTTACACATGTTTTCAAAAGATCTCCTTCACTTACAATCTATTCTCCATTATCTCTAAATTCTTATGTAAAGGGGTTTATTTTAGGATTATCGAAGCAACTTTTGCCTTATAAATAATCTATATTTCAATATTATTTTTTGTATGGGAGAATCACAACACACACATGGGATATAATATTGTCGTGATGAGACTCATATTTATTATGACATCACTAGGACGACAAGCACAAGTGAAAGAGGCCCACAATGCATGACACTGCAATTTGTAGTGGTGTCAATTCCAAAGTGCAATGCTAGTGCTAGCATGAGGGAGGATGTTGTTGTATCTTCTAGATGAACCGAGCTTATAGTGAATGTTATTCTTTATAACCACCTTTGTTTCACAATTATTGGATTATTCACAACACACAACCAACACACACAATTAGATGGGGAGTATTCAAATAATTGGGATATGCCATTGGACTTACAATTAATATGGACATCACATACATCACATAAATACCAACTACAAGTCAAAGAGGGTTTTTAAGGCATGACATCGAAACCGTTGACAATGTCAATGAGAGAGGATACAATACTCTCACATCAACTTATACCCTATCAACGAGAGAGGATACAATACTCTCACATCAACTTGTACCCTAAAGCCAACTTTTGAATTATCAATGTTAATACAAATATTGGATAGCTGACACCCAAAAGCACCCCCTTTCTGACAAAATTCCATTTGAAATTTGACTTCCATCTTAGTTCTACTATAATTCAAGTTATGTTCATGTTCATGGTGGACTTTTCACAAAATGTTTTTTACATTTATGATTTGTCTAGATTCTTAGATTTGTATGGAACATATTGGATCAATAAAAACCTCACCTTTAAAATATTACTGGATTTTGTTTTCTAATATAGTTTGAATAACCCTTTTTAATCTTTAGAAGAAAATGTATTAATGTAAAACAAATTCCCAATAATAAAACATGCCATAAATAACATAACATAAATAAGAGCCAAAAGTTAAAGAAAACTCACATAAGATATGTAGCAAAGTGCCTTGATACTTAAAATATACAACAATGAAATCTTTAATAAATAAGGGGATATTACTATCTTAACCCAAAACTTTCATTATAAAACTAACTTTTAAAGTGCCAAAGCAAGAGTAGCTAGGTATTTTATAGCTTAATATGGGGGAGATGTTGTCACATAATGTAAGATAAAGTTACATTACAAAAAATAAAAAGCAATTAAAAAATAAATAATTAAAACCAAATTAAAAATAATTAAAAAAACAGAATTTATCAAGCATCAAAATCAAAATTCTTGAATTGTAAATTTGTTTAAAATTTCATCTTTCTTAATACTTGTTTTTTTTAACTAGGGAATTGGTAAGTGGCCGGTTGGTATGCAAACATGGGGCATGGATAAGTTGAGGTGATATTTGAACTTGAGACCTCCTTTATAACAGTCCTTCGTTTACACAGCACTTGCCAATCAGTCTACACCCGTGGGGCACATTTTTCTTAATACTTACTAAATCCAAGTTTAAGATAAATCTATGCTGATTATATATAATAATATCTTACCATGTATTTATAATTATTTCCATTAACACTTAAATACAATTAAATAATTTCCATTCCATAAAAAGGCCCATTGTGCTTCTAGGAGCTTTTTTTTTTTTCGGAAAATTCATCACTTTTCCCTTAAAATTTGGTCGGTTTTTGGATAAAAAAATCAAACTTTCAAAAAAAACGCAGCATATATATATATAGAAAATGGAGAAATGGTGATTTAGATGTTGGTATGCTGGCATCTTCTGAGTTGAATTCAATCTTGTTGGTTGACAGTTGAAGTTGCAGCTGCAAAGATGAGTGGAGGGCAAGGGGGATCCCATTCCTTGGCCTTTCGGGTGATGCGTCTCTGCAGGCCCTCTTTCCAGATAGACAATCCATTGAGATGCGACCCATTTGATCTCATGCTTGGTGAAGATTTCCTCGACGATGACCCACAATCGCCTACATCTCTATCATCATTGCTTGCAGAGGATGATCAATCCAAAGAGAAGGAGACCTATTGGAGGAGATTCGAACTGGAGACCCCCCTGGATGCGATGGGCCTCTCCGGTCTGTTGGTACTCCCACAGGCATTTGGGTACGGAGCATTTCATTCATCTTCATACAAACATACCATTATAGTTCTATTCAAACAAAAAATTCAAGAATTTTATTTATTTATTTATTTATCGCGTGCCACAGTGCAATATATCTGGGAGAGACATTTTGCAGCTATGTTAGTGTGGGCAATCACTCTAACTTCGAAGTTAGGGACGTCGTCATCAAGGTCGGTGCTCTTTCACCTCATTAAAATCCAATGCTGTAATTCATGTCAGCAGAAACTTTTAAATTTGGAATAATTTAATATCTGCAACACCTTTGCTAGGCTCAATATATCTACCACTTTTCTCTAATATAGCAATTTTTTTTGTTTGGGATCAATTTGAAGCTCAGGTCTCAATTATGAATCCATGTTTAATAGGCACCCACGTTTTCTCACTGTGGGAAACACAGGTCAGCACGAACTTTGGTATGTCACACTTCACCTGCTCATGCTTTTGTTCATAGCAGTTCCTGTGACCCAATAAACTCTTCAAATCACCTCTCCTCTCCCCAAAAGAGGGAGGTGAATGGTAAAATCAATTAGTTGGCCTCTACATGGCTTGAAGAAAAGACAGTCTCTCCATTCCCTGCATCCCCCACACAGGCAAAATAGGATCATGTTAAATATCCAAAGACAGTACAAAAGGTAAATGCAGACACAATACATAATATCAAGATTAAAACATAAACTGGTAAAGCTCACAGGCAAAATAGGATCATGTTAAATATCCAAAGACAGAACAAAATGTATATGCAGACAAAGTACATGATACCACGATTAAAACATAAACTGGTAAAGCGTAATATAACTGCCAGATAAAAAGATGTCACCGAATGAGAGATGTTGTACCACTGGGCCAGGGGAACTTGTAGGGGAATAGGATTAAAATTATGCATCTTTAATGTAAAGGATGGGACATTTACAGAAGAAAGTAGGTTGAGCTGGGTTTAAACATTAGAAGTATGATGGAGAAAAATACTGGATAGGGCTGACATTAACATAAGATATATAAATAATTATATTTAATATGGCAACCTACTTGTGCCTCTTGGGCTGATTTGAGATAGGGTTAATTGACATGCATCGATACCCTAAAAGTAGGTCCCCTTGTCACAGATTTCACTTGACTTCCCCTCCTTCATAATTGCATACTTTTTCTTCTTCACATGAGCGACTTCATCTACAGCATATAATTCCATAACCCATCTACAATTCGGGTAATTTGGCATCATTATCATGACCATACTTCAACAGAGAGGAGCTACCTCGACAGGGCTGTACTAATGAAAAGAGAGGGGCTACCTCACTACTTCCATCATTTTACTAAGTTATGGATCCATTTTTAAAATTTTTTACTATTAGCATAAAATGAATTGCATGCTTACATTTATTATTTTTCCTTGTAAGAAGGAAGATAGTTTATATAAATGCTTTGTCACGAGCCTGAGTTTTTGCCTCAGAATCAGTGATCATAAGCTACACTGGCTCTATCTCTAAGAACGGCGATAGTTTATAATATATATAAAGGCATCATCACGAGCTCTAGTTTTGCGCTTGGAATCAATGATTATAAGACACATTGGTTCTACCTCTTTTGATTACTGTTTCTTATATATTGAGGTGTGCTAGACCTAATAGGTTGAGGATCTATTGATCCTTACAAACCATTTCAAAATTAACATGAAAACGTCACCACTACCAACCTCGGAACTATAACAATTCAGTTTTGAGGCAAGCTAATCACAATAACCCGTAATTATACAAGTTACGTTAAAGATGGCAAGTTGGTGGAGCCATAAATTAGTGAGTGAGATTCATGTGTGTTTCAATTGTTTAATAATGGTGATAAAAATTGAATGACATTGAGCATGCTAGTTTTGGTTGCATGGGAGGTTTGATGATGGCCATACTTTATCCCCTCACTCAAGCTATCGAGTGGAATGGATGAATTGCCAATTTTGCCATAGAGTTTAAGTAGGTTGCATCGCATGCTAATAGCTTTCCTTCTCTCTTTCTGAACTGGACTTGATACAATTTTCTGACATAACAGCTTTTCTTTTCTGTGAATGTAGGCTGTCTTTTAGTACTTCTCCATACTAACTCTTTTTACAGTAGTTCTTCTTACTGTTTCTCCCTTTTCTATGGTGGAGCTTCATCTTTTCTTGTTATCCCTTGAATAGATTCCATACAGCTAACTTATAATCAATGCTTGTGCTTCAATAAAAGGACGTAACTTAGTAGATATTTTTTGTATTTTTTATTATTATTTTGTGGTTGACTAGTGTTAGATGAGTGTTTGTTGGCACTAAACAATCATGGCACACAGTTGTGCTTTTTTGTGATGATTCTCGTAGATAACTCCTAAGGGCTTAGATTCATGATTACCAGCAAATGCCAAGCTTAGTATGGTCCTATTTCATAAAGTCATTTCATGTGCTTAGTCCTTGTAATTGCCATTATTTTTACTTTGATGAAATGCCATCAAATACCACTCTGGAATCTACCTACATGTGCCCAATTAGGATGAGGAAATATACTAATCATGACTAGTTAGCAGGCATCATACTTTACATTTGAAGATAATGAGGATTGAAGTATCGAGTTTCACATTAATACAGTGCCTACTAATGCAATCACCATGCATTTGTAAGGTTTCAATGTTGTCATGCAAGTTTCTTCTACAGGATGTGACGTTTTATGCTGTTGTGTTAGCATGCGATTTAAGACAGATTTAAGTATTCCCAAACATCAAGGTGAATAATTCAAAATTTTGAACAATCTGCTATAACCAAAACCTGAAACGACATAAATGCAGAGGCTAAGAAGTAAATTTCTGAAGCTTTGATGTGGTGATATCTATGCCCTATCCATATTAGTAAATGCAATATGACATGAAGACAGTGGAAACTTGCTATGTTGAATTCCTTATGAAAGGTGTCTCGAATGTGAGAAAGTGTTTATATCATTTTGTTCCTTGTTAGATGCATTTGCTGTCTGTTCATTCTACCAACAGAACTAGTGTGGTTATTTATTTCTTCATTGCTTAGAAGAGATTTTGATATCTTAATGCTTCTAGATTCTAAACAATTTCTTAAGTTATATGGCATTGCTATTGTGCAGGCAGAAATGCAAACAGAGCGGCAGCGGTTGGTACTTTCAGATACTTCAAAGTCACCAATTGAATCCATAAGAGCAGGCGGACGCTATGATTTCATAATAGAACATGATATTAAAGAATTAGGAGCCCATACGTGAGTCTATTTAAATACGTTGATGCCTTCTTGACACGCTGTAGATCTGTCCCTTCATTTGCTTTTGAAGCTCTATAATGCTTTGGGTGGTAGAATGGACCACTGAAATATTTGATAGTAATTGCATTTCAGCAAAGACTGAATCAAAGCGTAAGCTACCAAAGAATTTTGTTTATTAGCAGATATGTTATTGGAGTTTAGTTATTATCCGCAATTTAGTCATGAAGTTCATAAACGACATCTTGGATAGACAACTACCATAAATAGATTTGAGGATATAATGAAACTTCACTTTTTTATTAAAAAAAACAAGATAAATTATAATTTGCATTGCTATTTGATGTTTCTCAAATGTGGCTGACCCTCCTTTTCTTTTCCTTAGGAGATCATGTTTTATTAAATTTCCATATTCACTATCATTGTAGTTTCTACTTTTTTTTAATTGAGAAATACAACACATATTTACAAGGAAATATTTACAGCCATGCACATTCAAGGGATTTGAAGCCAAGTCTCCATGTTAATAGAAGCCCGATCACCTTGCTGCTTGCTATTAGGCCACACTCCCGTGGGCTGTAGTTTCCTACTTGGATGATGTGTATTAAAATTTCCAAATCCTAGGTGACTGATTTCCTTATGTTCTCAAATAAAAAAATCAAACTGAGTTTAAACTTTATAGAAATTAATTTTTGAACATAGCATCAATCACAAAATAGTTGGAAAAGTAATTAGTGGAATCATAAATGAAATACACACATACACAGATGTTTTCTCCTTCAAATCAGCTTTTCATTCCTTGGATCAAAGATTACAAGGTGACCTCTGCAGTCTTCTAAACATCAACATATTCCATGCGCTTTTTACTTGTATAATTGGTACCATTAGTTATTAAGTTGTATTTGCTAATCAAATCTGTGAAAACACTGCAAAAACTCAAAGAACACTCCAATACTTGCAATTTTAACCTGTGGGGCCCACTCTGCATCTGTAGCTCATGGATCAATGTTTCCAGCTTTGTATCGACTTATTTTGTCACTTTCCCATCCTATGGCTCCTTGCAATTCTTTAAGAGAATAATGCCTCTCTTGGGAGTCCAGCATTGCTTAAATTACGATGAAATAAATGAAGGAACACAAATAGATGTTGAAACAACTAATTATGCAAAGCTAACAGCAAAACAAGTTTC
Organism: Pseudotsuga menziesii; assembly: GCA_001517045.1. Lineage (NCBI taxonomy): Eukaryota > Viridiplantae > Streptophyta > Pinopsida > Pinales > Pinaceae > Pseudotsuga > Pseudotsuga menziesii. The sequence continues at coordinate 90,604 of LPNX010916287.1, read as the reverse complement.
AAAGCCAAATTCTCCAAAACATGATGAATGTCTTTAGACAACTGATGACCACCCGACAATTGACCCTACAGCAAATCCTATCGTAGTGCTTCCAACAACAGTTAGCACTACAACAACCCGATCCACCAACAACCATCCCCATTGCCCAGCAATCTTTCAGATTAGACACAAAGTTTTCCATCCTCAAATTTAACAAAGCCCTAAATGGAGACAAGCTCAAATCCTGGCTTTGCATTCTGGATACCTACTTCAAGGCTTAGTCTACTTTAGCAGACACTAAAAAGATCCTTGTCATTAAAGTTCACATGGAGGAGCAAGCCCTGTTAAAGTTTTAGGGTTTATCTTAAAAATTGACAAACTGATACCTTTAATGCAAATTTAAATCGTAAGACAACATTGAAGTGAAAAACACAGCAGAAGTAAAAGTCTAGAATAGCCTATGGCACAGGTATTAGCCCTCAAACAGCCCATGGTACCCTCACAAACAGTTCACAATCAGACTTCGGCACCCTCAAACAAGGCAGCAGCAGACCCTAAGGCCTCGGCTAAGTGGAAGGCAGCCCAAACACAGACCAACAGGCAGCTTATAGGTAGTGGCACCCTAGACTCAGTCCAAACTGGCCACGACAGACACAAGGAGTCTAACGACACCTTCACACAGTCCACAACAGGAGACGGAAGCCAGGAATAGTCCAGTACAAGAGAACGCCCAAGCAAGGAAGAAGAAGAAGACTGAAAATATTTGACGCCACCTTCAAACAGAATTGCTAGAAACCCTAGATCAGACATAAAACATAGAGTTGAGATACCTCTCCAAGACACACATAATTAATGCTAAGGCTTGCTTTTATGGCCTCTTAAAGACTTCTAGAATGGTCCCCCTTCTAATTCTTCATTGACTTAGGGTGACTAAGACGTCATAACATTAGGAGCGTTGACAAATATAAAATATAACTTATTGTTAAGTCAACATAATCAAAGGGTTAACGTACCGCACTAAAGAGGGGCACTAGTACATAGGATCAACAAGGGAGAGGTCAACACAAGTCCAAGTCAAGCACAAGGTTAACCACAAGTCAGCAAGAGGTGTCACAACAAAGTGGGAAGACAACCCCTTTACCCACAAGAACAAGGTGTACTAACAAGGTGGGATGACAACCCTTTTACCCACAAGACCAAGGTGTACCATACCAACAAGGCGGGAGGACTTTACCCACAAGACCAAGGTATACCAACGAGGTGGGAGGACAACCCTTTTTACCCACAAGGAGAAGCAAACAAACTATTATCTTTCTCTCTCATTGTGGTCCACAAGTGTTCCATACAATAACTGGAAGTTTTATCATCACCATATATGGAAGGTCCAAACTGGATGATGTGATCCTCTGGTCCTCCTGGTTGCTCCTAAAGGTCAAGTGCTAGTGACATCATCAAGGGGTGGCCAGTCCCTTGAAGAAACAACCTAGCTTAACCATTTACGAGAGGAGGGCATCACACATCATTATGTTGGTTAATTGACCGATATCCACTTGGTTAACTGACTAGGACTACATTTGCAGGACTTGCTTGGTCCTAGACCAAGAATATGCCTAGTCCCATACTAGGATGTCTCTGTCTCAGCATGTAGGGTCTGCTTGGTCCTTATGACCAAACATTGTTTGGTTCCTGACCAGAATGCCTTAGAGACATCGGACAGATAGGGGCGCTAACCACATGCTAAGGGCTTTTCCGTGGCATCAACCTGCTTGGTCCCAAACCAAGAACCCCAGTAAACTGCTGGGGGCCCTAAGGTACCTGCTAGGGACTTACTTTGCTTGGTCAACTGACTAGGAAACCTAGTTAACTGACTAGGGTGCCATTCTCTTAGAGAATGGCTGTCATAGTTGCATTATCTTTAACAAGCTCTTGCATTGGTTTCCAAGAGACACCCAACCCCTCACAACCACCAATCAACCTTTGATCAACACTTAAGATAATTTAAAGAATGTTATCTGCAAGTGTTTATACCTGTTAAGGCATAAGAATGTAATGTTGGCAGAATGTCTATAACTTAGGTAGACTCCTGGACAAATGGTTCAACAATCCATTAAAGATTTCAACAGACTCTCCATGATATTGAGGTAATGGATTATGAAGATACTTTTTGTGTTATGCTCATTCTAGTTTGTTTCCTCATGTCAAAATAAAACTAAAACTCTTCCCAATCTCTTTATTGGATCACGTTTTCAACTAGCTTCCAAGATTGAAGCTAAGACTAAGACTAATCAATTCACCAAGCAATTGCCACAACCCTAGTAGACATTGGGTTTTCCTTTTCCTGTGCTTTCTAAACAACCATTGGTTCCACTCAAGATACAACCAATATTGTTAGCCAATGGAAGTTCAAATATTGCTTTATCATAAGTAGAATGGTCATTCCGATGACGAAGTTCTTGCTTTTCCAACCAAACAGGCCAAGGTTCTCCTTCTTGAACTGCAACAAGTAGTCAAAGAACTACAAGAAAAGCCACAGGAACCTTGATTTCCACAAAATCCTAGTTCCTCCAACCCTTTGTTGGTTCTCAATGCTAAGCATTGTACTAATATTGAGCGAGAAGCTTCCTTCAATCACAAGTTTCCAAATTGGAAAAAAATGTAGGCAATTGATCGTGGACAATGGCAACCAAGAGCCATTTGGTTTCTAATTAGTTTCTCAGCTTACACCAACTCCCAACGGTCAACCACATCGCATCCACAACCATATCAACTTGGTTTGTTAAAAGAAGCAAGTTTGATCACATCTATTACATGCTAAGTCACCTGGTTTGAGTTCGTGGTCGAATTTGGCGACCTTGAAGTTTGACAAAAATTTCGCAATGAAAAAATTAGACATTAAGATTGAGAGACTATTTCAAAATTTTAATATATATATATAATAAAATTATAGGCACTCATTAAACATATATGAAAAAATCAAAATTGCATGCCAACATTAACATATATAATTATATTTCAAAAGGATGATATCTTGTTAAAAATTTAGGAATTTATGTTAGGTTTTGTCATTTTCTTTTCACCTTTTAAAATTTTTATCGAATAAATTTGATAAAATTTGCCTTGAAGTTTGAATTCAACTTGAAGTTCGACTTTGAAATTTGGCTTCAAGTTCTAATTTGGTTGAAGTTCGGTGAATTTTGAATTTCAAGGTTGAGATTCGCTGAACACGATGACTAAAATTACATTCAGGTGTTATGTTAAATTTTCCTTTGGAACTTCATATTGATACATGTGACTATTGATTGTGATGCTACACCCTTGGATTTTTGTAACATGTTTCTTGGCAAGCCCTACCCATTTAACAAAAGGGCACATAATGAGGGGTTTTACAACACCTACAAACTTTAGGAGGACAGTAAAAGCTACCAACTCACCTCTTCTCCCTCTTCTGGGAAAACTCAACCAACACCTAGCTCCTACAAACTGTGATGTTTTTCATTGGAAAGTGTGTACCATTCGTAGAAATTGAGGACAATCTCCTCTCAGCAAGAACGAATTGATGAGACTCAATCCCTAAGTTCATCATGGACTTGGTTCAACTATGTATTATATTTGTACTTTATCTTGTGTCTTTCTCCTAACNTATATGATTGTAACTTTAGGAGACTTCGCCAAATTATTGTAACCCTAGGAGATTTGGTCAAACAAGATCACTCTATAATAGTATTGTACTTCGAAGTTCTATATGTACATAATACAATATAGAATGCACATTTCTACATTATGCCAAATTCCTTTGTTACTTGCATACTTGCTCTTTGATTCCTGTCTTGTGTGAATGATTTTTGTATTGTTGTTTAGCACCTATATAAACAAAGGAACAATCTAAACGCCACATTGTTGAGAAATGTAGATTGGACGGGAACTTCTTGCATAGGTTTCAATGTGAATGTGCAAAAGTGGTTTGAGACTTAAAGTGACCACTTAGGAAAGTGATAATACTTCTATTTTGTAATTCACTTAGGAAAAGTGAAAGTCTAATGTTTAGAAGTCGACTTAGTCTTAGGAGTCTAATAAAGTGTATTTAATACATTAATGACTTAGACTATATTTAATCTGAGCCGTACATCTCATGATTGAGATAGGTGGCGGTTAGAATTAAGGAGAGTAGGGTTTCAGCAAAGCATGAAAAACAAACAAGATAGAGAGGTCAATACAGTTGAACAAAGCAGGCAAATAGGATAAGAGCCAGGTAGCATGAAGAAGGAAAGAGAGGATCAACCAGCAGCAATAGCTGGTCCTACAGCAGTAGTACAGCAGGTTGTACAGGCAGTACACTGTTGCAGCCATTGTTTTCCCTCATATGCAAGCCATACACCTTCAGAGTAGGTTGTACGCTGTCTTATGTGATTGTTTGAGTGAGTTTCAGCTGTTGAGGAGAGAGGAAGAGTGATCTGCTGTCCAAAATAGCCAGGAAAACTGCTCTAACTTTCCCCCCCTCTTAAGCAAGCTGTACACCTCAGTTTGAGATGGTTTTTGTTGACATACAGCCAGTAGTTTGTCAGGCTGCAGAGGCCACCTTGTAGGCTTTGATCTAAGGAATGAGAAGTTGATTTGCAGGAGAAAACATCTGTGTATGTGTATTTTCTTTATGCTTCTGCTCTTTACTTTTCTTGCTATTGCGTGATTGATGCTATGTTGAAAAATTAATTTGCTGCATTTAAATAAACTCAGTTTGATTTATTTGATTTGAGAACATATAGAAATTAGTCACCTATGGTTTGGTAATCTTAATATGGTATCAGAGCTTTTCTAACTACGATTCTCAAGGGTTTGCAGCAGTAGATCAACTGTCAGAAACAATTGCCGGAACAGGGACCAACTATTAGAGAGTTTTAGAGGTTGTGTTTACTTACTTATCAGATCTGGGCGTTTATGCATTAGATCTTAAAGATGACATCAACTAGCCTCAGGGTTGAGGACAGATTGGAAGGTGCCTTAAACTTCTTGCCTTGGAAAGCCAGGGTAACTTCCTTATTGCAAGAGAATGATCTTTGGGATATCATCAAACTTCAAAGATGTTGTGACTCCACCTCCTGATCTGCAATAGTTGGCAGCTCACAAGAAGAAGGAAGTGAAGTCCAAGCGGATAATCTTGGATGCTATAAAGCATCATTTGATTCCTCACATATTCGAGAAGGAAAACAACAAAGGAGATGTTTGATGCCCTTGTTAGCCTTTACTAGAGTGAGAACATAAACAAAAAGATGATATTGTGGAACAAACTTAGAGCTATAGAGATGAGTAGATCAGACATAACTACCAATTACTTGATGAAGGTCATGTAGATTCGTGGTTAATTTGGAGCAATTGGAGAGAACATTGAAGTCTCAGAGCTAGTGAAGATGGCATTGAATGGATTCTCAGTTTCATGGGAAAGATTTATCCAAGGTATATGTGCTTATGAGCATCTTCCTTCCTTCGAAAGACTATGGGATTGTTGTATCCAGGATGAGACTCAGATGGAGTCAAAGGCCAACAAAAAGGGCAGTGACGATAACAAAGCCCTATATGAACAAACCAAGAAGGGTAGAGGTAAAGGACCTAGTGAGGGCAAGGGAAAGAATGAGGAGTCAACCATACAACTAGGGAAGGACTTGAGTAAGGTCAAGTGCTTCATTAGTCACAAACATAGTCATTATGAATCATAGTGTCCAAACAAGAAGGGCAAAGGAAAGTAGTAGTAGAAGCAAGTGGCAACATTTGCAAAAGCTTAGATGAATGAGTTTTCCACCAAATTTGAGAAAGATTTCTCGATGGTAACTTGCCTTTCTACTAGAATTGTTTCGAGGGATGCTTGGTATGTGGACAGTGGGGCATCTTGACATATGACATTGACCTGACAATCTTTATTGGTCTAAAACAACACAACCTATAGGTTTAGTTAGGGCTTGGTAATGATGATGCCAAGTACCCAGTAGTAGGATTTTGTACTATTTCCATCCAACTCCAACTAGATAACTCTTTAGACTTTGATGATGTTCTATTTGTTCCGAGTCTCAAGAAGAACTTGAGTTCAGTTTCGGTTATGGAAGATAAGGGTTATGTAGTAGAGTTCAAGAACCAACATGTCCTTGTCATATCAAAGGAATTTAACCCATAAAACAACATAACTAACAGGGGTTAGGGAAGACAATTTATACAGGTTGTAGGGTGACCCTGTTTGAGCCCTAGTTCATAACAATGACCAATTATGCGAGTTGTGGCATAAGAGGAAGGGGCACCTGCATCATAAAGTGTTGCCTGTTCTGAGAGAGATAGTCACAGGTCTTCCAGAGTTCAACATTGAGCAATAGAGAGTATGCAAAGGGTGCACGCATGCCAAGTATGCCAAGGCCACTTTCTCAAGCAATGAACATAAGTCTAAGGAGAATCTATACGTAGTGCATTTTGATATATGTGGACCGATGATAGTAGCATCAATCTTAGGAAGCATGTATTGTGTTTTCTTCATTGAAGACTTCTTTTGCAAGACATGGATCTACTTCTTAAATACCAAGGATGAAGTCTTTAGTAGGTTTCAAGAGTTTAAAGCTCTAGTTGAGAACCAAATAGGGAAGAAGGTAATGGTCTTGAGATTGGACAATGGGGGTGAGTATACCTCCAAGGAGTTTGAGTGTTTCTGTAAGGAAGCAAGAATCAAGATGGAGTTAACTATTCCATACAACACACAATAGAACGGGGTTGCAAAGCAGAATAATTGATACATCAAAGGGGTTGCTAATGCGATGATTCATGAGCATGACTTGCCGATGTTTCTTTGGGAAAAAGCATGCAACACAACAATCTACATCCAAAATAGTCATTCTCATAAGATCTTGGAGGACAAGACACCAGAGGAGGCATTCGTTGGTATGAATCCAAATGCGAATCATTTCTACGTCTTTGGATGTCTAGATTATATCCATGTGCCTGTAGAGAAGAGGACCAAGTTGGAGCCCTCCAACAAGAAGAGTTTATTTGTAGGCTACATTGATACTTCAACAACCTATAGGGTCTATAATCCAAAACAAAGGAAGACAGTGGTAAGAAAGGATGTATAGTTTGAAGAAGATTTTGCATCCAAGAAGTCTCATGAGCCTATTTTAGTCATAAAGGATGAGGAGTAGGGTCTTCGAAGGTTGAGCTAAGGTCACTATTGACTTCCAATTCAGGATTTGCAAAAGCTTAGATGAATGAATTTTCCACCAAATTTAAGAAAGATTTCTCAATGGTATCTTTCCTTTCTACTAGAATGGTTTCGAGCGATGCTTGGTATGTGGACAGTGGGCATCTTGACGCATGACATTGACTTGACAATATTTATTGGTCTAAAACAACATACCTTCGAGGTTTAGTTAGGGATTGGTAATGATGCCAAGTACCCAGTTGTAGGATTTTGTACTATTTCCTTCCAACTCCAACTAGATAAATCTTTAGACTTTGATGATGTTCTATTTGTTCTGAGTCTCAAGAAGAACTTGATTTCAGTTTTGGTTATGGAAGATATGGGCTATGCAGTAGAGTTCAAGAACCAACATGTCCTTGTCATATCAAAGGTATTTAACTTATAAAACAACATAACTAACAGGGGTTAGGGAAGGCAATCTATATAGGTTATAGGGTGAACTTGTTTGAGCCCTAGTTCATAACAATGACCAATTATGCGAGTTGTGGCATAAGAGGAAGGGGCACCTGCATCATAAAGTGTTGCCTATTTTGAGAGAGATAGTCAGGTCTTCCAGAGTTCAACATTGAGCAATAGGGAGTATGCAAAGGGTGCATGCATGCCATGTATGCCAAGGCTACTTTCTTAAGCAATGAACATAAGTCTAAGGAGAATCTACACCTAGTACATTTTGATGTATGTGGACCAATGACAGTAGCATCAATCTTAGGAAGCATGTATTGTGTTTATTCTTTTGCAAGACATGGATCTACTTCTTAAATACCAAGGATGAAGTCTTTAGTAGGTTTCAAGAGTTTACCTTCTTCCCTAGTTGAGAACCAAATAGGGAAGAAGGTAATGGTCTTGAGATTGGACAATGGGGGTGAGTATACCTCCAAGGAGTTTGAGTGTTTCTGTAAGGAAGCAGGAATCAAGATGGAGTTAACTATTCCATACAACCCACAATAGAATGGGGTTGCAAAGCAGGATAATTGATACATCAAATGGGTTGCTAATGTGATGATTCATGAACATGACTTGCCGATGTTTCTTTGGGAAAAAGCATGCAACACAACAATCTACATCCAAAATAGTCATTCTCATAAGATCTTGGAGGACAAGACACCAAAGGAGGCATTCGTTGGTATGAATCCAAATGTGAATCATTTCTACGTCTTTGGATGTCTAGATTATATCCATGTGCCTATAGAGAAGAGGACCAAGTTGGAGCCCTCCAATTAGAAGAGTTTATTTGTAGGCTACATTAATACTTCAACAACCTATAGGGTCTATAATCCAAAACAAAGGAAGACAGTGGTAAGAAAGGATGCAAAGTTTGAAGAAGATTTTGCATCCAAGAAGTCTCATGAGCCTATTTTAGTCATAAAGGATGAGGGGTAGGGTCTTTGAAGGTTGAGCTAGGGTCAATATTGACTTCCAATTCAGGATTTGCAAAAGCTTAGATGAATGAGTTTTCCACCAAATTTAAGAAAGATTTCTCAATGGTATCTTTCCTTTCTACTAGAGTGGTTCCGAGAGATGCTTGGTATGTGGACAGTGGGGCATCTTGACACATGACATTGACTCGACAATATTTATTGGTCTAAAACAACACAACTTCGAGGTTTAGTTAGGGATTGGTAATGATGCCAAGTACCCAGTTGTAGGATTTTGTACTATTTCCTTCCAACTCCAACTAGATAAATCTTTAGACTTTGATGATGTTCTAGTTGTTCTGAGTCTCAATAAGAACTTGATTTCAGTTTCGGTTATGGAAGATACGGGCTATGCAGTAGAGTTCAAGAACCAACATGTCCTTGTCATATCAAAGGAATTTAACCCATAAAACAACATAACTAACAGGGGTTAGGGAAGGCAATCTATACAGGTTATAGGGTGAACCTGTTTGAGCCCTAGTTCATAACAATGACCAATTATGCGAGTTGTGGCATAAGAGGAAGGGGCACCTGCATCATAAAGTGTTGCCTATTTTGAGAGAGATAGTCATAGGTCTTCCATTGTTCAATATTGAGCAATAGGGAGTATGCAAAGGGTGCACGCATGCCATGTATGCCAAGGCTACTTTCTTAAGCAATGAACATAAGTCCAAGGAGAATCTACACCTAGTACATTTTGATGTATGTGGACCAATGATAGTAGCATCAATCTTAGGAAGCATGTATTGTGTTTTCTTCATTGAAGAATTCTTTTGCAAGACATGGATCTACTTCTTAAATACCAAGGATGAAGTCTTTAGTAGTCTTCAAGAGTTTAAAGCTCTAGTTGAGAACCAAATAGGGAAGAAGGTCATGGTCTTGAGATTGGACAGTGGGGGTGAGTATACTTCCAAGGAGTTTGAGTGTTTCTGTAAGGAATTGGGAATCAAGACGGAGTTAACTATTCCATACAACCCACAATAGAATGGGGTTGCAAAGCAGAAGAATTGATACATCAAAGGGTTTGCTAATGCGACGATTCATGGGCATGACTTGCCGATGTTTCTTTGGGAAAAAGCATGCAACACAACAATCTACATCCAAAATAGTCATCCTCATAAGATCTTGGAGGACAAGACACCAGAGGAGGCACTTGTTGGTATAAAGCCAAATGCGAATCATTTCTACGTCTTTGGATGTCTAGTTTATATCCATATCCTGTAGAGAAGAGGACCGAGTTGGAGCCCTCCAACAAGAAGAGTTTATTTGTAAGTTACATTGATATTTCAACAACCTATAGGGTCTATAATCCAAAACAAAGGAAGACAGTGGTAAGCAAAGATGTAAAGTTTGAAGAAGATTTTGCATCCAAGAAGTCTCATGAGCCTATTTTAGTCATAAAGGATGAGGAGTAGGGGCTTCAAAGGTTGAGCTAGGGTCACTAGTGACTTCCAATTCAGGATTGCATCCTTTAGGTGAAGAGGAAGAGACATTATAAGCCCCTTCCTTCCATTTTTCTCAGGAGACTTCGATGCTTCACGTGAAAATTGAAGGATGCTCAGGAGTATGTTGAGACTCTTAGGAGCATGTTCAAGGAGAGAAGATTTGAAGAAGTTTTCAAACTACATGGCATTGACGAGCGACATCATAGATTCGAAGCCTTCCAACTTTCAAAAGGTGGCAGAAAATAGGTTTGGCGAGATGCCATGGTGGAGTACATGTCGATCATGAAGAATGTTGCGAGGGACATAGTGCCAAGACCAGAGGGAAAGTTAGTAGTGAGTTTCGAGTGGCTCTACAAGATTAAGTGCGTGACAAATGGCAGCATCAAAAAGTCCAAGGCAAGGTTTGTGGCGAGAGGGTTCTCTCAAAAAGAGGAGTGGACTATGAGGAAACTTTTGCTCTAATTGTCAAGTACACTTCCATTAGAGTAGTTATGTCTTTAGTTTCGTTTATGGGATGGAGGATACATCAGATGGATATAAAGACAACTTTCCTTAATGGGATAGTCAAGGAAGAAGTGTGCATAGAGTAGCCTCGAGGTTTTGAGGTAATTGGGAAAGAGTCCCATGTTTGCATGCTTAAGAACGCCTTGTATGGACTCAAGCAAGCATTGGAAACCTTGTATTTCTAGATAGATGGATATTGCAGAGTGTGGGATTCACCAAAAGTGAAGCAGATCCTAATTTATACTATTATTTGCTGGGACTAATTTGCTTACTTTGGTGTTGTATGTAGATGACTTATTCCTTGTAGGTCCAGAGAAGTTCATTGCAAGGTGCAAGGCAATGGTAGATAAGTTTGAGACAAAGGACATCAACATGATGCACTACTTATTGGGGTTTGGAGGTTTGGCAGACCATAGGAGATGTTTGTTGGGCAAGGCAACGATGCAATTGAGATCTTGAAGAGGTTTTGAATGGAGGATTCCTATGGCCACACCCATGATCACTACTTTGAAGGTGACAAATTCAGTGAATGTTCAGGCAACTGATAGGTTCCTTGATGTATTTGGTTAACAGTTAACACTAGAGCATATATATGTTGTAATGGTTCCTGTGTATAATTGGATTAAAATTTTGTTTCCCACTGTCTAGACCTGGCTATAGTACCTCTACAGTTTTCATTATGTATGATCATTATATTTAACCCTTGATCTGACTGAAGTTTAAATAATGTAGAGGACTTGTCATGCACTCACAAGGTACCAGTACATTCACTGCTTGGGACTGTATTATTTTTCTGGCATGAGTGGTTATGTTTCAAGGTGTTGTATACCATTGGTTTCAGCACGCATTCATAATGCCATATACTCGGACTAATGAGGCAACAATATGAAATAACAGAAATGGACAAACAAGAGGCATAAACCAGCAAAGATAACATTCTGAATTAAAAGATTAAGATCTGATTACATGCCTGGAAATGCCATTTGAGCAGCTCTGGATATATAAACTTTGTTCATCATATAAGAAGATATTCAAGTGCTGTAGTAGATGCCTGGGAACTTCACCTGAGGGTTGCAAATCTGCTGGTTGTGACTGAAAATACAGTCAATACCCCTGTAACAGCTTATTTAATTTTCCCATATAAGCATACTTCAATGGTGCATTAAACTCCTTCCCATAACAGCCTGGATGGTTTGCTAAAAGGTTTGTACTGAACTTGAAAGGACGTTAACACAGTAGCACACTCAACAGTGATTAAAATCTATAGAATCAGTATTTATGCAATAAGGAAATGTATTTGAACCACCAATTTCTCCTTAGATGAAGCTGCTTCTATTGTAGCAAGGGTGGGAAGATTGAGTGAATGAACATTAGAGCATGAACATGTAAGACAGGGATTCTCTCTTTCCCTCTTCTGTCCTATGACTTGGCTTCCCCAATCACTGTTCTCTGTAGGCAGCGCCCTCCATTCTTGGTTTATACATGGGATGGGTAAACTAAATGAAATGGCACCATAGAAACAATGGAAATGGCCCACACTTACCCCTGTAGCTTAATATTTCCTTGGCAGCCCAGTAAATGCCAAAATCTAAGGATGATAAGTTCCAGTGGTGTGCCCTTCTTAAGCTGGCAGATATAGTGCGTCCTCTCTCCTGGATAGCAAACTCAACCTCTCCTTTTCTTGTTTACTGTGCTATAAAATACACATTAAAACCACAGCCTCTTCATACAAGTGTGCCCCCTTCCATTCTTGCCCACAACACTGTTAAAAGCCACAGATCTGAAGATGAAATGTCCAAGCAAATCACGGCATTGAAGAACGCTGAGAAATCTGAAGTGATTCCTCCATCAACAAGAGCTAGAATAGATGGTTGCACTATCAAAACTCTCCTCCTCCAATGGTTTCATCCAAGAGAAGCTTAGAAGCTCAAGAGCTCTTAATTTCAAAATGCAAATGACAAGAATGAGAGAATGAGCTCTCATGTCCCTTTTTATAATTTCACTTTGCCCCCTTGTGAGTTTTCAACTTCTCGACCTTTTCTCTCATTAAGATATTAAAAAGTGGCTTTTTATGAGAAAGTGACACCCATTCACTTTTTAATTTCAAAGTGTGTACTTTATGACTTAACTTTTAATTCCTGCTCACTTTATTATAAAGTGACTTTTATAAAGTCACTTTAAATAAATTAACTAATGTCACTTTATAAAGTTCTGTTTGGTCTAGGTGATATTAATAATTAATTAATTCTCTTTTTTCGCCAACTATAGCCTACAGGAATTGGATAGGCTAGTGAGTCGCATCTTGGGAGGGTCATCTGGAAAGGGACATTACATATGTTTTGCAGTGAACACCTTGATTTTAGTGCATGGTGGAGCCGAGGCAGGGGCATTTGGTAATAGCAAAACGTGTTCTCAAAGACTTGAGGGGCACACTTGAGTATGGTCTAAGATAACTTGGAGATAGTGAAGTGAGGTTGCAAGGGTATACATACTCATATTGGGTAGGTAGTGTAGCAGACATGAAGAGTACCTCAGGGTATTGCTTTAGGCTTGGATCATGTATGATATCCTTGTTCAGTAAGAAGCAAAGTTTTGTGGCACTTAACTCAGTAGAGGCAAAATACATGGTAGCCAATACTACTAGTTGTGCGGCATTTGGCTTTGCAAGTTGCTTGCAAAATTATTTGACCAAGAGTTAGATCCTATAGTGATATTTTATGATAATTAGGGTTGTGTCAAACTTTTTGAGAATCCATGATTGGTAAAAAGCACATAGATATCTAATAACACTTATACAAAGACATGATTTAGAAGGGAGCAATAAATCCCCAACATGTTCCCATGGATCAACAAGTAACTAATATTCTAACGAAGCCCTTAATGAAAGGGAAGTTTGAAGTGTTGCATAATTCCTTCCTTGCTAAGATGGAGCGTTGAGAAATGTAGCTCAAATAGGTACTTCTTGCACAGGTTTCAGTGTGAACGTGCAAGAAGTGGTTCAAGACATTTTGTAAAGTGACCATTTAAAAAAAGTGGTTAATATTTCTATATGGTAATTCAGTTAGGAAAAGTGAAAGTCTAATGCTTACAAAAATAACTTAGTCATAGGAGTCTAATAAAGTGCATTTAATAGGTCAATGACATAGACTAGATTTAATCTCAACCGTACATTTCAATATTGAGATAGTGGCGATCAAGGTTCAGGATATTAGGGCTTTGACAAAGCATAAAAGGAAGATAAGGTAGAGAGGTCATTATAGTTGAGCAAAGAAGGAAAATAAAAGAAGAGCTAGATTGCATCTAGAAGGAAAGAGAGGTTCGATTAGCAACATTAGTTGGTCGTATAACAACAATATAGCAGGTCATACAGGTCGTACACTGTTGCAATTATTGTTTTCCTTCATATGCAGGTTGTACACCTTTAGAGTAGGCCTTACATTGCCTTTTGTGATTGCTTGAGAGTGCTTCAACTGTTTAGGAAAGAGGATGAGTGATTTTCTGCCCAAAACAACTAGGAAAAAATAGTCCATATTACTATAACATTTCCCCTCTTATGCAAGCCATTCACCTTAGATTGAGGTGGTTTTTATTCCATGTACCAGTCGAGAAGAGGACCAAGTTGGAGCCCTCTAGCAAGAAGGGTTTGTTTGTTGGTTACTTTGAGACTTCAAAATCCCACATGATCTATATTTCAGGGGAGAGAAAGACAATTGTAAGTAGGGATGTAAAGTTTGAGGAAGACTTTCAATCTAGGAAGTCTCATGAGCCTATTCTAATGATAGAGGATGAGGAGCAAGAAGCTCCGAAGGTTGAGCTTGGGTCACCAACGACTTCCAGTTCAGGGCAACAACCTTCAAGTGCAGAGGAGGAGCCACCAATGCCTACCAGTTCTGCTAGGAGTCCTTGATGGTTTACGTAGACATTGAGGGATGCTCATGAGCATGTTGAGGCTCTTAAGAGCTCATTCACAGGGAGCAGACCTCTGAAAAAGTTTCCAAACTACATGGCTTTGATGAGCAACATCATATAGTTTTCAAAAGGCAACAGACCTATAATCACAATTCTTTTAGTTGCCCCGTAAGGTGATCCTATCTAGGATGGTGAGGGGAAAGGCAACTAAAGTTGTGAACTATGGAAGCTAAGACCTCTGAATAAATCAGTTGTCACATCGACCAAAGCTCCCAACACTTCAGACTAGGTGAAAGACCAAGCCTAGGGGGCGTCCCTATGACCAAGATAACCTAAACAACGAGTGATTTATGTGAATTAAGCTAGGTATCTTGATTGAATCTCTTAGTAATAAGGTTAATTAGAGATCTAAATAGCTACTAAGAGAATAAGAGTGTCCACATAAAAAGCCCTAAATTACCCTAGGGTTTTAAGCATGAAAATCAGATCTAAGGGTAGTTAGGTGAAATGAAGTGAAATTGGACACAAGAATTAATTTCTAGATGCAAGATGATGTGAAAGGAAGTGATTCTAGCAATACCCAGTTCCCAGATTAAGAGATAGCCACTTCTCCCAAGGAGGACGTCCTTCCCCAAAGGACAGGCATCCTCCTCTAGAGGACAGGCGAGTGTGTTGAGGGGGCAAATGGAGTTTGATGGAAGTGAAAATTTAGATCTAGAGGTTTTAAATTATTTCTATAGTGGGGTTTAAATATTATAGCTCGTTGCGAACTAGAACCTATGGATCTACAAAATGAGGGTTTTAAAGTTAGGAATTTTATTATGACCGAGAAAGGAATTATTGAAAATAAAAGATGAGAGAAATTTTAACTTATCAGGAAATGAGAGATACCATGAGATGTTGCCCTTTGTCCAACATTGTTAACTTGGATGATTATTTTTATCCCCGTTTGAAGAACTGGTTTGTCTAGTGTGCCCCTCCTGCCAAAGACAAACAAACACAATAAGTAAAACTATAATCGTGCTTGATTTGAATGCAACAAGAAAGAAAATGTTTGCAAAACAAATCAAAAGGAGAGACGAATCGAATGCTAAGCAAAATTGATAAGAAAACCCCCTTGAGACGTCCCAAAGAGAGAGAAAGAGAGACGCCCCTCTAAATCGCCCTCTACCAAGTGTGCCCTCCTGCAAAAATAAGATCACACCAAATATATGTCGAGAAAATAAAAGATAAACATCCAGTGCCCAAAAGAGACGCAAAAACACAAGAGTCATGAACTCCTCTGAGATTTCACAAGTAAGCCAAAATATCTTCTATTATTATTTCTAGCAAAGAGCCAAATTCCCGATGGGATACAATGAGAGGGGTCTCTTCTTTATATAGATTTTGAGAGACACAAACCCTATCTTACTTTTTTATCCAACGGTTGAGATTTTAACATCATCAACTGTGTAGATTACATCTTTTATCTTTACATGGATCAATACAATTGAGGGGGGTGAATTACCTCATAAAGCCCATTTTTACAACATGATAAATCATTATTTTTGCAAGTTTGATAGTTAGGGGACATTGGAGGGTCATTAGGGAGTTCCCCCGGTACATATTTCTAAAGATACAACTTGATTTACACACTTTTTTATTTTGGCCATTTTAACTAATTTCACCCTATGGGGGACTTCCTCCCTAAGAGAGTCAAAAAAATAATCCGGGACATCAAACTGGGTGAAATTGGTGTAGATATGTCCAGAGAGCCATAATAAATCATCTGGAAGCATTCCCTTGCCATTTCCTTGACCACACAAGCCAAATTGATTTCTTCAGTGATTTCCTAGTTCATTTATATTTGGTACATTCTCTGAAAATAATAAAAATCATCATAACTTCTTTTAGGCTGAGAACTACGGCAAAATGACTTCATAGAGGTGGTTGGAGACATAGTAGAATGGTACAAGTGACTACTCCTACCCCCTAGAGCACTGTGGCACTCTTGGAGAACCATAATAACTGCAATGTGTAATAAAAAAGACGATCTGATCAATAATAAAGTGATAATCATTGATCATGAAATATGGGGCCAAATTATGAAAATTGAAACTGCAGTATTGGTCTTGGGCATGTCTGGAGCAAATATAAGCATTGTCAAATTTTTAGCCATCACCTTGGGAATCGTGTTTCATTTGGTCAACTTGGTTGACTACGTCAAAATACCCGCACTAAAGGTGAGACACTGAACTAAGCTGAACCTGCATGCATCCAAGGCAAGAACTGCTCCAAGATGTATATTAAAACCCAACATAAAGTATGCCATTCAGAATCATTGTGACAATAATACATAATAATAACAATCAATAAGATATACCTGTGTCTTTGAGTAATCATTGAATCCTCTGGAAGTCTCTTGTATAAGCCATACTCACAAAGTTTAATCAATTTTCTAGTGCTGGGTGAGGATGGGAAACAAGGTTAACGAAAAAGGGTGATGACCTCTAGTTGATTTTGACCATGTGATCTCTTCGAATGATGACAAATACACACAATCATAATGACATATGCATGATAGATAGCAATAGGGGATGGTGGCGTCTCACAAATGGATAAAGTACTTGGACTTGTTTCCTTCACTCTCTAACAAGTTTTCCATTAAAAGATTTAGTGATTTGCAACACTAGTCAACCTCCAAAGGTAGGTGCCTTGGAAAGCCTTTCAGGCTTCCAGAAAATGACAAAGGCATAACCTTGACTGGACAGCCTTACCCTGTTTCCCTGTAGGGGTAAATGAGCTGAACATTATACAATGAATGAGTGCTCATCCTTTGACCATTGAATTTTCAAACAACATTTAACTTTAACACAAGATAATAGCCAACCTACAAAGGCAGGTGCAATGGAAAGCCTTTTGGGTTCCATAAAATAACTAAGGCCTAGCCCCGCTGCCAACGAGTGTCCATAGCCCCGACGAGTTTGCCTCACCCTGTTGCCGTTGTGGGGGAAAATGAGCCTTACATCATACAATGGATGAGTGCTCATCCTTTGGCCATTGACTATTTTATAACATTTATACTTTTGCATCATTTAGACGTTCCGATGCTCTAGTGTCTAAAGGAACTGTTTGGTGCAGCACTTGTTTTGAGGACTAACGAAAAACCATCTGGTGAACTTGGCCACACTGACCAAGCCACATATTTCATAGCCAGAGACACAGATAAACATGGAGTCTATCATGCATAGGGGTCAAGATGGGGAAAAGGATCTTCAATCTCACATGTTTCAATCAAACGTTGGTCATGGAAAAAAATCAACTATGGATGAGCTGGATGGATGGGGACAAGAGATATATGGAACCATCATAGCACTAAAGTGTAAAAGTTGCGTAAAGTATGGCATAAGCAACAATCTTAAACATCGGATTCTTTAATCACTCTCAACACAAGTTTAAGTCATTAGAGGAAATTTCAACTCAAAATGGGCCTTTCAACCCTAATTCAAATTCCATGTCATCATGTGTTAGTCGATGAAATTGCTTTAAATTTGAAATACTATATAGGTCTTAAACAATTTTTTAATATAAATTTGGGGATAGGTATCATAAAAAAACTACTTTTTTTGTTCATATTTTTGACATATCTCCCTGTGTTTTTACTCAAATTTTGATTGGGAGAGCTCGTTGGATGCGGAATTAAATTCTGCATCCAACGAGTACCCACTCTGCATACTTTTGACGGACCCCGCTACCTCAAAAACAAGAAATACCTGAAAAAACGTGATGATGATGTAATGAGTACCCACTCTGCATACTTTTGACGGACCCCGCTACCCCACAAACAAGAAATACCTGAAAAAACGTGATGATGACATTGCAGAGTGGGTACTTGTTGGATGCAGAATTTAATTCCGCATCCAACACGCTCTCCTAATCGAAATTTGAGTAAAAACACAGGGAGATATGTCGAAAATATGAACAAAAAAAGTAGTTTTTTTCTTTTCTTCCTCCAAAATTAATAAATATTATTTTATTATTTTCCTTAGGAGGCCCATTTTGAGTTGAAGTTTCCTCTAATGATTAGTAGGACACATAGAAGAAAGAATCGCTGATGTCCCGAAAAATCGCGAGATTTTTGGGCCAACCATTTTTTCCGGCGAAAAAATTGCGATTCGTGGTGAAGGAAAAAATCATGATTTTTACCTAAAAAATCACGCCGTGACCCTAAACCACACTGCGTCTTCTGTTCCGGGTTCGTTCACGGCGATTTAGGGTTCACTTTGGTTATTTCGCCTTGGAGAATGATGTGAAAGAGGGACATTGTTTCACTGTTTGGCACTCACGAATTTATCCTTTGTATCTAAGAGGGTTTTATCAAGATTCAAGCACACCAGGAGGGTTTTATCAAGATTCAAACAACCACGTAGTCTTTTTTCTGTCTTGGCATTTGAAGGGCAGTTTGAGCCCATTGAGGGACGTCTGAAGGGTGTTTAGGGTTTGAAGAGCTCTTGCTCAAGGGAAAACGCTAAGGTAAGTTAATTTTTGTTAAATCTATGCCATTTTTTGTTCATTTCTCTCCAATTTCATGCCATTTTCTTTTTCTAAATTCTTCCACTGTTAATGTAATTTATGATTTAAAAATTTAAAAATTAAAATTTTAAATAAATGATAATAATAAATATCAGTGTTCCATGGGGACGCGCCTCCGAGGGTCGGGGGCTCGCCCCCTACGCTTCCCACGCCTCGGGGCTGGGGGGCTCCATGGGAAACGTTTCCCAGCGCCCCCCTTTCTGCGAAACTTGGGGAAACGTGGGTCTAGGAGTTTCTCATATTGGGGTGCTCCCACACGCCGC
>LPNX010916287.1:0-71053 GCA_001517045.1 Pseudotsuga menziesii | reverse complement strand
TATAATTTTAGAGACCGACCCCCCTATGTTAGGGACCTTGACGCCCCCCCGCCCCCCCGTCCCCCATAATACCCCAAAATTTTGGGGTGTCTCTACACGTCCCCAATGTTCGTTTCCCCGCTCCCACGCCCCCCCATCCCGGAAACTTGGTGGAACACTGATAAATATCATAAATTATCATACATAATAACAGTAAGTATTAACTTATTAAGTATAAGTATAGCAATGTAACATATTATAATTTATATAAATTTTGAAATTTAGTTTTGAAAAAATGAATATCCTATTTTTTGATAGTTGTTTATTAATTTATTGAAGTTGAAACTTGAACTAAATATCAATTTAAAAATATACCAGCCTCTTGTTAGTCTTTTTCTATTGATTTCAGAGATAGATAGTTAGCTGCTAGTTTTGTGATGTCATTTTGCACTGGACCATTGGTTTCCCACTTTTGAGTACTATTGGAGAACTATATTCAGACTTTCAGTATTGAATTTTATGTCTCGTATTATATTTGGCATGACTACATGATATATATAAGTGCTTTTTCTATATTTATGTGCCAATGTATTTACTTGATGTCATTGTTGCTTTATATGCTTAAAATTATGAAAAAAATGAATATATTTTGTGTTTTTCGATATTTGTCGCAGTTTGTCGATTTTTCTGATTTTTTCGCCGATGTTGCCGAGAAGATGTTTTTTGGACCCTTGTTGATTATTTGGCGATGCCGATGTTTTCCACTATGGTACAACATGTAATATAAGCATAGGTCACCATAATCATCATAGCATAACAAGTCCAAGGTATTAGTATACATCAAAGAACAAAATCCTACGAAGGAGCCTATTATCCCTAAAGTTGAACCACAGGGGTTCAAGCTTAAGGAAATCTTTTTCAAAAATATAAATCAATAGAATCAAAATGAAAACCAAGCTGGTATGAAATCAAAACTGTTGGAAAATCACACAATTATTAAAGAACTAGGCTGGTATGTCAATCAGAGCTATTATAAGAGAATCATGAAATCATATTGGAACAGTATAACATAAAACAAGACACAAGGTTCAATATCTCAGTAACTACGATCATAAAGTCATGAAATGAAACTGCCTCTGTATTTTGAAAGTATAAAGGATATTGTATTTCAAAATAAGAATCACTGTAATGGAATTCAATGGACCATATACATGATAAATTATAAGAAACACAATTCATAACACATACAGACAAATCATAATCATACTCATTCAAGGTAGAACCTGTATTGAAGCTGTAGAGTATTTTATGTTATACAGATAGTGATCAAAACTGGGTCTTCATAACTCCAAAAAAAATTTGCCAACCCCCCCCACTCTGTCTCATCTAGAGACTCTCCTTAAATACAAAACATCTGTTTGTTTCTAAGATAGCTATAAGATCCTATTTCTATGGATCAAGCTCTTTCAAAAATAGAAAGGTCAATCCCTTTTAAACAGTTTTTTAATACAAGTGTAAACTAAAAGAGACATCTGTCAACAAACAAAATTGCTTTCACAAGCAAACTATAACTCTAAACACTTAAATGGAGCCTCTAAAATGGAGCCTCGAACTCTGATTGGAAACCCATATAGATGAATAAAACCAGCAACATCCGTGACATAAATGATGTCTCATTCAAAGTCAACGCAATTTCAGCTGTTTCTCTTGAAGAGAACTCAATGTACGCTGACCCTTTCGGCTGGCCAGTTGCAGCGTCAGTTAAAATGATAACTTTAAGCACTTCTCCACAGCAACTGAAATGCTTGGTTATTGCCTCTTTTGTTGCTGCAAAGTGAACATTAGAAACAAAAACTGTCCTTGAATCTGTATCCTCAGGTCGGACTGAAGAGTTAACACCTGATATATCATTTAAATTGGTCACAGGGGCAATCGGACCACTTCCAGCCTGAAGCCGCATGTCAGAGTTCTCAGGCAAAGTGCCATCAATATCCATTTCATTGTGATCAGACAAGATCTTTGTATCTGTATTAGAGGTTTTTGTTTCCCTGCCAACTGCATCCCTAGATGACTAGAAATGAGGTGACTTCCATGTATTGACAGCTGTATGGACTTGTTCTGATTTTCTGCCTGAATAATAGGATCTAGAATTAATATACTTTGCCATTTGGTGTTTGCGTTGATACTCGGGCTTCTTTGATGCTTGAACTCGGTTTCAGGAAAAAAGATACTATATCTTGGATCCTCTCATGCCAGCCATCTCAGCAGGGGTTGTGTCTCGAGGGCTGGATGAGCTGGTTCAGCACCATAGCTACCAATCTCTATCCACAACCGTCCTCTAATCAGACCCAATTTCTGCAGCTTTTATATTTAACAAATTTACTGAGCAAATCATACAGTAACATTGCAAACGGATTTGTGCTTGCAGTTTCTTTATATGTGGGGCACTAATGTTGTGGTGTAGAATTTCCAGATGACCAACATTATTTACAAGACATGATCTGCAACATGACTTATCAGAGCTTCCAATCTCTGTCCACAACCGTACTCTAATTGCTGGGTCCTCCCGGAAGCAATTGCTAAAGGTTGCATCCCGCAGAATATCAGGCAAGCAATTCTTTAATGCTTCGCAAACCCTTTGATTTTCAGAAAGCCAAAGATAACAATGAATTATGTGTTTAAGCAATCGCACAGAAGGCTGTTCTGCAAGTGATGAAACCACGATTGCGAATACCCAACCTACTGCAAAAATTCGCTCTGTCTTGGACAATAAAAGTTGCCACTGTCTTTGACAGTTCGCTTCCTATCTCCATTGTTCGCAAACACAGTGGAATTATTTCGTTAGAAAGTAGAAAACTGATGATATCTGTATCATCCTCCTTCAAAAGTGCGCCAATCACTCCAAGGCTCGTAAGCCGTAGGTATTCAAATGGTTTTGTCTTGTTGACAGTGTTCAGAAAAGGATGTAGATATAGAGGTATTTGAGAGATTCAAAGGATGAATGGCACCTCCAGGAATTGCAGACTTGGAAGTTTCCCTCTGAATAGCATTTTCAAATTCAACAAATGTCCCTTTTGCAGCCTCCCCTAATCGGCTATTCCTTCACGATCTTTCATGGGCCAAATTGGGGTAAGGAGCCACCTAGAATCATCCATGTTCTCATTAAAATTAGAATGTTCATTTATGGTTTGAGTTTGTAACTGCTTTGGCGGGCCATTCCAAACAGGTATCTCAGCCTAAAATTCTGGTCCTATTGAAACTCTTTTCAATGGGAAGTGCTTGATACAGCTAAATCCACGACCTGCTTGGACATTGAGAATACTAGGAAAATTTTGAGAATGTTGTTGCATGTGCCGATCCATTGGGATTGAAGTAGCCATGCTGCACTGTGTATGAACACCAAGCAAAGATGAAGCTACACAAGAAGAGGGCCAATGTGCCTGATGATGGAAATCATATACTGGCACAAGCATTTCATTAGTAATCTGTACTTCAAACCCTTGGCTCTTAGCCTCTGCAGGCTCCTTGTCATCAAGTGAGCCAGGCACGAAAAATCCCCTTTTGCAATATATGATTCAACTCGTGTTGCCGCAAGGGCCACAAGAACGTCCACTCCATCAAGACATGTAAATGTCTGGTAGAAATGATGTGCCAGAATGAGCAACTCGACCTCACAGGCATGAGTCATGACATGACCAGTTATGACCAGTCGCATCAATGCATGCCCAAGTTCTGGTTCAGAAGGACATAACTCTGCCCACTTCAAGAAATTAGATGCTCTCCATAAAAGAGGAGCAGGTCCTTTCTCTCTTTGTGACGATTCCATGTATCCACCACGGTGTGCTGCCAGAAGGCCCTTCAAACTTAGTGGTCACTTTGACATTTGGATGCTGCCAGAAACTGAAATTTTGCTGGAGCAGATCTGATGATAATAGAGCCATATACCTGATCTCACCATATACATGTCTCTACTTGATATGCCCATATGTGAACTCTGTACCAAATTTGCTGCTTTGCTCGAATGAACTTGGTCACCACTGAAGTTGTCTCAAAGGACAAGGAGATATAAGTCCTGGCAAGGAAATACTCTGTATTTGCTGTTGAACAAAGGCTCTAAATGGCTCACGACGCAAAAATGATCCATGCTATATCCTCATCAATATGTCTGGCTCATGAAAAATAAAGAGAACAATCTACATGCCACATGTTGCACCATGGTATCCCAGCTACAATATATCAAGCACGGGGCAGATGGTAGCATAGAGAAGTACAAAGTGAGGTCGGTGGTGAGAGGGTTTTCCCAGAAAGAGGGAGTGGACTATGAGGAGACTTTTTCTCCAATTGCCAAGTATACTTCCATTAGAGTAGTGATGTCTTTAGTTTCCATTTTGGGATGGAGGATACATTAGTTGGACGTGAAGACATCTTTCCTCAATGGGATAGTTCAGGGAGAAGCGTACATCAAGCAACCTCAAGGCTTTGAGGTCAATTGGAAGGAGTCCCATGTTTGTAGGCTGAAAAGGCCTTGTATGGACTCAAGCAAGCATGGTATTCCGAGATTGATGGATACTTTAGTGTATTGGTTTCACCAAAAGTAAAGCAGATCCCAACTTATATTTCATATTTGTTGAGGTTGATTTGTTCATTTGGGTACTATATGTAGATGATCTGTTTCTTACACTTTTAGAGAAGTTCATTGCAGGGTGCAAGGCAGTTATGGTAGTTGAGTTTGAGATGAAGGGAATTGGCATGATGCATTACTTCGTGGGGTTGGAGGTTTGGCAAAGACCAAGGGATATTTTTCTAGGTCAAGGTAAGTATTCGGTCGAGATCTTGAAGAGATTTCAGATGGAAGAATGCAAACCCATGGCCACGCCTAAGATCACTGATTTGAAGAAGGTCACTACTTCAGATTCAAATAGGGTGGATTGTATGTTGTATAGGAAGTTGATAGGTTCCTTGATGTATTTGGCCTTCACTAGGCCAAATATATTTTTTACAGTGAACACATTGAGCTAGTTTATGGTTGAGCTTAGGTAAGAGCATTGGGTAGAATCAAAACTTGTGCTTCGATACTTAAGGGGAACATTAGATTATGGGATGAGATATCTTGGAGATGGTGAGGTAAAGTTGCAAGGATATACAATTATAGACTTAGATTGGGCAGGTAGCGCATAAGACTGGAAGAGCACATTAGGTTGTTGCTTCAACTTAGGATCGACAATCATATTCTGGTTCAATTGAAAGCAAAACTTCTGTGGCACAACTCAACATAAATAGAGTATATAGCAACAAGTATATCTAGTTGTGAAGCCATCTGGCTTCGCAAGTTGCTAGTAGGTTCTTTTGATTAGGAGTAGGATCCCACAATGATTTATTGTGATAATCAGAGTTGTATCAAACTCTTTGAGAATCCAATTTTTCATGACAAATCCAAGCACATTGAAATTAAATATCACTTAATTCAAGATAGGATTGATAAGGGAGCAGTGAAGCTCCAATATGTACCCAAAGAACAGTGGGTTATTGATATTCTGATCAAACCCTTAGCAAAAGGGAAGTTTGAAGCATTCAAAGACAAACTTGGGTTGGTGCAAAATTCCTTCCTTGCTAAGAGGGAGTGTTGATGCTTGTAGCTCAGATAAGAACATCCACACAGGTTTAGTTTTGAATGTGAGTGAAGTCGTCCAAGTCAATTCTATTTTGCAACTCACTTTATTAATAAGACTAGTGTTACAAATATTGTCGATATATTTACAAATTCATGTTAGATCTCGATGTCATCCAGCAAATGACGATTTTTTGAGCCAATGTATGCCGATATGATCATGCTAATATTGTGAGATTTTTTCCTAAAAATCGTGAGTATGTTGATATGATCATGCTAATATTGCGAGATTTTTTCCAAAAAATCGTGAGTCAATTAGATTGCATCGCCCACCTATGGATAAAAGCGATTTTGCACCTTTTATTGGTCATTTGCTAGTTAGATTGTGAAGGAGGAGAGCCAAGGAGGCGACCATCATTTTGCATTGGGCCAAGGAGAGGAAAGAATCTAATTTCATTTCCTATCATCGATTGATTTTGTGGAGTGGGGATTGAAATTTGGAATCCAATAAACAACAATGGTCAATCACATTTCAAGGTATGGAAACGAATTCTACTATCATTTCTAATTGTTCCAAGACAAAGTTTGGTAGTTTTGCAATACTAATGAGTTTTCCTTCAAAACCAAATTCTAATGGAACATTTACCATAGATTTCTTGCTATTTTTTAAATTTGCAGCAATCATGTATGCTCAAACACATTTTTTTCTTGCCCTAAGTCAATTCCTTTCCACAAAAATGCCCATGAGTTTTCTCTCTTCAAAACCAAGTTTTAATGGAAGATTTATCATTGATTTGGCGTTGTTTTTTTAATTTGCAACAATCATGTGATTGTATGTTGAAAAACGTTTTTTGACTTGTTATAGGTTCTTTTCTTTCCAAGTTTCCATACAAAAATGCGAAAGGCTTTGGAACCTGTTGAGCCTCATAATTGATAGAAGCTTATTTGCAATTTGTGTAGGAAGGAAACGATGAGGGGAATAAGTAGGCTCAAATACCACCTTGCACATATTACAAGGTCTTACCCTCCAAATCTTGTGTAGTGTACCCTATTAGATGTACCAAAGAAGAGGGGTCCTTTTTTCATTGTAAAGGCCAAGTTATGGCTTGTTTTATGCAAAAGTGTTGGTCTAGTGGGGCTTAAGACACTTGGTTTGGTCATGACAAGCTCTCTTGGTTCTCATTTCAATGAGTGCTGGCCTTGTGGTCTTGTTGACTACGCCTTGATGGGTGGAGGTCCCTTATCATGTTGGGCATTTATGCCTTGGGTGGGTGCTTCGGTACACCTTGGGATGGATCCATTAGGACACATGGCTTGGTGTTCCCAACCACACTTATGTTTTATGCTTTGTAGAGATGATTGCACTTGTAAGGGTTGTCATACCTGCCTTAACACACCTCATGGATGCCCGCTTATGTTAAAGATAGCGCAACTGCGAGACGCATTCTCAGAGAGGATGGTACCTTAGTCAGTTAACTAGGGAAGAGTAAGACCCTAGAAGGTACCCTAGGGTCCCCAGTAGTCTCTTGGGGTTCTTGGTCTGGGACTAGGTAGGTTAATGCCATGGAAAATTCCATAACATATGGTTAGGGCTCCTATATGTCTCTAGGGTATTATGCTTCGGGACCAGATCGTTTCTTGGACACGATGTCCAAGCAGATCCTCTAGGTTGAGACAGAGACTTCCTGGTCTAGGACCAAGCAGATTCTTGGTCTGGGACCAAGCAGTTCCTGCAGGTACATTCCTGGTTAGTTAACCAGGTGGATCTTGGTCAAGTTGACCAAGATGATGATGTGTGATGTCCTCTCTCCTAATCGGCTATTGCTAGGTTGTTTCTCAAGGGACTGGCCACCCCTTGATGATGTCACTAGCACCTAACCCTTAGGAGCAGTATTGAGGACCAGAGGATCACTTCATTTAGTTTGGATCTTCTCCTTATACAATGATGATAAAAATATATGGAACACATGTGACAATATACCTTGAGAAAAGATTAAATTCCTTGGTCTTATTGGTCCTATGGGTAAAGGGGGTTGTTTGTCCACCTTTATGGTACACCTTGGTCTTGTGGGTATGAGGTTTGTCTTGCCTTCTTGTTATGACCCCTTTGGTTTACTTATGGTCCTTTATCTTCTTACTTGGTCCTAACACTCTATCATGTGTACCTTTAGCATGATGACTTTTATTTTATGGGTTTTATTTTTGGACCATTGGTACCCTATCCTATGTCAACTTAACTTTATGGTTTTTATTTTGTAAGACCATTGGACCATTGGTACCCTATCCTAAGTTAACTTAACTTTACAGTTTTTGTTTTGTAAGACCTTTGGACCATTGGTACCCTATCCTAAATTCACTTAGCTTTATTTTATGTTTGACCATTCTAAAACTTAGGGTTGCTTAAGTGACCTTTCTAAAAGGCTTGTCAAGATTATAAATTAAGTCCACTCCTCCATTCCAAAGTGTGTCTTGACAAGAGAAGTTTGGAGATATGATCCTACACCTGCTCTAGGGTTCGCTATTGCTAATTGGGTTGATGTCTAGTTTTTTGCTGCTACTTCTAAGCTATTGCCACCTCTCCACTCAGCCTACTTGTGCTGTCGTCTTCTTTTCCAAGTTGTTGCTGTTGTTGTGAATGAGCCGTGTCATAATCTCAGCCTGTTAAGGGCTGCCTTGACAGGTGTTGACCTTCCTTGAGATGGGCGTGATCATTTGTAGGCTTTTAGTTTTGGGCATGACCTTTATTGAGTAGGCCGTGACTGATAAAAGCCCTTCTTGGGCAGGTTGTGAGTATGTTGATGCCCTTAGTGCTGGTTCGAAACTGTATTGATGCCCTTCTGCTGATCCATGACCGTGTTGTGATCTTTGGAAGCCTTGTTAAGGTTGGTTTGTGACTTGTTAAGAGTCTTAGATTGGGTTGTGACTGTGTCTTCTGCTGCTGTCGTGACTATGTCCTCTACTGTTGCCGTGATTGTGTCTTCTGCTGGCCGTGATTGTGTCTTCCCTGCTGGGCATGACTGTGTGTCTCTGCTGGGCATGACTGTGTCTTCTGCTGGCCATGACTGTCTTCCCTGATGGGCATGACTATGTGCCTTTGTTGGGCATGACTGTGTTTATGCTGGTGTGACTGTGTGTCTCTTTGCTTGCATGACTATGTTTCTCGATTGAGCTGTGACCTGTGTTTGCCTTCTTAAGAAGTGTTGTTGAAGCCTGAATAAAGGATTGAAGTTTCCCTTCACGTTGTTTAAGAATCTAAGGTCTGTATCCTTACTACTGTAACCCTTTTAAGCTCTCTTTCATGGTACGTCATTTGTACATCTAGGTGACTTGACCCTTCGGTGACAAATTAGAACCTAAAAGTATTTGAGTATAAGGATGATCTAAAAAAATTCTAGATTAGTATCGTTACTATTCTTTATTGTTGTTATTTCTTGTACATTATTATTGTTTTGTTTCAACAATTATAATATTGTTACTGTACATGGCATTTGGTAAGTCATCTCAAGGACTAACTTTAATGCAGTGACTAGTGGAGTGTTAAAGTTGAAAGAGATGGAAATTATGTTTGGATTTATTGCAGCAGTACTATTTTGAATCTAACTTTGTTTTAATTTTGTTTATGCATTAAAGTATATTTTTTATGTCAAATCCTAACCTAACCCTAAACTTTAACACCTTGGACCTATCTTCCTTGTATTACTCCTCCCTTTTGGTCATCCTGTTCATCAAGAGCAAATCGTCCACCTTCTAAGCAAGCAAGAAAGG
This sequence comes from Pseudotsuga menziesii, assembly GCA_001517045.1. NCBI lineage: Eukaryota > Viridiplantae > Streptophyta > Pinopsida > Pinales > Pinaceae > Pseudotsuga > Pseudotsuga menziesii. Next base: position 61,701 of record LPNX010916287.1, on the reverse strand, counting down.
GTTGCACCAACCTAAAGGAGGGTGTTGAAGGCAAAAGCACAATGTTGGGGTTAGATGGGGTATGACCGTTGATGTTTCTCCATTGTTCCAACATTAAGTAAACATTTTGTAGACATTTTCCTAGAGGGGTCGTGTGTTGACCAATGGCTAGAGGAGGATGGCCCTGGCGTAGCCCTGATTATGTTAGACACAATGGCTCACTGAGAGGGTGGGGGTGAATCGGTGAGCTTGGACTCACTTCAATTTTATCTTCTTCAAGCTCTAAAACTTAAGTCATCATTTCACATTCAATTCAACATCATATTCATCAATAGACTATGTATCAATAATCAATTCATTCATCAAATAAAAAGCATAATCATCAACACATTGCACAAGAGACACAAGATATAATGTTTGTAATCTTATTGTATTTTGAACGGCTTCAACCGTGAGGTAAATCAACACCTACTGAATCAGAAACACCTACTTCTATCCAAGACTCTGCTTGGTCTTTTCTTAGATCGTACTAAGAAAATAGTTACAAGGCCCAACTTGTAGTTGCATACAAATTCTTATCACATTACATCTCATCCATTACATGTCATCACTGTCAGCAGCTAAACACATCATCATCATTTTGTTAATCATATCATCAACACCTCATTTTATTCATTAGCAAATCCACAAACTGTCTCTGTCATTTGCTCAGCACTTTGTCATGTCATACTCCTGTAGATATCATAAACACAAAACAAATCTTCAAGTTGTTTCACCAAGTTCCACTGCTGGTCATATCCTCACATGTTTGTTTATCACTGTCATGTTAAGAAGGTCTGCTGATGTCTGTCATAAACCACATCCTGTCAACCTGTCACTTCTTTCGTCACATCAATCTATCCACAGTCATGTCATCAATCTGTTCACTAACATGTTCACAATCTAGGGGGCTGTTCATGTTTTTCAAAGCATCTACACATGGACTTCTCTTGCCAAGATAACAAGTAGTCTAAGGTCTGTCCACAGATTCAAGAGATCTGCCCATGAGAATGATGCTCATGTCATCTTATTCCAAGTACTCAAAGATCCTTGGAATCATCTCAAATTACTTCAATAGTGAATAAGTCACAACTCTCATTATGAGTTCATGGCAGCCCTCTCAAGGCTCAACGAGTCAGCAAACAAGTCCTCAACCAAATTTAAAATCAGCCCTTAACATAATTGCACAAAGATGATAGTCCACAGCCTTTGAAGGAGTTTTGTATCAGTCCTCAATTATTGAATTAACATTTCAAATCTGCCCTTTAAAACAGTCCTTAAAAAAACCAGATAAGAGATAAACCTTGGTCAATCTAAATTAGAACTTCTGTCTGCTCCACAGGACTGCAATTTTGCTGCCTCAGTTTTCCTTTTACCTCAGATCATATATGTACCACAACTATACACTAGACGTAACTTTGGACTGCTGCTCAAATTGTCTTTCATAGCCATCTGCGGCTGCCTCAGTGGACTGTTGTCCCGAATTCAGAGCTAAGATGCTACCACAGTCTGCTACACGAAATTTCTCAGTGCAAAAAGACATCAAAACAGAGCTAAGTCATCCTTTGTTACTGTGGCTTTGCTGCTGCCTCAGAGACACCCGAAGTTCCTCAGAAAAAGTCACCGCTGCGAGTTCTTTTACATTGTCTTCAATTCATATCAAAAGGAAAAACTGTTGCCTTTGCTGCTGCTCCTTCCACAGTCCGAAATTCCTCAGAAAAACGAAAATTCAGAGCACTCTACATCTCATCCGAAAATCTACATTCAAAAAGTCAAAATGTTGGCTTATTGATACTCATTTTTTAATGGAGCTGACCTATCAATTTTTGTCTTTTTAATTTTAAAATTGGAATTTATTTGGAGCCGACTTGATGCCTATATATTTTTTTATTTTTAATTTAATTGTGGAGTCGACTTGTGGTTAAGAGACAAATACTTATTGTTTTGAAATATGTCTTCAATCACATCACCGACTCCAACATCATTCCATTATACATTGAAGGCTTCAATAGGTTGTTCAAGGGTTTCATCTTCATGTGCATGTGCTTCCAGAACATCATCGAGTTACCTCCTCTTAGCTTGTGGGCACTAGATCAACAAGCAACCATGTGTGTGTTTTTGCCATGTCTTCAATTACCAACTTAGTCTTTGTTTGCTTGCCTTTGTCATCTTGTCAAGCTTTGCTAGATATTTTCCATGTCCTCTTCTTCAAGTCCTCATTCTTCATGTCACTGTCTTGTGCCTTTTCAAGTCATCTTCAAATGACCACAGTATGGGTCATTTGACTCATTGGGTGTTTCAATGGCTTCAAAGCCCACGTCCAGTGTTCTTGCCATGCTTGTCTCCATGTCCTCATGTGATCATGTTACCTTGCCATGTCATCATGCTTAACCTTTGTCATTAATGGCTTGTCATCAATGACAACCATATTCATCCATCTCCCCCTTTGTCATTGATGGCAACCAACCAACTTCTTCTTCTCCCTCTTTGACATTAATGACAAAGGGTCAATGAGCCATTAAAGGCTTTGAATTCATCATTTTAACTTTTGATCTGAGCTTTGGATCATCTTCAAATTTCACATAAGAGTAGACACTCCCCCTATTTGATATGCTGCTTCAAACTTCATCAGGGTTTTGTCTGGTAAATTCATAAATGGCACTGTGAAATCACTGCATATTATTTGTGCTCCCCTTATCAAGTGTACTGCTATAGGTGGCCGAAATTCAGATAGAAATGTGTGAATGCGAGATCTCATACTTGGGCTGTGTATGTGTGCTGTAAAAACTTCCATCCAAGACAAAAATCAGACCGTGTATGTGCTTGAGTAAGACTTCAGACTGAAGGAAAATCGGACCATGTTTATGTGCTGTAGATGACTCAAAACAATGTCAACCTCGGGACTGTTTGTGTCCAAAAGATATCAACAGCAAAGGCTCAACTCTTTCATCAAACTCGGGATTGGTGTTCTTATCTGCTGTAGCAGCCAACCTTCTACAAATTTTCATAACCACGCTCCCCCTGTCATGTAAACTTCTTGATTTGCTGATCTTCTAGCTTTTATGGTGACCAACTCCTCTTATATGTTCAGTTCTGACTTGCATATGCATTCTCTGTCTTCGTCACTCACTGTTAGTGATATAACAATGCTAATTATCAATATTATGCTTCCAAGTCTGTAATTGACCTTTCACATGCTAGGGATGTGTGCTAGAGTACATTTCAATGCATCCTCTAACTGACTATTGGCATTTTCAAAGAGCTTCAGTCATCTTACTAACCCTGTGTGCAATTCAATTGTGCAGGCATTGTTTTATTTCATGAGTGAACATTTCATCACTGCTGGAGGGTCTTCCATATGCTTGTGGGCATTTTTCTCCTGAATCACAAACACATCTACATAGTGCACTTCTATCTTAAAACTTCATACAAGGCTGCTTCCTTTATTAGTGCAGGCATTTTTCAGTCTGCAGACATCTTCCTTAATTTCTTCATGCAGATTCAAGCAATTTTTAACCTCAATCTTGGCTTATCAAACTTAGTTGCTTGGAAGGGACCATCAGTGAAAGAGCTAATCTTTTAAGGCATTCCAAATTGCCAGTCCTCTATATCAGCATACTATAATCAAGATCATCCTTTCAAGCATCATCATTTCATTTGTTTTAACTAGAGAAAGTTAAGGAAATTACTTTTGCTCCCCCTATCACCATGACATGATCCTTGGACCTGTCGTCATGCTTGGAGTAGCCTTCTCTTACTCATTGAGTTCATCCTCCAATAATGAACTCATGGCGTACTCAAAGTCTTTGGAGGACTTTAAGTATGGCTTGCCATATGGCAGTCGTCTTCACCTTTTGTGCATTGGTCTTCAACTTCATTTAGTTCCAGCAAAATATATTTTCTTACCCATACCTTAAAGTGTCCTTGGCTTAGATTGTTTGTCTTCTGATCTTCAATTTTTCTTTCGTTATACTTCTTCCATGATTCATTAGCTCTCCTTGCTGATGTATATGACGGGCTCCTCCTAGGTTGACTCCTTTGACTTGGGCATTCTTGAGCCTTGTGACCAAAACCACTACATGAGTAGCACCTCATTGTATGACAGTTAGCAGCAATATGGCCATGATTATTACATGCCCAACACCTAACTTGGTCATTAGCGCTTCTGGCACTTCTTCTTCCATAGGATCTATATTCCATAGCCATATGACCAAAATTAGAGCAAGAAAAACAATAGCCATTAAATCTATTTTCATACCTTGATGTTTGGCTCCATCTTGGAGTTGTCCTTCTTCTTTCAAATGAATGAATTTGATAAGTGGGAGTAGCTTTGTGAGGTACTCTTGAATTTTCAACTTCGTTGTTGGCATGTGCAGGTGCATCAGATTCATCTTTGGTCATTGATGGACCAGCTTCTGGAGTTTCGGGGGACCACAAGACTGTTTTCAATTTGTCTTCTTCCTTTTCGAATCCAAGGTCAGACTTGTCAGAGGAAAGCCTTTGACACTTCAGAATTTCATCCAGGATAACTGAACTTTCATTGAACTTCACATGATCTTTTGACTTCTCAATCTTCTTTCTAAGACCAACAATTTCCATTTCAAGCCTCTGATTTTCACTTTCTTTTTCTTCCAACTGAAACTTCATAACATCTTCTGTTCTCTTAGCTTCCTCCAACTAGACCTTTAGATCAGTATTAATCCATCTTGTTTCTTCAAGATCTTTAGAATCTACACCAATCTCTTCTTGCTCTTTTGCTAATCCAATCTTCAATTCCTTGATTTCATCATTTTGATCTTGTAGCTTAACTTGCAAGTCTTTGTTCTTGAGTTTTAACTTCATTAGCAAAGCTTTTGTCTCCTCTTTGTATTTTTCAAATGACCTCAATATTTTATTCTTGAGTCTTGGATTGGATCTAATATCAATATCTGTGAAAGTGCTTGTAAATGCATTATTTGCTTTCAACAAAACTTCTTCTTCATCTTCTGTAAGAACAACTTCATCATCATTACATTCAGAGTTATCATTCATTGAAGAGTACTTACCTTCACTTGTATTTGAAGCTTGTACCTGTTTTTTTTCTTGCTTTTCATCCTTGACTTCTGCTTCCTTTTCTTTGTCTTGACTCCTCCTTTGGTGTTCTTTTTCCAGCTTGAACCAGAGATCCTTGGCAGAGGTGTAATCTTTTACACTTTCTTGAATAGACTTTGATAGACCATCCATAAAAAATATCAAGGCAATCTTGTTGTATGTCTCAACATCTGTCTTTGTCTTTTTGTTGGGCTGGTTAAGTGGGTTAACCACTATTTCCCAAACACCGAATTTTTTCAAGTTGTCTTTCATTTTACTTCTCCAACCAAAGTAATCTGACTTCTCCAAAACTGGAACTTCATGGTTAATGAGCTTTTCTGATCCTTCCATGATTGTGTCCCAAAATCCCTTCAAGCTTGTTAGGCTTATGTTGAAGGCTTGCTCTGATATCAATTGTTAGACACAATAGCTCACCGAGAGGGGGGGGGGGGGGAATCGGTGAGCTTGGACTCACTTCAATTTTATCTTCTTCAAGCTCTAAAACTTAAGTCATCATTTCACATTCAATTCAACATCATATTCATCAATAGACTATGCATCAATAATCAATTCATTCAACAAATAAAAATCACAATCATCAACACATTGCACAAGAGACACAAGATATAATGTTTGTAATCTTATTGTATTTTGAACGGCTTCAACCGTGAGGTAAATCAGCACCTACTGAATCAGAAGCACCTACTTTTATCCAAGACTCTGCTTGGTCTTTTCCTAGATCCTACTAAGAAAATAGTTACAAGGCTCAGCTTGTAGTTGCATACAAATTCTTATCACATTACATCTCATCCATTACATGTCATCACTGTCAGCAGTGAAACACATCATCATCATTTTGTTAATCATATCATCAGCACCTCATTTTATTCATTAGCAAATCCACAAATTGTCTCCGTCATTTGCTCAGCACTTTGTCATGTGATATTCCTGTAGATATCATAAACACAAAACAAATCTTCAAGTTGTTTCACCAAGTTCCATTGCTGGTCATATCCTCACGTGTTTGTTTATCACTGTCATGTCAACAAGGTTTGCTCATGTCTGTCATAAACCACAGCCTGTCAACCTGTCACTTCTTCCGTCAAATCAATCTATCCACAGTCATGTCATCAATCTGTTCATTAACATGTCATTAACCTGTTCACAATCTAGGGTTTGCTGTTCATGTTTTTCAAAGCATCTGCACATGGACTTCTCTTGCCAAGATAACAAGTAGTCTAAGGTCTGTCCACAGATTCAAGAGATTTGCCCATGAGAATGATGCTCATGTCATCTTATTCCAAGTATTCAAAGATCCTTGGAATCATCTCAAATTACTTCAATAGTGAATAAGTCACAACTCTCATTATGAGTTCATGGCAGCCCTCTCAAGGCTCAACGATTCATCAAACCAGTCCTCAACCAAATTTAAAATCAGCGCTTAACATAATTGCACAAAGATGATAGTCCACAATCTTTGAAGGAGTTTTGTATTAGTCCTCAATTACTGAATTAACATTTCAAATCTGCCCTTTAAAACAGTCCTTAAAAAACCCAGATAAGAGATGAACCTTGGTCAATCTAAATCAGAACTTCAGTCTGCTCCACAGGACTGCAATTTCGTTGCTTCAGTTTTCCTTTTACCTCATATCATATATGTACCACAACTATACACTAGACGTAACTTTGGACTGCTGCTCAAATTGTCTTTCATAGTCATCTGCGGTTGCCTCAGTGGACTGTTGTCCCGAATTCAGAGTTAAGCTGCTACCACAGTCTGCTACACGAAATTTCTCTATGCAAAAAAACATCAAAACAGAGCCAAGTCATCCTTTGTTATTGCGGCTTTGCTGCTGCCTCAGAGATGCCCGAAGTTCTTCAGAAAAAGTCACAGCTGCGAGTTCTTTTACATTGTCTTCAATTCATATCAAAAGGAAAAACTGTTGCCTTTGCTGTTGCTCCTTCCACAGTCCAAAATTCCTCAGAAAAATTGAAAATTCAGAGCACTCTACACCTCATCTGAAATTCTACCTTCAAAAAGTCAAAACGTTGGCTTAATTATACTCATTTTTTCATGGAGCCGACCTGTCAATTTTTGTATTTTTAATTTTAAAATTGGAATTTATTTGGAGCCGACTTGATGCCTATATATTTTTTTATTTTTAATTTAATTGTGGAGTCGACCTATGGTTAAGAGACAAATACTTATTGTTTTGAAATATGTCTTCAATCACATCACTGACTCCAACATCATTCCATCATACATCAAAGGCTTCAATAGGTTGTTCAAGGGTTTCATCTTCATGTGATGGGCTTCCAGAACATCATCGAGTTACCTCCTTTTAGCTTGTGGGCTCTAGATCAACAAGCAACCATGTGTGTGTTTTTGCCATGTCTTCATTTACCAATTTAGTCTTTGTTTGCTTGCCTTTGTCATCTTGTTAAGCTTTGCTAGATCTTTGCCATGTCCTCTTCTTCAAGTCCTCATTCTTCATGTCACTGTCTTGTGCCTTTTCAAGTCATCTTCAAATGACCACAGTATGGGTCATTTGACTCTTTGGGTGTTTCAATGGCTTCAAGGCCCACGTCTAGTGTTCTTGCCATGCTTGTCTCCATGTCCTCATGTGATCATGTTACCTTGCCATGTCATCATGCTTAACCTTTGTCATTAATGGCTTGTCATCAATGACAACCATATTCATCAGATTAGTCATGTGTGTTGACTAAGAGTGTATGAGGCTAGAGGTCACATTGCATACTCTATGAGGGAGTGCTCCATGATAGAGTGATCTATTTTGATTAGAGTGAGTTGACTTGTTTATTTGATAGGGGATTTCATTCCTTTGTGGAATATACAAAGTTTAATTTAATGCTGAATTTAACATGGGTTCTAAGAAGTGTTCGAGACTTCTTTGAGTATGGTCAAATTAACATGAGATCTCTATGTGGGAATAGATGTGCATGTGAAGAGAAGAACATCAATAAGTACAACTTTTCAATGATGAAGAAATAACCAAATTGTCAAGCCAACCATTCAAGAAGTCCCAGATAGCATTGAAGAAGTCATAGAAGAAAATGAGGACAAGAAAACAAGTCGTCTTGAAGATAAAATGAAAGATGACCAAAAAAGAACAAGTTAGCCCCAGTGAAAGAAGACAAGTCAACCCCGTTAAGGAAACAATCAAGTGAATAGAGGAATATAAATAAAGTGTTCACACACTTCATTTTCACCATCACATCATCATCACTTCTCCACTTGTGTGCACTTTTGAAGGAAGGCCTAGCAAAGGCAAGGAGCAACTAATTTTTGGGTTCGTTTCTCTTCTTAGAGGGATGTTATTCGTCCCTAGATTCGCTAGGGTTTCTTGTGAAAGAAGGGCACACTCTTATTTGCTAGGGTTCATCTTCATGAATGGTATTGTACTTGAATTGGACTGATTTCTTCTAAGAAAAGTTGGCTAGGTTTTCTCCCTTTTGTGTTTATTAGGATAAAATTCTTGTGTCTCTTGTGCATGGCTATCTTTCAATGATCCTTTATTTGTGCTGCAATTTAAGTTGATATTGTCAAGTGTGCAATTATTCAATGAAACTATGGGATGAAATAAATGTTTGAAATAATTGTCAATGATTTGGAAATTGTTAAAAATTCAATAATGACATCCTCCTTCCAAGCTCAACCTTTCATCACGTTGAAGCATTTCATCATGCTTATCATTATTTTATGTTTTATGAGGTTTAGTCCCTAGATTCTGGGTGACAAACCTTAAAAAATCATTAAAAGTCATTCTAAAGACAAATTAAGTAGGTTGGCCTAGATGAGAGAAAAGTTGTCTTTTTTGAAAAGGCATGTCTTTTCTCAAATAAATAGGACATCCTCCTCTCATTTGTAATCAAGATCACATGATTAAATAAGATATGTTTTCTCTATTCTTCTTGTGTACATGATCAAATCTAGTGGTGTGCTCCTCTTTTCTTGGTGAGTTCTAGGGTTTTTCAAGGTTGAAGTTGATGTTTGAGGCTTATCTACTATCTTTCAAGGCTTGTCTAAGGTGAAAGGATTCTTGGAAGGCTACTCTCTTCTCTTTTCTTTGTCAATTCTGGTAAGATATTTGAGTCTCTTGTTTTGCACTGTAGGACGCTTCCAAGGTGAAAAAAATCCATAAAAAATTGTTTAATAGCTAAAAAGGTCCTAATTTAGGGTGACATCAGCTCTAAGGAGGGTGACATCAACCCTTAAGGGTTATTGCATGTCTGGTACAATGGTTTTGTAGGCTCATTTTGATAGGAAGATCAAACCTTAAGGGTTGGGAAAGCTTCCTAACTCATCCCCAAGTCATCTGAGGTTACCTTGGGGGGTTTCAAAGTGCCAAATCCACCTGTTCAACCCTTACTGCAGAAAATTGCAGGCCTGAAGGTGAAATTAGTCCCAAAATGCAACAAACATCCATTAGAACAAGTGTGCCCTAGGGGGGATTGAGTCTCCTCAGGATTTTGATCATCGGGAGGTATTTTTAAGGGTATTTACATGGTTAATTTTGGGTTTCTTTCATATTCATGTTGCTGGTTTTTACTGTATCTTGTTACTTAATCAACAACCAATATTTATTACTCCTAAACCTTCTCAATCATTTGGTGTTTATTGCATATCTTTCATTGAATCCAATAAGGCATTGATCTACTAAGGTCTGGTAGGGATAGAGTTGTTTCTGTTGTACACCTTATAGGTCTATTCCTACCTTGATTGGGAAGCTTCTGATGGCCTAAGGAGTAGGCCTAAAGAGAGAAAACAATGCATTGAGGTGACAGTGGTTGCATCTCTTGATAGTTGCCAATTTTTAGCATTGGTCCTAGTTGCCTAATAGAGAGGGTGCTAGATTTCGAGTTGTCAATCTTTAGCATTCGAGACAACTGCACACATTGTAAGGGGAGGGGGAGTGAGTCTTTCTCCTCGCCTTCCACTTTGCCTTCAGCTACATCAGCTTTCTTTGTTTCGAGATCCACACTTTGTGGACAACCTTCTATAAGGTCCATGGTCAAGATAAACAAGAAACAAGAAGCAGACACACTTGTGGGTTGATATCTTCTATGGCATTATATTCCTTTCAACTTTTCTAGGAACCCATTCTCTGTGTCTACATTTGAGGTTGTTTCTACTGTTGGTTTGAGGTATAAGTCTCCCACTTATGAGAATTTGAGAATGCCCATCCTTGATAATGAAAAGGCCGATTGCACTCGTAGGTTGCAGAAGCTTCGGGATTTATGGGAGGTCACAGGATGCACTGTGATGTTAGATAGTTGGACCGATGGGAAGGGTGGGACCCTTCTCAAGTTCGTGGTTCATTATACCAGGTGGACAATGTTTAGAAAATCTGTGGATGCATTTGCACATGTCAAAGATGCGACATTATTATGTGAGTTGTTGGATCTGTTAATCCAAGATATAGGTCCACAACATGTTATCCAAGTCATAATGGACAATGCTGCGAATTATGTGGCTGTTGGCAGGTTGCTTATGGCCAGGTATCCTACATTGTTTTGGACTCCTTGTGCCGAATTTCTTTGATTTTAGAGGATACGGGAAAATTTGATTTTATCAGGGATACAATCGATTCAATGAGGAGCATCACAAAATTTATATACAATCATGCATTTGTGCTTTAGCTTGATGAGATAGTTCAATGGTGACAAGGAGTTGGTCTATCCTTCCATCACATGCTTTGCCACTAGTTTCATTTATGTTTAGTCTCTTGACTATTATGTGGGACTTACAGACTATGTTCCTTTCAGCTGAGTGGTGTGCTTTATCAATTTGTACTAAACCTGAGGGGTAAGTCATATTTAGGCTCGTGTCATAGTAGAAGAGTTTTTGGGATGGGGTGAAGGTGTGTACTATTTGCAAACCTTTGGTAAAGGTTCTTTGCTTGGTTGATGGAGACAAGCCCATAATGGGATACCTTTATGAGGCCATGGATAGGGCCAAAGAGGCCATCTGTGCCTATTATGAGGACAAGGGGGATGAGGGGCATGACAAACAACAATTGATATGGAGGGTGATTGATGAGCGATGCAATTATACACTCCATCATCCTATTCATGCTGCATGTTTATACCTCAACTCTATGTTATCTTATTCCTATGGATTTAGGTTTGACGCAGAGGTCAAGGATGGCTTCTTGGAGTGTATCCAGAGGATGGTGTCAAGTGGTATTGATTACTCAGATATTTTCAAAGAGATAGAAGTTTATAGGAGGGTCATGGGAACATTTAGGTTTGAGATGGCTATTAGTGACAAGAAGAACATAATGCCATGTAAGCTTCACTTTGTTTCAAATTTTAGTTTCTCTTATTTATTTGTTTTAATTTTCAATGTCTTCTATTATGTTTCTCTGATTCATTGTAGATACTTGGTGGGAAAGCTATGGCTCAAGGGTACCTCATCTACAAAAGCTTGCCATTCTAGTGCTTAGCCATATATGTAGCTCTTATAGTTGTGAGTGCAATTGGAGTGCATTTAAAAAAATACACACCAAGAAATGCAATAGGTTAGAGAATTTCAAATTAAATTTTAAATTTATAATAAATTGTAATTAATGTCCCTTTACCCTCTAATATATGTATTATAATTTATGATCCTCATATAGGTTGGATACCCAACACCTAAATGATTTGGTCTATATCTTCTGTAATCTCATGTTGTGGGTGAAGTAGATTGAGAAAAAACCTGGTTTGGATGCCATTTCATTGGATGGGATTGGCACCACTGTTGTGTGGAGGGTGAAGTCTGAGGAACTTGTTATGTAGACAACCCCTGATTGGTTAGAGCCTAGAGGATGATACAAAGGACAAGGAGGCAAAGGAGGATGATGAGTCTGGGAGTGTGCCATGATAGGAGCCATTGGCTTCACAACCATAGTCATAGTCAGAGGGAGATAGACCTAGTGGTAGCACTAGTAGTGGTAGAGGACTTGATCATGGTCTACCTCTACATTCTTCTTCTAGAGTACACCAATTTCTAGGGTCTTCTAGAGGATGTTAGAGTCCACTACAATCCCCACGGTCGCTAGGGCCCTAGCTCTAGAGGAAGAGCCATTACCAGGGTGATTACCTTTTCTTGTAAAAAGGGTAGAGGGAATCAATAGTTTGTTTACTTGATTTCATTGTATATGAGATACATTTATTATATTTTTGGTGATTTAGTTGTCGAGGACTCGAGATTCAAGATATAATTCTTTTTTGATGTGTAATGTATTGCTAGACGTCTTATACATCTTATATATCAGTTTTCTTTCCATATTCATTTGACAATGTATTTATTTGATGTTCTTGTTGTTTTAGATGTTTAAAAAATAAAAAAAAGAATATTTTGTATTTTTTAAGTTTGTCGATACATTGTTGATGTTTGTCAACATTTTCCTTGCTAAATTTGATATGTTGTTTTTTGAACCCTCGGCGATATATTCGCTTACACAATATTTGTTACTTTGGTTGAGACTAATAAAGTGTATTTTAATACATATTGTCGCCTTTCACGCACCTCAGGGGGTTTTGGCGTGGCATAAATCTTCAAGCCATTGGGTGCGTTCTTGGGGGTAAGTCTCGAGTTGAGCTACTGTTACTCAACACTCAACTCCTTCGTGTAGGCCAACTCCTAGCGAAGCCATGGGGGGTGGCCCCTATAAAAAAATCTAAGGCTTTTAAGCAAATAAACAAAAGATGAAATTAGTCTAGGAGTTTGAAAGGAAATATTGAAACAAGACTTTGCTAAAGAAAATTAACTGAACAACATGAAATACAATTTAATCCATCCATATAAGATTTACTTTAAGCAAAACGAGTGTATGATGTAGACCAGTGCCAAATGGAGTCTGAAAAAGGAGTGTTGTTGTGACGAGTGTTTTACAAATCTACTTGGTCAGTTTAAATTATTAAAAGATGAATGGATTAGGGGGAAAAGGGATTCTTGATATACTTTGAGGTATGGGGAATGTGTCCGGATTTTGACAGAAGTGGCTTGTCACAAGAAGACGTGGGATAGATGGAGTCACGGAGGTGTGTCCAACACTACACCAAACGAGGGTGTAGCCTGATGGGGCCTCGCGGTCACTTTCTAGTTGTTCCCGCTTTCTTCGAAGAATTTGCCCACAAATGACAAACTTCGTGTACGCCGGATTTTCGTATGTTTTCAAGGGATTGATTTTATTATTGGTGAGTTTTTTATTAGATGTGGAGGTTTAATGAGTGCACACTTCTGCTTTTGATTACCCCAAAGCTCAAGGCGAACCTATGATGGGCAAGAGCATACACGGAAATGGCAGATGTTTAATGCCAGCTTATTACAATATCCCCACAAGGTATGAACATGCAGCATTTAAAAAAAGGGAACCAAAATTGGCCCTGAAAAGTCTTATGAACTTCTGAGAATTGATAACGAACAAGGAACTTGTTCACAACCTCGGTGGCTCACTGGAAATCCACTAAGTGCAACTTAGTGGATAACAATACCTTAGTGATTTAGACTAATCTCATCTGTACATTTCAATGAGAGATTGGGGTTTCAACTGAAGTATAAGGATAGGTCAAGGTAGAGGGTTAAGACACATTCATTATTCACTGAAAGGCAGTTTGGTAGAGAGGTGAAGTAATTCATCGATGGAGAAGAGTTAGAGTTCTAGAGAGGAGCCTGGATTAGCAACTAGACAAATTTTTGCGAGCAAGCAGTAGGTACAACAAACCCACATAGTCGTATGGATAAGTATAGCAGATCTGTATAGGGGTATGAATCTGTATGTAATTTCATACTGTTGTATAGACAGATCTGTACAACCGTACGAAATAGGTCCTTACAGTCATATGGAAAACCATGCAGTAGGGCAATAAGCTTTAGGCCGTTTACTCGATTTCTGTGGGCAGATTTCCTCAATATTTGTGCAGATTTTGCTTCATTTGAGTGTACCATATGTTACCACCTAAGTTGTACTTGTTGGATTTTTCAAGCGAGACGACAAAGTGGAACAACTATACTTGTTCATTTTTTAGAGTTCAGAAGTCTGCCACGCTTTTTCTGAGAGTTTGTTCTAAATTTTTTGTAACACTTGTTCATACCCCCTTGGGGAAATTGTAAATAATGTGTTAGCATGGTCAATTTTTATAAAGGGCTCGACCTCCTAGACTTGGACATCAAGCCGACTAGCACAAAGTGTTTTTCCCTTGGTTATTATTGGTTGTTGAACAAATGACAAATAATTTCAGAGTTTTTCACTCACACCTCCAAAGTTGGGGTAGTCGTTTTGGTGGTTAGGCCTTAGGAGGTTATTAGAATCTCCGTGTCAGTATTTATAAAAATGCTAGGCATTCAAATTGAGTCGTATGGACATGTATTAGGCCCCCCTAGAGTTTCGTTTGATTCCAAGAAAATTTTTTTTTTTTTTTTTTCGTTTTTAAGCCATTTTTTAATGGTTCAATTAAAAAACTTGTAAATGGCATAAAACCTTGATCTGAAGGCAACATTTGGGTGTGGAGATGCTCGTTTTAATGCTCAGAGCATACTCTTTACCTCTAGACCCACTTTTCATACCCTCTAGGTGTTCAGAAGGTCACTTAAGGTCATTTTTTGCTAACAGAGCATCAAAATGGCATTTTAATGCTAAAACTGCATCATTTTGGCATAATTCAAAATAGTGGAAAAATCAATAAGTGATTATTTTAATGGCTGAAGGTGACTTGGCATGGTGGTCCCTATGAAGACAAGTTCTTCTTAAGAAGGAAGAGTTATTTTTAAAACACGTTTCACTTACATTTTTTCTAAGCCATAGTTTATGCTCATGCTTTCTCCATGCGAGTGATTCAAAACTCAAAGTATGGCCCACGCTTTTGTATTAATGAGTGGGTGGTATGGTGATTCATCATTGTCACATGTTGTTTGTAATATCTACCATGTGTTATTTACCAAGGTTCATGCTCACGTCACATAGTCCGTATGGTTTGTGATTAGCGTGAGGATTAGAAGCACATGCGACTTGGTGAAGTGGCCTTTGATGAGTGGTTTGGTGATAGGTAGGTGGAGAGGTAGCACATCTTTTAGGAGGTGGCATCTACCACTCCACTCCCACCTTAGTTGTAACTCAAGTCATCTCCTCTTTCTCTCAAGATTGATGCCCACAATATCTCCATTGTTGGTGGTCCCCCCGGGTCCGTTTTTGCAATAAAAAAAACAAGGATCTCTCCCTTTAGAGTGAGTTGGATTGTACTGGGAAGAGCTTGCCTGTTGTAACCGTTGCTTTTCTGGGAAATAAAAGAGACTTTGGAGGCCTTTTTGTGTGGTGCTTTGGTGAGTGGATGAATTATCATTGAGCATTGTAGAGATAATCTTTGTTGGATCCATCTTGTTTCTAAGTACTAAATCTAGCTTGCTTGATGGACTGGTATCGGTTTTGCAAGGTGAATTAAGTTGTTTGTTTACTGCTTTAATTTATTTAGTATGGATGCCTAGAGATTCACTCGAATATTTTCATTTGTTTATGAACATCTTCATATTGATTTCTAATTATATATGCTGTTGGATTTGATCTTGGTTGTTAAGTTGTGTGATATGCAGGTCATCTTAGCTGGAGATATAGAAGATCTTGTTAGATCTATCCTATTTCTAACATTTTTGTTTACAGATAAAGTCCCTCGGTGCCCCATAATCAAAACCTCAAGGATCATCTTGTTCTCCAAGCTTCCTTTCTCTCCTCATTATTGTTCACATTATCTTGCCCTTTGTATAAGTAGATCGTAATTGCTTTTCATTTCCAGATCTACCTAGTGTTGAAAAGAATAATTATTTTCTAGTATAGATCTATGTTACCAAGTTTTTCTTGCTACAAGTCATCTGCATTATAAAATTAAAAGTCTTGATTAGTAAGATTAACTTCCGAGTTTAAGTTTCCGATCTAGCATTGAAGTGCTCTATTTTTTTTTCCTTGTGGAACAAACAAAAAACCTGGAAAAATAACTTTCTAGCTCATTTTTTTAGTTGCTTTTACTTAGTTCATTTCAACTTTTTACTTAGAAATTTTTCGGCAAACTTTGGTAGTTTTCCCAAAGCACTCTTAAAGTGTTTTTGTGCATATTCTATTAATATTTGTTGGTTGTTTTTGCAGGTTTATGATAAAAGAGGAGGAAACTCTGGCGAATTTTTGCAAAATTGAGCAAAAAAAAGACTAGCGAAGCTTCCCCTTGCATAAAAATCAAAATTTTTAATAAGTTGTAAGCCTTTGGATTCAAAGTATAAGGACCAAAGTGCATTTCTTTCATGTTGTAAGATTGTAATAAAGTTTTGAGTAGGCTCCTAAGAGCCCACTCCCCATCCCACCTAGGGGGATTCGTGTTGGCGCTCAATTTTCATAATGTTTTAGTTTTAGTTAGTTTAGCTTCAATTTTCAATTTATTTATTTTGTTTTATCGAAGAAGTAAAATAACTACTTACCCCACGCTCTCTCGAGTACGGTTCATGGATAAGGGCTTGCCCAAGTACTGAACCTGGAAAGAGATTCTTGGGATTGCATTTTCTAATCAGACAAACCACGTTAAAAAATCCTTAAAATTAACAAGGCCCTTATCCTCGTATGCTCTACTTCCACTACAACTTCGTCTGATCAGTTGGTTGTATCCGAAAATGATTTGGGTGACTACTAAATAGTTTCATCTTTATTTAATTAATCTCCCAACAACAAAAATCCATCGTTGTGTTTTGCTTCTTGTGGGGAAATTGTATAGAGGAAGCAGGAACAACTGAAAAGCGATCGCGGGGCCCTGTCAGGTTACATCCTTGTTGGTGTAGTGTTGGACATCCCCTCATGACTCCATTCAACCCATATTTCCTCATGTGCTACCACACTTAGTGAGTCTAGACATATTCTCTGTACCTTTGCGGTATATTGGGAATCTGCCTCCTTTGTAATAATCAAGATCATTACAACATTAATAAAACCGATAGTCTGTTGTGACATTCTTTCCATTTCACATTAAACTCCTAGAACCAGTCTCTGCTTTCGTAGAATAAAGGTCGTAGGTTTTACTTTTCATAGGGACCACCCCCCTTGGCTTCATTAGGAGTTTGCCTAGACAGAGGAGCTGAGTATTAGGTGACCACACTTGGCTTGAGCTTGCCCCCAAGGTTGCACCCAGTGGCTTGAAGATTTCTGCCACGTTACCCGAGGTGCAAATTAGGCGGCAACACCATACAACCCTAAGTTTTGGCAGTTGTGGAGGTTTCCTTGCAAGCTTTGATCGATTAATGAAAAGCTAATTTGAAGGAGTAAATTATGTGTGTACCATGTTTATGTTTCTACTGTTTGTATTTTCTAGCCATTTGTGTGATTGTTGCATGTTCAGAAATTTATTTTTGTTATTGAATAAATTTGAGATTTGATTTATTTAAGTAAAGAAACATAGGGCAACAATCACCTAAGGTCTGAAAATTTATAAGTAGTTCCAAGAACATAACGTCTATATAGTCCTCCAATAAATTATGCACTTTTATTGGCACATATTGTTTATTCACATTTTTATCCTCCAAGATCAACAAATAACACGTTCTTCATCCTTGACAACTTGCTGAAATTCCTTCCATCCCATGAGCACTATTGATGAGGTAGATGCACTCGATCGATCTTTTTTCCTTAAAGGGATTTGACAGATGCCTTTTACCATTTGACATATACTTCATACCTATTGGCTTCTCATGCACTATTTTTTGAAAATTTGCTATGAAACTCAAAATTTGCTATAAAATTTAGAACTCATTAAATCAAAATTTGTTATTAAATTCATCAATACTTGAGATTTAGTATCTTTAATTTTTTTTCTAAAAACAATTGCCAAATGCAATGACCAAGGCTACTAATCTGAGAACTGGTGCTATCTTTTTTTTTAAAACAAAAGCGGGTAAAATTTATATTAAAAAGTTGATAGAAACAACCAAAATGGGTACATAGATTTCCAAATTATAACCCAACTCAAAATTCCACAGAGCAATACCCAACAGTTTATCATCAACTTACAACCTTTTGACAACTACAAGATTTACAAAAATTCTATGCTACTATAAACCTTTACAATTTGACCAAGCAAAAAGATCAGAAACAGACCATGAACAAAATTTAGAGAGTTGTGTTGCCGCCTAATACACACCTCTAAACGTAGAGAAGTTTCTAACCCACTCAGTGTGTCCTTAGGGGCAAGCTACGAGTTGAGGACCCAATGTCACCTCGTCCCCAACTCCGAAAGGAGCCAAGGGGGGTAGATCTTATTTACTAAGCTTTAAATATTTTATTAGGATTCATTTATGTTAAGATTTCATATGCTTAGCTAGATATCATTAGTGTTTAATCCAATTTCACATCAATAGCATATGCAGAATCATTGAAAGAAACACAATCACAAGATAGACACAGATTTATCCTGGGAAATCCTCAAGGGGAAGAAAACCCAACAAAACTTCCTCTATATAGATGTATAAGATAAAACCCCAAAATAGGTGCTCCTTCTCCTTGCTGATATGTTTTTCTCTCTCTCTCCTATGTGCTATACACAAGTGAGTGTGTATGTTCAAATGAGGAACACAACTCCTCTATTTATACTTTTTCTGTCACTTGACTTTTACCCTAACAAGTCGGCCCCAACAAACTTACTGGGCCGACTTCACCTAGGAAGACACAAAACAATATTATATTATATTCAAAAGGGTACTATTGACCCAAGTTACAATGAAGGTTATACCTCATGACTCTATGATGACCAAATACAATAATAACATCTTAACGGAGGAATAAAACATCTCCCTTGGGTTACATCAGTAAAATACATTTAGAATATTCTTCGAAGTTACAATATTTCAACACTCCCCCTTAACGAGAAGGGTATTCTACTGAAAACAACATCATTAACTATAGGAGCAAGGAGAGAGAACATCTTCAACAGTAT
This sequence comes from Pseudotsuga menziesii, assembly GCA_001517045.1. Lineage (NCBI taxonomy): Eukaryota > Viridiplantae > Streptophyta > Pinopsida > Pinales > Pinaceae > Pseudotsuga > Pseudotsuga menziesii. The sequence goes on along the minus strand of LPNX010916287.1, from coordinate 42,648 downwards.
CAAGGTAATACATCTATACGTCATAGGAAGTTTTCAACGATCATCAGTAACTGGAATAGTTACTGGAAAATCTTCAATATCTTTAGTACTGGAACATCATCTTCTACAGCATTGAGTCTTCATCTTTTGCAGCACTCGATCACTTGATCCTTTGCAACAACACTTTGATCTTCATCTTCTTGCAGCACTTGATCACTCGATCCTTTGCAACAACACTTTGATCTTCATCTTCTTGCGGCACTCGATCACTTGATCCTTTGCAACAACATTACCTGCAGTACACATGATCTTTTTATAGGATGATCAATCCCTATCACTTTTGGACATAAGTCCAAGGAAGATGCAATCCTCATCGTCCTAATCCCCCTTAACGAGGAGTGTCCACATCATCGATCAGCTGGATTGTTCGCAAATGAATGCAGGACCATATCGTTTGCAAATGAATGCAGATCTCGTCCGCAAATGAATGCAGGACCACATCGTCTGCAAATGAATGCAGATCTCGTCCGCAAATGATTGCAGGACCACATCGTCTGCAAATGAATGCAGATCTCGTTTGCAAATAAATGCAAGACCATATCGTCTGCAAATGAATGCAGATCTTGTCCGCAAATGAATGCAGGACCACATCGTCTGCAAATGAATGCAAGACTCATTGTAGACCATCCTTATTCTGTTAGTGCTAGGACCACTCTCAAAAGAGTGTTCTTGTCTACGACACCATCCTACAAGTGAATGTAGGATCACTCTCCAGAAGAGAGTATCGTCTGCAGGACCATCCTCAGCTACTAAGGGTTAGGACCACTCTCATTAAGAGAGTGTACTTGTCAGCAAGACCATCCTCAAGAGAGGATACTATCGTCCACAAGTAAATGTCGAACCTCGCTAGCATCTGCGGGCACACTTGGCCTTTTCTGTAGTGGTGCATCATTGCCATCTCATTCGCAATAATATTGTTATCATCACTCCCCCTTTCCAGGGAGGTTCTTTCGGATTACACCAAGCTTGTCACAAAAGTATACAAACTTTACTTGAGATAGAGGTTTGGTCAATACATCAACAACTTACTCATCGATACTCACATACTGGAGTTTTATAGTTCCCTTCTGTACCATATCCCTTATGTAAAAATATCGGATTTCTATGTGCTCTAATTTTGTTGAAAAGTTAACTCTGAAGGTCCTCTTTATAGTTTTGGGTGTTGTGTGATAAAGAGGACATGTAATTTGTTCCTTGTGAATATTTATGTATAAAGCGACTTATATACAAAAAAATGAATTTTTGTACTTTAGTATTGGGTCTCACTTAAAAGATTTTTAATAATTAAAGTGAGTTATTATTAAATAAGATTGCATTAAGTGAGAACCCTAGATTTTGTAAAAAACATCTTAACCATAAGCTTAAGTTGGTTAAATGAGGTAGTTACAAAATTTAAATTATGAAACTAGGGTTAAAGGACAAATTAGACATCCATCAATGAGGAGAGAGAGAAGAGATTGAGACTGAAGGAGAGAGAGAAAACCCTGGGCACAATTTCCAATGCAAGCAACAACATTAATTGGAGAAGTATAGTCGCATTAATTACAACCTGTCAGAATCTGTACAGCATGTGTGAGGCACAGAAATCGAGGCATCATCGTATAGCAGTCTGACAGGGCCATACAACATTTCTTGCACGTTGGGCATGATTCCCGAGGCAACATAAAAGTACAGAAAGTACAGTCTACACGTGTGGCAGATCCGTACAGTTCATACTCGCACGTGTGAAGGTACAACATACCGTACAATACCATTGGCACATAATTCAAGGTAATTTGTTGTAGAAGTGTTTTTGGGAATTTTGCCTGTAAGGGTCAAAAGAATAATGTTTATGTGTCGTTGGGAAAATATCTGAGTTTCTCCTTTTAATGATAATTTCTTCTTTCTAGGGTTTTCCCTAGGAGTTGGGGTTTTGCCCGGTCTTTGACCAAAAATCTTTGTGTATTCATGTGTGAAAGATTTGCTTCAGTCTTGGAAAGTTCTTGAGTTGGTGGTTTATATTTTAAATTTAAGATGTAAATTTTTAATCATAAACCCTAGTTTCTCAAGTGTTTAACATAATGTGTAAAATAAAAGTTTAATATTAAGTTATTGAATTTCTTCATGGTATTAGAGCCAAGTTGAAGTAATATTTAAGTTTTGAATCACATAACAGAATTGTGTTGTCTTTTAGTTTAGAATATTTTTTGTGAGATATTTTACAGATGATGAGCATTCAGAGGAAGATTTGGAGCTTTTGCAAACACCATGATGATGAAGTCCACTGACAAGGATGAGTTAGCAGAACATGAAGCCTTAGAAGCCAGAGCCTAGAGGGTGATCCTGGATGGGGTGAAAGATCATCTGATCTTGCATTTGGCAGAGAAAAAGACTGCCAATGACATGTGGGACACCAAGAAGCAGTTGTTCGAGGCAAAAAACGAGAACCAGAAGATGGCCTTGAAAGACAAGTTACACAATGTAAAGATGACAAAAGATGAAAGTGTAACCTCCTACCTGACTCGTGTGACTCAGGGAAACGATAAGTTAACAACGGTAGGAGAGACTATCTTAGACTCAGAGTTGGTGAGGATAGCCCTTAAAGGCTTCACCAAGAGATGGGAGGTTTTTGTCAAATGTATTGTTGGTAGAGAGAAACTTCCGGACTGGTCTAGGTTGTGGGATGATTTTACCCAAGAGGAGATTCAAGAAGGAGCTCTTGGTGGACAAGTCAGCGAGGAGGTGGAGCATAATGTAGCCCTTGCAGCAAAGACAAACAAGAAGAAGAAAGACCTCAATCAGATCAGGTGCTACCATTGTGGACAGATGGGACAGTATTCTTCGAAATGTCTTGAGAAAAAGATTGTGAAGATTGAAAGAGATATGGTAGCCTCTGCAGTAATAGAAGAATATGCTGCGAAGTTTGAGCAAGAGTTTTCTCTTGTCTCAATTGATTCCAGTGTAGGAAGTTCATCCTTCGAGAATGTTGGGTTGTTGACAGTGGTATAACCAGACATATGACTGGGATATATGACTCTTTTCAGATGATCACAATGTTGGGGCCAGGACATTTCATTCAGACAAGATGTTGATAGTCCCCAGATTGCTATACGAGGGGTTGGAACAATCAGGTTCCAACTAGACCTTGGAGAGTTCCAGGATATACATGGAGTATTGTTTGTACCTGGGATGAGAGTCAACAAACTCTCAGTTTCATCCTTTGAGGATGAAGGCTATGGGATGATGATTAGGTCTGGCTATGTCTTCCTGTATCGGAGAGATGAGGTAGTTGCTACCACCATCCTATTGGGAGATCGCAGGGACAAACTTTATGTCCCGAGAGGGCATATTGTACGACCAGGAGTAGGAGCACGAGGGTGGCTATCAGAGTCAGAGGATGAGGATGGTGTTGCATCAGATAGATATGGTCATGAAGAGGAGAGTGACTCTCTCCAGAGCACTGGTAGAAGGCCCAGCCAGTCAAGTGATTGTTCATATGAGCAATTGGATGAGATTCAGGTTGAGTCTCAGGATTCAAAGTTTCAGTTCGAAGTAGAGCATATGTTTCCAAGATTGATTCGAGAGCAGGAAGGAGCTGTTGCAGGGGTCAGAGATGGAGATAGTGTTGCGGACCTTCCTTGTTAAGAGGGAGTGTTGAAAGTTAACTCTGCATGTCCTCTTTATGGTTTTGGGTGTTGTGTGATAAAGAGGACATGTAATTTGTTCCTTGTGAATATTTATGTATAAAGTGACTTATATATAAATAAATGATGTTTTGTACTTTATTGTATTGGGTCTCACTTAAAAAAATTTAATAATTAAAGTGAGTTATTATTAAATAAGAGTGCATTAAGTGAGAACCCTAGATTTTGTAAAAAACATCTCAACCATAAGATTAAGTTGGTTAGATGAGGTAGTTACATAATTTAAAGTATAAAACTAGGGTTAAAGGACAAATTAGACATCCATCAATGAGAGAGAGAAGAGATTGAGACTGAAGGATAGAGATAGAAAACCCTGGGCATAATTCCCAATGCAAGCAACAACATTAATTGCAAAAGTACAACTGCAATAATTATAGCCTATCAGAATTCGTATAGTACGTGTGAGGCACAGGAATCGAGGCAACACCGTACAATAGTTTGACAGGGTTGTACAACAATTATTGCAAGCTAGGAAGGATTCTCGAGGCTGCAAAAAAGTACATAAAGTACAGTCCATATAGTCTACACGTGTGGCAGATCCGTATAGCTCGTACTCGCACTTGTGAAGGTACAACAGATCGTATAGTACTGTTGGCACAAAATTCGAGGTAATTTGCTATAGAAGTGTTTTTGGGAATTTTGCCTGTAAGGGTCAGAAGAATAATTTTTCTGTGTTGTTGGGAAAATTTCTGAGTTTCTCCTTTAAATGATAATTTCTTCTTTCTAGGGTTTTCCCCAGGAGTTGGGGTTTTCCCCGGTCTTTGACGAAAAGTATCTATGTATTCATGTGTGAAAGATTTGCTTCAGCCTTGGAAAGTTCTTGAGTTGGTGGTTTATATTTTAAATTTAAGATGTAAATTTTTAATCATAAACCCTAGTTTCTCAAGTGTTTGACATAATGTGTAAAAGAAAAGTTTCATATTGAGTCATTGAATTTCTTTTGATTTATCATGGAACACAGGATACTTTGTCATCTTTATACAACTCTGGTTGTCACATAGAATCACTGTGGTGTCCAACTCCAAGTCAAATAGACCTGACATCAACTTCGAAGCCATATGGCTTCACAACTAGTAGAATGGGCTGCTATGTACTCTGCTTCAACTGTGCTGAGAGCAACACTGGGTTGTTTCTTGCTAAACCTTGACATCATGGTGGATCCCAGACAATAACATCTCCCTGAGGTGCTCTTTCTGTCTGCAACACTTCCTACCCAATCTGAATCTATATATTCGTACAATCTGTAGTCATGATCTCTATCATACTATAGTCCAAAGTCTATAGTACCTTTCAGGTACCTCATCACATGCTTTGCAACTATCAGGTGAACACGTCTAGGTTTAACTAGATACTTACTCAGGGTGTTCGCAACAAAGCATATATCTGGCTTGGTATTCGTCAGATACATCAACGACCCAATAATTTGTCTGTATTGAGTCACATCTATTAACTCTGATGAGTCATCAGATAACAACTTCAGGCTGGTATCCATGGGTGTGGCCATAGCTTTACAATCCAACATATCAAATCTTTTTAAGATTTCCATTGCATACTTTACTTGGTTCAAAAAGATTCCTTCTGGGCTTTGCCACACTTCTAGGCCGAGAAAATAATGCATCAATCCAAGATCTTTCATCTCGAATTCTTCCACAAGCTTCTTCTTGCAATCTGCAATCTATTTCTTGTTTCCTTTCAGGAACAAGTCATCCACATATAGTAATATTATGGCAGGTTCATCATTCATAACCTTAAGGTAAAGGTTAGGGTCGGCTTTACTCTTGGTAAAGCCCAAGCTTGTCAAGAAGCTATCTATTCTTCCATACCAAGCTCTAGGAGCTTGCTTCAATCCATACAGAGCCTTCTTCAACTTACATACGTGGGTCCCTCTGTCTTCGACTTCAAATCCTTGTGGCTGTTCGATGCATACTTCTTCTTCAATCACACCATTCAGGAAGGCTGTCTTTACATCCATTTGGTGTAGATTCCACTTCATCATGGATGCAAGTGTCATGATGGTTTTGATGGAAGTGTACCTTGCTACTGGCACATATGTCTCTTCATAATTAATTCCCTCTTTCTGAGAGAATCCTCTGGCCACAAATCTTGCCTTGTATTTTTCAATACTTCCATCAGCTGCATGTTTTATCCTGTAGATCCAGTTGGAAGATACCACACTCTTGCTTTCTGGTTTGGGTACTAAATCCCAAACATCATTCTTCATTATTGACTGGTATCCTTTCGTCATTGCTTCTACCCATTCTTTCTTCTGTACAGCTTCCTCATAATTGGTAGGTTCTTGATCTACAATATCACACATCAAGGCTACATAATTGGAGAATGGCTTTGATCTCTTGCTTGTTCTTGTGGAGCCTTTTGGAGCTTCATACTTTTTTGCTTCTTGTATGATTTCTCTTACCCAAGTAGGATTTCTCTTTTGTTATATGTCCATAGGAGGGGGCTCCTAAGGTTCTAGCATATCGTGATCTTATGATACTTCTATTCCAGGGGAGAGTGCAACTTCTATTTTTCTAGGAGGTACATCCTCTTTATGTACTTCTTCATGCTGATGCTTTCTGGATTTCTTAAGAGTTGTTTCTTCGTCAAATGTTACATCCCTACTAATCTCTATGTGATGGGATGTTATATCCTGAAGGCTTTGGAGACTTCACAGTATCCAACAAATATTCCCTTCTTTCCGGAAGGGTCCAACTTGGTTCTCTTTTCTTTTGGAATGTGAACATATACTAGGCAGCCAAATATCTTGAGATGGCTCACTTCAGGCTTCTTTCATGTGTACATTTCTTCTGGAGTCTTGAATCCAAGGGCACCATGGGATAATCTATTCTGCACATAAACTGCTGTTCTTGTTGCTTCAGCCCATAGGTGCATAAGAAGATCTTGATCATGTTATCATTGTCTTCTCTGCTTCCATAATGGTCTTATTCTTTCTTTTCGCAACACCATTCTGTTGGGGATTGTAGGGAGTGGTTAGTTCCCTCTTGATTCTAGCTTCTTTACAAAAGGCTTCAAATTCTTTTGAAGTATATTCTCCACCATTATATGTTTTGATTGTCTTGATTCTTTTTTCTGAATGGTTCTCTATCAAGGTTTTGAATTCCTTTAGTCTTTGCTTCACTCTTCGGAAATGGATTCTTGATATTCTTTCTTCTTGCACATCCTTTGCAAGTGCCTTCATGATCGATCTTCAAATCTGGTAAAACCAGTTACTACTTTGCTCACATAGGGTAATGCCTTGTAGTTGATGTGAGCAAGCCTTCTATGCCATAGTTCACTTGAGCTAGTGATCTCATGGACAAAGGCTGTTTCCGAATGTCCCTTGAGTTTATATAATCCTCCTTCTTTACCAATGACAACTGCATCTTCAATTGATTTTCCTTTGGTCCAAATGAGTACTTGTCCATCTATAAAAACAACTCTATATCCTTTCTTATTTGATGCTGAGATGGAAAATAAGTTCTTCAAATCTGGTACATATAGTACTTCCTTCATATTCATGGGAGTTCCAGAGTTAAGCTTGTAGCTTGCTTCGCCAATCCCTTTGATGGGATATTGATAGTCATCTCCTAATGATACTTTCTGAGGAGAGTTCTTCTCTTCAAGTCTTGACAGAGTTTTCTTCTATCCTGTCATGTGCTTTGAAGCACCACTATCAATAAGCCATGTATCTTCTCCAGGTATTACAGACCCAGAGAGTGCAGAGAATAGTACATATTCTTCTACATCTTCTTTTGCTTGTTTCCTTCGAGGTCTTTCTTCTTCTTTTTCTTTTGCTCACATAGGATAATGCCTTGTAGTTGATGTGAGCAAGCCATCTATGCCATAGTTCACTTGAGCTAGTGATCTCATGGACAAAGGCTGTTTCCGAATGTCCCTTGAGTTTATATAATCCTCCTTCTTCTTTACCAATGACAACTGCATCTTCAATTGATTTTCCTTTGGTCCAAATGAGTACTTGTCCATCTATAAAAACAACTCTATATCCTTTCTTATTTAATGCTGAGATGGAAAATAAGTTCTTCAAACCTGGTACATATAGTACTTCCTTCATATTCATGGGAGTTCCAGAGTTAAGCTTGTAGCTTGCTTCGCCAATCCCTTTGATGGGATATTGATAGTCATCTCCTAATGATACTTTCTGAGGAGATTTCTTCTCTTCAAGTCTTGACAGAGTTTTCTTCTATCCTGTCATGTGCTTTGAAGCACCACTATCTAAGCCATGTATCTTCTCCAGGTATTACAGACCCAAAGAGTGCAGAGAATAAATAGTACATATTCTTCTACATCTTCTTTTGCTTGTTTCCTTCGAGGTCTTTCTTCTTCTTCTTCATCCTCATCTTCAACTAGATATGCATGATGTCTTTTGTTGTTGTTCTTCTTCAATGGACACTCTCTGCCAAGGTGTCCTATCTTGTGATAGTTATAACATTGATATTGGGAGTAGTCTTTCTTCTGACTGTTTTCTCTTTTCTTTTGAAACCTCTTGGGAGGTTGATACTCCTTGTGACTTTCTTTCTTGAAGCTTGATTGTCTTCTTCCTCTTCTAGTATGGGTGGCCAGGGTTTGATCATCTTCGTTGAGTAGAGCTTCTCTGCTAGTTACTCTAGCTTCCTCTTGGATGCAATCTTCCCATACAATGTCAAACTTCATACTTTCTTTTCTGGCACACACAGTTTGTATGAATGAATCCGAAGGTCTAGTGAGACCATTGAGAGTAGTCATAACTAGTTCATTTTCATCAAGGGAGTCTCCAATGGCTTCTAGTTGCTCCTTGAACTGGGAGACCCGTGTGAAGTAGTCTTGAATGGATTCTCCTTTACTCATCTTGGTACTCTTTAATTGAGCTCTCAAATTCATCTTTCCGTTGATGTTCTTTCCTTCATACATTTCGGAAAGGGCATCATACATTTGCTTTGGTGTCTCTTTGGATGACACTTGAGGGATCAAGTGATCTTTGATAGAATCAACAATGATCCTCATTGCCTTGATTAGGTCCTTCTGGTGCTTTTCCTTAGCTTCATCTTCTGCTGGTTCTACAACTTCTTCTTTGATGTATTTCTCAACATCATTCTCTCTAAGAATGAGACCAATCCTATACTTGCATGCTCAGAAGTTTTCTATGCCTTCTAGGTTGTCCTCAAGCTTAGTGCTTGGGGCCATCTTATCTAGGAGGTCGCTAAAAAATGAAATTTCTCAAAATGCAATACTGACCTTATCAGGAGATGCGCTTGACTGAGGCGAGTTGGTTGGTACACTTGGTTTCTAGAGAGTCCAAATCTTTACCCTTCAAAACTTGCTTGCAAGATTTCAGTTTCTGTAGATTTTTGGTTCTTGGGTTTTTGGCATTTTTTTTGTTTCAAGGCTAAACTAGGGTTTGGCTTTCCCGGAGATCCAGTCACTCAAAATCTTCGATCTAGGGCTCAATAGATGCGCTCTAGGGAGGCACAACTTTCTATGCAATTAGATTTCCAAAATTCCAATTTTGACAGAAACCCTAATTTCTTGTCGGAGGGAGAGGAGAGAGTTTCACCTTGTGAAAACTGTTCTATTCAGGCTAGCTCTTATACCATGTTAAGATTTCATATGCTTAGCTAGATATCATTAGTGTTTAATCCAATTTCACATCAATAGCATATGCAAAATCACTGAAAGAATCACAATCACAAGATAGACACAGATTTATCCTAGGAAACCCTCAAGGGGAAGGAAGCCCAACAAAACTTCCTCTATATAGATGTATAAGGTAAAACCCCAAAACATGTGCTCCTTCTCCTGGCTGATATGTCTCTCTCTCCTATGCGCTATACACAAGTGAGTGTGTGTGTTCAAATGAGGAACACATCTCCTCTATTTATACTCTTTCTGTCACTTGACTTTTACCTTAACAAGTGGGCCCCAACAAACTTACTGGGCTGACTTCACCTAGGAAGACACAAAATAATATTATATTATATTCAAGAGGGTACTATTGACCCGACTTACAATGGAGGTTATACCTCATGACTCTATGATGACCAAATAGAATAGTAACATCCCGACAGAGGATTAAGACATCTCCCTTGCGCTACATCAGTAAAATACATTTAGAATTTTCTTTGAAGTTACAATATTTCAACACTCCCCATAGAGGATTAAATCATATAGGAATGGGCCCTTGGTCGTTTCGAAGATCCAAAGAGAGCATAATTGGCTTATGATCAGAGATAGTAGAGGGTAGATTACTGGTTGCAGTAAGGAACCTTTTTTGAGAAAAGAGTTGTGGACAAGAAATTTCAAATTTGTCTAATCTAGCTGGTATGTGGCCAGGGCCAATCCGTCTATTCAACCAGGTAAAAGTGCCCCTTTTTGGAGGTATATCCATAAGATACATATCTCTAATAAGATCTTTCAATAGTTCACCCAAGGGATCTCTCACTAGGCTCCCCCCCAACGCTCTTTGGCCGAAATGGTGACTTCAAAGTTCCCCACCACAATACTGAACTAATCATCTCGAAGAGACATGAGAGATCACCAAAACTCCATTTTGTAGCATATAGAACTGGGCCATAACCATTACACACCGAAATAGTTTCTTGAGTGATTGAATTCTCCAACTCAGTTAGGAGCCAATTGGTTATTTTCTTGCAACTATTGTCCTATATTACCTTGAGTCCCAGAAGGAGACAATGCCCCTTGAGGTACCCTTGGCTCTTACAACGATTCCTTTGCCATTTTTCCAAACATTTTGAATTAAAGAACAAACATCTTTTGCATCCATCTTACTCTCCTGGACTAGAAGTAGGGAAAGCTTTTCCTTATGAACCATTTTCCTTACTGCTTCAATTTTTTGTTCCACCCCAAGCCTTTGTAGTTCCAAGCATAGTGGAAAAAATTGGCATCGGCAAGAAATCGACGAGGGTCCAGAAAACATCTTCTCGGCAACATTGGCGAAAAAATCGGCAAACCACGACAAGCATTAAAAAATGCAAATTTTGTACTTTAATAGGGTCAAAATTTGCTTACCGATTTTTCCTAATTTTTCTCGATGTTTTCCAAATTTTCCCAATTTTTTCCCGATTTTTGCCGATGTTTGCCGATTTTTCCTGTTTTTTGCGATGTCCGATTTTTTGAAAAAATCGCGATTTTTTTGGGCCGAAAAATCGGCAGCAAAAAAAAATCGTGATTTTTCGGGACATTGCCGAAAAATCGGCAATTTTTTCCACTATGGTTCCAAGGGACTATCTTCATTATTTCTTGGAGTGGGAGCTAGACTTACCACTAGATTCATCATTTTGGTCTTGTGCGGATTGATGAGGCATTGAGACCCTTAAATACTTATAGAAGGAAGCTTGTTTTCCAAGAGTTTTTTTTCCTTTGCGGCCTCCTCTTCGTGGACTAGTTTCTAGGACTTTCTGCTTGCTTTCTTTTGAAGGGTTCTAACATCCTTTGAGTCTTTCGAAGATTCCTCCCTCGATTGTTTTTCCTAATGGCGAGTTAACAAACTTGACACAGAGCTTTTTCCACTGTTTTGGTAAGTGTTTATTTCTTTGATTGGCATTGGAGGGAGAAGGGGAGTGAAGTGTTCCAAACTCACTTGCGCTAAGATTGGCTGCGAAGAGGACACAAGGGGAAGGGAGTTGTTAGGCACAATTGTCACTTATGGGGGAGGATTCTCTTCTTCACAGTCTCCTTCAACTACACTTTCCAAGGTCTTAAACTTATTAGGTGAGGAGGGACAAATAGGTTTGGGTGGTGTTGGTTCCTGATCCCTCCCCACCTTCTTAGAGACCTACTGCCAACCATCTTCTTGCTCTTTGACAGGTTCTTTCTTCAAATTCTTCAAATAGTTTCTAGCAAAGTGGTCGTATTTGTGGCAAGCCTTGCATTTGAATTGGATTTTCTCATAATCTAATTTTTTCACATGGGTCCAGCCATCCATAATAAGATTGATAGACTTAGGCAATCCCTTTTCCAAGTCTAACTCCACGCAGATCCTAGCACAAGCAAACATAGGGGGTTTGGGCTCAGATCTATCGATATATCAACCCAAAGAGTCTCCAATGGCAACCAGATCCATGTCCAACCAACAATGAATGGGAAGGTGAGGAAGCTTCACCCATACTGGGATAGCTAAAGGGATGTCAATATCCAGATCAAAGGACATGGTACATCGGTTTAAATACATTCCTTGAGGACCCATAAAGTAAGGTCCATTTCGAAAGATCAGATCGCTGCCTTCCTTCTTCTTGTATAGAAAGGCATAATACCCCTGTCCACAAAAATGATGCTACAGTCGGCCTGAAAGAAGCGGTCTCCAGTTCTTATCCAGCCAAATCTCCATAACTTGTGGGAAGGGCCATAAACCAGTAAAGAGTCCCACCAATCCTCGTTTTGAAAGTCCAAGTGCTTTCTTTTTCGCTGATGTAGAAGAGATAATAACCTCAAGAGCTGTGGATTATTTCACAAAGTGTGCAGAGGGGGTGGCCGAAGAGGTGTTTGTAGCTGAAGAGGGCTTTTGTGAGGCTACCAAATGCTGAAAAGCGTCATCCAAAAGGTGAGATGATTCCCTTGGATCAGGATCTGGGGGAGGATCCATGGCGAGGGCAAATGTAACAAGCAATACATGGCTAGGGTTTCAGAATGCCGTAGAGCATATTTGCAACCTTTCAAGAACTAGTGCTAACTTATCTATAACTTAATCATTAACTATAACTGTACTTATTGAAAATTGCTCATTATCATCTTCATTCATATTTAATGTTGGCTTTTCTTTTGATTCTTATTTGTAGATCTTCTTCTTCCTGTACTGCAAATGTACTGCATTTCTCCATGCATTGGATTCCTTATTTTCATTCAGACTTACATGTTGCTCTTAGCCCCTCTTTTATTGTGCCTTGTCCTTCCTTTCACATGCACCTGCATTATGAAGAATTTACTGAAGCTTAGCATTCATATGACCTTCCTCTATGATTTCTTGGAAAAATTCAAAAATACCATTAGGATATTTGCTAGCCATCTTTAAAGTCTTGGTTATGGTAACTGTTTATTTTCATATCTCTAATATTTTTTGAAAATATACCATTCCTACTACAGTGTACGAATAGTAACAAGTATGTTACAAACCGGGTGAATTTGGCATTGTTTTGAAGACAATAGAAAAGAAAATAAAGGATTTGAACATTCCTTCTGCAACCTTTGTTGCTGTGATTTGAACTATTAATATCACTCTTATCCTATACGACAGGCTATGTGGGGTTTAGTCACCATGTTCACTGCATTTAATCCTTCAAACTTGAAATTTGGCAAATTTATTGCATGGCTAAATAAGTTTGTTCTAGTTTGGTGTATAAATCGAATTGAATTCGATTCAAATTCAGATTTGAAATCGTTTAGATTTGTTTAAATTTAGAATGATATATTTCCTTGAACATAATTCTGAAGTTTATCCTGAATTTTCTCACATCGTGTTGCACTGTTGAAATTTTTCCAAATTTCAAGGTCGTCGAACACGAACACGAACATGAACCAGATGACCTGGATGGGGGCTTCAAACTTCAAATTAATTGTCCTTAATTCCATGAATGCTGCACATGTTAGAACAAACATCCCATGACATTCCCTTTTTTAACATTGCTATATAAAATTTTGGACAATTAATGACCATATACATAGATGGCATTGTTTCTGTTGGTGCAATTCCGACTAGCTTGCTGATTTACTATTACAAATGGAAAAACAGATGGTTCTTATTCTTAGCTCAGAAGTTGCATCCATATCTAATCTAGACTGTGTGGAGGCTCATCCACATTTTCATCATGTGAAGCATGTGTAACTGTGATCAGTTACCTGGGTGTATTATGAGCAATAGCCGATATGGTTCAAGCTGTATGATGTTGAATGCACTGGTGCAATCAATGGAGAAAATACTGCTGGATACTCCACAGTTTTCTGGTATGCTGACACTATTCTGGTTAGCCTATTTGGTGTTTGATTTATGACAGTTGGCTTGTTGGTGATGAAATTTCAAATAGCTCAAGATTGGAAAAAGATGGTTCTGCTTCCAAAATCTGGGATTCCTCTTTTACACAGTTGTGAAGAATAATCTTTCTTCCATCTATTTTGAAACTCCCCTTTTAAACAATATTACAAGGAAAGTAATCTGAGGTACTTGCAAAGTTGTTCCAACTCCAATATGTTTATCCCCATTTTCTTAACATTGTGGTTAGGTCAAATTCTGCATTGTTGTGAATCCTTGGTTGTTATTTGAAGCCTCAGTCTTGTACCAGTGAATGAGTCCACACCAAAATAACAAACTGGGATATTTTGTGAGGTACTAATGGGCATTTCAGGCTTGCACGCTCCTCAGGAAGAGTTTAACCTCTTTTTGTGTACTTGTGTATATAAGGACTGCTGTATTATCTGCTTGTGTGCTTGTAGCATACTGCTTGATTTAGTGGAGTTTTATAAGATCTTTAGGTCAGAATATTTCGTTGTCGACAAATTTTTGGGGAAATATCTTTTTGCATGTGCAAGGGACCATAAAGAGGTAGCTTATGCTTTCTATTTTTTGAACTGTTCTAGGCTGGTTTGTATGGCTGTGTACACTGATGCAGATGGGGAGCGGAAGCATCTTCCTCAGTTTTTCAAATTTGTGGTGGCTAATCCACTTTCAGTGAGAACAAAGGTAGGTACAGTGTGATGCCTAAATTAGAAAAAGAGAATAAAGCAGTGGAGAAGGGAAAAGTGTTTTAGATCATTAGATGGCAAATATTTGATGTTTTTGTTATTTCTGGACTGTATTCTTTCGTAATCCAATTTCTGATGAACATTTATGTTGGCTTTTGTCTCGGTGGCATTTGATCTGTTGCTGTAGGTGCGCTCTGTCAAGGTAAGATCTGAAGTAAAAAGTTGTATGCACCAATTCTAAGCATATTCATGAATGTATATTTTTTACTTATTGGTTTTTGTATTGTCATAATATTGTTCGTTTTTAATAAAATATAGAAATACACTTGAAACACATTTGGTTTAACTCACATCCACATATGTTGACTGGGCAGCATAAAGCAGAACACAACAGATAACAAGGAATTTGTTTTGATATTGGCTTCCTTAGCATGCCTGTTGCAATCGATATGTATATCAAGATTGTTGATCTTTGTAAACTTTATGATGAAGATATTTCATGTCAGAAGTTTTTGGAACAAGACTAGGCATTTAATTTAATAGAACCAAACTACAGAAGTAAAGCAAAAGGGATGAAGAAATAAGTTAATGATTTCTAAACCACCTAATACAAGATAAGATTCAGTGAAGACATTAATTATTAATATTCAAAGGTTGACCCATAAGCACTATTCTTCATTGCATTTTACCCTTTTAGTGTTGTCTGTTCATAAATAGTTAAGCCCTTGTCCTAAATTGTTTCAAGGGAAGATAGTATGGCTTGTTGATATTCTATTGTAAAAAATGAAGAGAAAATCTCAATTTCAAACCTTGACCAGCCACCAGAATGTGTGTGCAGCCACTAGAATGCTTGTGAACACTTGTTCAAAGAAATTGTGGATTTCCACTTTGATTGGTTCAACCTGTTACACACTAGAGCTGCTGCAGCATTCCAGCGAGGCTAAGACTAGAGCAAGGGGTCAGTTTCTTTTCATTGTACAGGCCAACGTGGGTTTTATTGTATGGATATTTGGTTTGGGGGCTGTTTACCCCTTGGATTGGTCATGGCCAGCCCCCTTGGTTTCACTCTCAGAAGTACTTGGCTTTGTGGCTTTGCTGACTGCCCTTTCGGTGTGATGATATCTCCACCATGGATGGGCTTTTAGCCCATGGGTTGGTGTTTTGGGGCTTCTAAGGATGATCCACTAGAGCACATGACCATCCTGGTTTTATTTATGTAAAGGTGATTGCGTCTTATAAAGGGCTGTTATCCCCTATTAACACACCTTTTGCACCCACTTGGACCTACTTTCAACATCCATAAAACCCTACTCTAGTGCTCCTACCCCATGACATCGTCCTTCCAGCAGATGAGCCTACAAGCCTCAGAAGAGCGGGCGTTTGATGGACAAGCATCATTTTGGGGTTAGACGGGCATGATGCCCCCACTTGGCTCACTACTTTGTCAAGTGAAGCCTCTTCTTAGCTTAATTTGGCTTATTTTTACCATTTTTGTCTATTTTAAGGTAGAATTTCTAAATTATGTAGAATTTACCATAAAAATATTATTAATTTATTTTTACACTTGTAGGCTCAAAATTAAAATATTGAGGATGGAATAGTATAAATAGACATCCTCCTCATTGTAAAATCATAAGACAAGGGCTCTAATATGAATTTATTTATTTTTCTCCTACTCTTTGAGTCTTCTTGGTGATGTGCACTTCTCTTGGGATGGTCTTCTTTGCTTGATGGTGGATGGATTAATGATCTATGATTTCTTCTTGCACATGCTATGGTTGATGCTAGACTTGTTGGAATAAGACATGCACAACTGTGATCTAAAGGTTTCTTCTTTGCTCGTCTCTTGTTGAAGGTTGGTGAATAATGTTACTATATGGATTGAATGGTAGTTTTATGTTGCATTTTATTTGAATCAGAGTCTTTTACCAATATTCTATCAACTTTGTGTGAAGGAAACATCTTGAATAAGGGTTTCCTATTGCTTTGAGGGCCTTGGACTTCTTCATTTGCTTTAGTTAGGCTCACCTACTGAACCCTAGAAGTTGCTAGGTGATGTCCTAGCTTGCAAGTGCTAGAGGGATATTTCAAGAGAGGGACACTAGCCATGATCTCTCAATGCCCTAGGGATTGAGACAAGAATCATATCCCTTTCTCTTGCCATCTTTTTACTCTATGGTTCAACATTTATTGCATATTATTTGTGGCTGCAATTTTATGCATAAAAAACCTAAAAATCATAAAAACCATAAAACCCTAAAAATTAGAAAATTCATAACTCCAAAAATAGCCATGAGTTTGTAATTCTGGTCCTCCCTACCAATGTAGTAAGATTTGTTGAATACTTGTGAGTCTTGCTGAGTCTTGTCGAGCGACCACCGGGATGAATACTCGTGGCATATTTGTAGGGTAAATTTGCCACTCACTCGCTGCACTTGTCACATGTTCGTTGCACTCGTCACATACTCGTTGAACTCGTCATTTCGTGAGTCCGTGTTTGACTTAGAAAGCTTCACGTTCGTTGACTGTTTGACCGCAATTTTTGCGTTTTGGAGGGAACGCGGGGAGGGAATAAGCCTTTAAGAAGGCACTGCTCTCCTCTGTCATCTCATTGAGTGGTTTGGCTGCCCCTGAGTTCTTTTCATTTTCCCTCGAGCTATTATCAATTTATCAACTGTCTACGTGTTTGGAACTTTGGATTCTGTACACTGATGAAGGTCGATAACATTGGTTTGAGCACTAAGGATAACATTGGTGACTGGTCTGAGCATTGAGGAGTGATGGGATATCACTATTCAGCTTCCAACATCAAGGATTTCAAGTTGAAATTGTTGAGTTGCATCAAAGGAGAGTCGACTTAGTTGAGTTCAACGAATTGACAAGTTAGTATTAAATGTTTTGTATTAATTTTTTCAACTTTTGCATTAATTTTTTTTAATGCATTAATTTTTGGGCCTTTGACAGCCTGTGGAGGCTACCATCATAGCCTACAGGCTTGTAGGCAACTGCTATCAGATCCATGGCTGCAAAGGCACCTAGGGAAGACCTAGAAGGCTTCTTGATAAAGCTTGGGAACATTGTGTTTGGGTGGTCCTAGGGAAAGACAATCAAGTCAAGTGCAACTACTATCCAACAACTATGTATGGGAGCGTAAACAATTTAAAACACCACCTAGATCGAGTTGTGTGCAAAGATGTCGTAGTTTGTGATGGCTTCCTTGAAGAAGTCACAACGGAGATGCAAGCTGCTTTGGAAGGTATCAAAGACCAAAATGCTAAAAGATCTAGGCCGAGGTTTGAAATTGCAGGGATGGTAAAATCTCCAATGGGACCTCCAGGTAGTTTCTCATCAAGTGTTGCAGCAAGTGCTGCACCAAAGCCAACTATCGCATCTCCTATCTTCCTTCCTCATACACCCCTCGATCTCAACCAACCTTGGACAACTTTAATGAAAGGAAAAGGAAGGAGGTAGATATGGCAGTGAGGAGGTTTTGGTACCATGACAATCTCTCATTCAACATTGTAAGGTCTCCTTTTTATCAGCCCATGGTAGATGCTATTATAGGCGCTGACCCTAGGTACAAAGGCCCTTCTTACAATGCACTTAGGGGGAAATATCTAGATGAGGAGTTGCAGTGTGTCAAGGCGTAGTTAGAGAGCATTAAAAGCTCATGGGAGTTTACAGGTTGCACAATCTTGTTAGATGGGTGAACAGATCGATGGAGTAGAACAATTATAAATTTTCTTGTGGCTTGCCCTAAAGGAACCATGTTATTGAAATCTGTTGATGTATCTTCACATGTGAAAATGCAAATTTGATATTTACATTGTTAGCAAAGGTTGTGGAAGAAGTGGGGGTCAAACATGTTGTCCAAGTAATCACAGACACCGCTACAAATTATGTGGCAACATGTAATTTACTTTGTGCAAAATACCCTACTGTTTTTTGGACCCCTTGCGTTGCCCACTTTATAGATTTGATTTTGGAGAACATCAGGAAGTTGGAGTGGGTGCGAGATGTTGTTCATGAGTGCAAACAAATAACCAAGTACATTTATAACTATGCTTGGGTGTTGAGCCTTATGATAGAGTAAAAAGAAGGTGAGCTCAGTCGCCCTGTTGTCACACGGTTTGCAATGGACTTTCTCTCCCTCCAAAGCCTTCTTAATGAGTACCAAGCATTGAGACAAATGGTTAGTAGCAGGGAATGGATACATTATAAAGACATCACAAAACCAGATGCAATGGCTGAGTTTATCTGTCCATAGAGATAGTTTATGGGAGGAAGTCATTGAGATTATTAGCATGAAATAACCACTTGTGAAAGTTGAGGATCTTGGATAGTGACAAACCACCAATGGGATATGTTTATGAGGGGATGGACAGGGCCAAAGAGGTCATCAAGGCATTCTATAAGGGGGATGAATCTAAATATCTCCCTATATGGGATATTGTTGATTTCAGGTGGGATAGACAGCTACATTCACCATTGCATGTAACAAGGGCATATCTCAATCCGAGCATATTCTATAATGATGGGTCTAAAATTTAAAAAGATCTTGAGGTGATGAGAGGTGTGATGATATGCATTGAGAGGTTGTACCTCAATCAAGAGATTCAAGACCAAATCAATATGCAGCGAGATACGTACAAGGAATCATCTGGCATGTTTGGATTTAGCTAAACACAACATCTCAAGGAGAAGAAAATGCCACGTAAGATTCAATTCGTAAATCGCTAAATTTTATTTTGCTAGTTTTATTTTTCAAGTTTGACATTGCAAAACTTGTAATCTTTGCTTGTTTGGTTTTTATATCAGCCCATTGGTGCTTAGATTGTGGCATTGAGGCACCACTACTATAGGATTTCGTCATCAGAATCCCGAGTCATTCTTATAGCACTTTAGGTTGTGTGTGCAATTGGCCAGTATTCGAGCACATCCACACCAAAAAGTGCAACAGATTGGAGCATGAGAGGTCGGAGAAGTTGGTCTACATATATTAGAACCTTCAAATGCTCACAAAATAGTTGCGGGAAAAGGATTTGGATCCAATTTTATTGGATCAGATTGGTCTAGTCTCTAATTGGGTAGTGGAGCATGAAGCTCTTGTTGATTTGAGTTGGCTTGATGAAGAGACCGAGGGTCCCTCTAGTGTACTATTTTCCAAAATTGAAACACCAAACAGACCTGCATCATAGTTGATTTTCCAGTCTAGTGATGTTGGCACTAGCTCCACTAGGGCCTATACTAGGCTTTCTACTACTTGTAGTCATGCATGATACTCGAGATTGGACTTGGAGACACTATCTTTTTTTATTTTTTAGTTATAACTTATGTTTTGAGTTATATATTTGAACTTGGTATTATTTTAGAATGTGTTCAAGGAATCATCTTTTAGTTCACTATTTTGCATACAAATACGAAATGGCAAATATTGTATTATCAATTTTTATGAGATGATCTAATGAATTTCTAAATAGAATTGTTTTTTATAACTTATTTGGGTTAGAAATGTCATTATGTATGTTTTTTGTGCACAAAAGTTACTATATTTTTAATTTTTTTTTCATATTTGCCAGGTCCTTATCAAGTCTTATCTGAGTCGTCGAGTATTTGTCGAGTTCGGGTTTGACTACACTGCTCCCTACAAATTCTCCCTAGTGTATTTATCCATGGATCTTGAAGGGCGTCCTTATTTTATGCATAAAAGATCCTAAAAATCATATATTGTCAAAAAAACCCTAAAAAATTACATAAATTAAAAAAACCTAATTTTTTTGGTATTTGCTAAATCTGGTCCACCCTCAATTTCGCTGTAGCTGATTTGTCCATAGATCTTGAAAGGTGTCCTCATTTTTGGAGTTGCCTTGGGAAACATGAATCTCCCATATCTCCCAAACCGTAGGCAACATTTTCCTTCTGAGACCTCCTAGCGCTTCGCCTTGCCATGCTTGTCCATCTCCCCTTGAGGCCACACTTTTCCAAGGTGTCCCTTGGGTTATGTGAAATTCATTGGTAAACGTGAAATTGTGTTGCGAAATCATTGATATTTGTTATCTTGGACAAGTAGTTGTTTGAATAAACTCCTTAGTAGATCAAGTTGTATTCTTAATTTATTGATTGACTCCATACAAGGCATTGATCTCTGCTATAAAGGTTGTAGATAGGTATCTTCTCATTAGTGTTTGCAGGTATCTCAAGAGGGCTCTCCTCTTGGTTCAGGGGTTACCCTAAGTAGTCGAGAGTCTGAGTTGAGGTGACATTTGGGCTTAGTTATCTCCCATGCTTACCATTCACTAGCATACACATCACTTTGTGCTATAAATTCAGGACTGCTAGTTTGAATGGTAACGTTTTTTGGTGTCGTTGGTGGGGACATTTCGGGATCGATTCCTACTTGCTTTCGATTGGGTTTCAGAAGAGTGAGGCGGATCCCAACCTATACTACATTGTGGTTGGTGGTGTTTCTCTCATTCTGCTACTGTATGTTGATGACTTGTTCATTACTGGGGGAGAGCTCCTGATTGATGCTTGCAAGAAGGATCTTGCTTTAGAGTTCGAGATGACTGACCTTGGGCTGATGCACTATTATTTGGGGATGGAGATTTGGCAGGAGGATGGACATGTTTTCTTGGGTCAAGGAAAATATGCTGCAGATGTTCTGAAGAGATTTCAGATGACTGATTGCAGACCTATGTCTACACCCATGATCACCAACTGGACAAAGCTTCATGCTTCTGAGGGAGAGTTCGTGGACTCTGTTGCCGCCTAATACACTCTTTATGACACAGGGAAGTCTCCAACCCGCTTTGTGTGTCCTTGGGGGCAAGTTAGAGCTGGGGACAACTGTCACCACAGTCTCCCAACTCCTCCGTTTAGGCCAAATCCCAACAGAGCCAAGGGGGGTAGTTCCTATAGGAAGGTTTATTAACAATTTAGTTAAAGGGATTTTATTTGATTAAGGTTACAAAGTTACAAGATTAGTGCCTAGATTAAATGGAGTCAAAAGATTGCAAGTTACAAACTTACAAAAGAATTAAGAATGATTATCCACAGTTGTCTAAGCTATAAGCAAGATCTACAATATTAACAATACGAACAATGTAAATGAATTACACAATATGAACAAGTGCTAAAGAATGGTTAAACAAATATACAATGATATCTGAAAGGAAATAAGATATACATCGGATGAACAAGTTATTATGCCAAAGATCAAATGACAGATTGCTTTCAAGTTACAAGATTAAACAATGTTTTACTCAAGTGTGCCACAGTACTTTAAAGATATTATACTTGAAAGTGCAAGGTATTGAAATGAAATTGAGATGCTTGCAAGATGTACTTGTAAAATGAAAGCTTTGAAAAGCAAGGACTTTGAAGCAAATACAGAAACAGAAATGTGGGTAAGACGTTTTGCAATGTCTCTTGGTTCGTTTTAATAAATTTTATTAAAGTTGAAGTCTTTGATTAAGTTTTAGATCCGTTGATGTGACTACCCCAACTTCGCATCCTTCAAATCAAAGAGGGAGTGTTGGGCTCTCAACAAAGTGGAAACAAGTCCACCTGTAGATCCACAGGTCAAACCCCAAATGCCCGGTGCTCAACAAGGAGGATGCGAACACTGTGAGACCCCCAACAGTGTCTCATTCCCCGTAGCTTCCAAGGTCACCTGTTTTTAGTTGAAGAGAATGATATGAAAGTGAATGCCTATTACTAAAACTTATTCAATCACCCACTTAGAAGACCCCGGAGGGTGATGACTGAGTAGAGGAGGAGGGGCTAAATAAGTTGGTTAATTTCCAATTTATAAAAGCAAGTACAAAAGTAAATTACAGATTGACTTACAATAAATAAAGTGCAGCAAGTAAATTACAATTTAAACAATCAATAGAGTCAACCTATGCTTTATCCCTTATGGGAGGTGCCGATACTTGATCTTTGGACAATAGAATAAATTTACTTTGCAGAAACTTAAAGATTTGCAGGAAAGAAATGTGAGCTAATTAGATTTCTTAAAGTCCCTAAGCCTTTCAGCTTTTCATACCCTTGATCCGAGTTCCGTAAAGGGAGATAACGGAGGGCAGAGAATACACGGACAGTTTAGGTTGTATATTCTTTCAAAACAGTAAACCAAGTGACAGAAAGTAAAGACCTAACTAAATGCTTCGTTTGGAAAAGAAATGCTTGAAAGTAAACTAATCTAAACAAAATATACTAACCACACATCAATCTCCCTAAAGGAGAATGTGTGTAAAAAAAAACTGGAAAAATATTAGATCTACTTGAAAATAAAAGCACAACTAGTGATCTACTTCCTACCTAATTACAATATGATTACAAATTACTTTAAAAGCTTTTAGAGAATACCCACGAGGAGACTCTCCCGGGGCTTACAAAATAATAAATAAAATGAGAAAAGATGAGGGTTTGAACCCCTTTGAAACCTCCCCTGCTAAAACCAGCAAGCAAAGCTTGCTGGAAAATGACAGAAAACTCAAAAAGAAGTTAGAAAATGTTAGTATAAAAATACAATAATTTTACAGTAAAAATCTGGGTTTTAAAATATCAGAAAATTGAATATTAGAGCGCTGAAAATTGCATTTCCAACCACCTAAAACATAGTAAGAAATTAGATCTGAAATATATAATAAAAATATAACATGGATCTATTAAAGAAAACTAGATTTTGCTACTAGTTCCTAGTTCCTAAAACAGAAAACAAGATTAGAGATTAGGGGTTTGGAGGGAGAACTTTTCCAAGCTTGGATCCTTGCAAAGAGTTTAGCTAAAACTGCAAAACTCACACATAGAGATGAGAACACCATAAATCATGCAAAAACTTTGCAAAATCTTACAATGTTAATCACAAGTGCAAATAGAAAAACTTCTACCTACAAGTCTCTCCACAAGATTGTGGAGAGCTTCTATGATAAATAATGCAACAATAACCAACCATAAACAGTTACCTCACTCTTCAAGCCACAAAATGGGTGCACCAACAAATGTATCCTCCAAAGATTGATGTATTATAAACCCCAATAGGGAAACAACATTACAATAGCCAAAGAAAACTTGAGAGAGAATAATAGAGAAGAGAGGGAGAAGAAATAGTATTTTGGCAGCATAACCATGCTCCAAAGAATGATCCTAAAATGAGAGGAGGGGCCTCTCTTTTATAGTTGAAAAGATCCCAAACCCAGTCCCAAATCAAGGGTCCAAAACATAGATCTAAACTCTAGCTCTCCTCCATCCTTAGATCTAGGTTTGTTGACTTTGCAAGCCATCCACCAATCACAAGCAAGGGTGCCTCTTCAAATCAATGGTAAAAAAGATAGATCCATGTCACAATGAAGCTTAACCCTTAGATCTAGGGTTTTCCACGACTCAAGTGGGGCCTCCTTTGACTCAAATTTTGAATTTTATTATTTTTATTTTTTATCTTTTATTTTAATATTTTATTTTCTATTTTAATCTTTTATTTTTTATCTTTTATTTATTTTATCTTTTATTTATTTTATTTTTTAATCTTTTATTAAGACAAGAGGGGCGCCCCAGTTAGGAAATCTTCAAAAATTTATTTCGACCATGGAGGGGGGTTATTTAAATAAAAATTGACTATGCTTAGCCACCCCCTAAACTTTTGATTTTTTCCTTCAAAATCAAATAATTTATTTTTTCACCCTAGGAAATTAAATTAATTTCCTAGGAAAAAATACCTTGTCTTAACCAAAATTGGTCTAACTTCCTAACCCCTTGTCAGAATGACATGATATTGGAACCAATGGCTTAGGGGGTGTCATAGCATTTTCATTTGCATTCATAGCCCCTATTACAAAATGCCAAGATTCAAGAGATTACATTATTACAACAAAACTTGATTAATTAACCACGAAATGGTAAAGTTAATTAATTAGGAAAAAATCAAAATAAAAATTAAAATCCTAATGAAATTCCGCAAGACTACAAGATATGGCTAGCATGGTCATGGACAACAACTTGAAACCTTAGCCACCTCATGGGCTTGATTATCAGAACGCCAATTCACCACTTTGGAGGATTGGTGAGTGAAAAACCCAACCAATTAAAATTGTTAATTAACAAAATTAACTGGAAGGGAAAAAAACACTTGGTGAAGAGGACTTCCCTGATAATAAAATCCATGGTGACATCCTTAGAGGAATGACCCATGCTGACATATAAAGTTACATTAATTATCCTACGCAGGAGAGCAGACATTTCGTGTACAAAAAGGGGCAGAATTGCTCTGCTGAGTGAAAAATCCCTAGGATTTTCCCATGGTGCAAATTGTACAATATGTGCATCTGTAATGTACATGACGTTGCCACCTAGTCGATATAGGTGGGCAACAGACCCTACTTTATATCGTCAACTTATTGGTTCATTGATGTATCTGGTCAACACCAGACTAGATATGAGTTTTGTGGTGAACAGTCTCAGTCAGTTCATTGTGGAGCCCAGGAGAGTGCATTGGACTGCCGCAAAACACATTTTGAGATATCTTGCTGGTATAGTTGATTATGGATTGGACTACAGGAGATTTGGTAGAGTGGGATTGGTTGGCTTTACAGATTTAGATGGGGCAGGTAGTGTTTCGAATCGGAAGAGCACTTCTGGTTGTTGCTTCAGCTTGGGCTCGGTAGTTGTGTCGTGGTTCAACAAGAAGCAAAAGTCCGTGGCATTGAGTTCTGTTGAGGCTAGTTGTGAGGCTTTGGGGCTTCATAAGTTGATGGTGGACTTATTTGATCACGAGCCGAGTCCTACAGTTATACATTGTGATAATCAGAGTTGCATCAAGCTCTCTGAGAATCCAGTATTTCATGACAGGTCGAAGCATATCGAGTTCAAATATCACTTCATTAGAGACTATGTTCAGAGAGGGGCTGTACAGTTGCAGTATGTCTCTACAGATGAGATGGTGGATGACATTCTCACGAAGGCTTTGGGTAGAGGGAAGCATGTCTACTTCAGAGCTAAGCTGGGAGTGGTGAAAAACACCTTCCTCGATAAGAGGGAGTGTTGAAAAGTTACCTCGGAAGTGTTTGTCCACCTAGACTTGCCTTGGGGTGGACAATGACACTTTAAATGGTGACCTCTAGTCATGAGCATTTAATGAAGTGTGAGGTACTTTATGTCTTTAAAGTGACTTCATTAAAAATGTTAAGTAATGGTTTTCCTAAGTTCATATTTAAAATAAAGTTAAGTGAGTGATTAAATTAAAAAGGGTTGTTCTAACTTTATTAAATGACATGAGATGCACTAAATGCCATTTAATTAATTAATTAATGGAGCGTTTAATGTGAACCCTTCATCTAATCTAATTTTAACCATTACATTGAAAGAAGAAGTTACCATGAACAAAAAGGGCTAGGGCAAGGCATTTATTCATTCATTGTGATCATTTCCAAAAGAGATTTTTGGAGTGAGGGAAAAAAAAGAAAGTGAGGGTTTGAAGTGATTTTGAACTAGGAGAGAGAATTTGAAGAAAACAATTTTTTGCACAGAAATCGAGAAGGACAATTCTGGCATGAATTTCGAGAAGAAGCACTGCACAAAATTCGAGGATTTCATATAGCAGGAAGGGCACAATTTTCGAGGGCCGTACATGTACGTAGTACGTACATGCTTTGATTTCGAGGAGGATTCATGCACATAAATCGAGGACTGTACAACTGTACAAATTCTGCACAAAAATCGGGGGCGGTAAAACTGTACGGATCTGTCATAATTTAATGTGACCGTACAGTACAGATTGACACATTTTTCGAGGCAAAAGGTATAGAGATAAATTATGTCAGTACAAGCAGAATTTGGCATGAATTTCAAGGTTGGAGTTTGGCACGAATTTTGAGGGAAAAATCAACAGTGGAGGTTCATATTTCAAGACAAAATTTTTGATAAGTATTGTTGATTTAATTTCTGTATATTTACCCAAAGAAATAATTAAATCTCTCTCTCTCAGAAACATGTTTTCCCTTGGGGGTTTTATCCTGGACCATTGGTCAAAAACATCGGTGTCATTTTCATGTGTGTTTGGTTGTCTGGAAATTTATGAGTTTGAAATTTTGCTTTGGAAAGAAAATTTCTGATTTGTTTAAAATTGAAGAACTTCATGTGTTTTAGTTCAGTCAAATTTTGATTAAAATTTGTGCATAGAAGGGCTTGGGCATTAAACTATGTAGAGAAGCCAAAAGGCTTGAAATCGGGTTGGGGTTCTTCAAAAACTTTCAATAAAAACTTCCAGTTATTGTGTGGAACCCTTATGGACTATATATCTTGAGAGAGAAGATAAAGTTTGGCACCTTGGTCGTGTGGGTAAAAGGGTTGTCCTCCCACCTTGTTGATACATCTTGGTATTGTGGGTAAAAGGGTTGTTTCCCCACCTTGGTCTTGTGGGTGAAGGGGTTTTCTTCCCACCTTGTTGTGAGTCTGGAGGAGAGGCCATTCAGGCCTCTTATCAGAGCTTAAAGGATGTGTTTAATGCAGCTACAAACCCCTCTTCAGTTCGAATTCATCTCATAGAACTTTTTCTATCTTCTCTTCTCCCATTCTCTTGTCAATTCCCATTGTTTTAGTGTGATGGCACACTAATGGTTGCATAAAACTTGTGGAAGGTAATTTTGTGATTCCATTGATGTATGATCCAGTGTTCAAATATCGTGTCGGTGAATATATCGTTGAGGGTCCAAAAAGAAATTATCGGATTTATCGGCGAAAATGTCGGCAAACATAGGCAATATATCGACAACTTAAAAAAAAATTCATTTCTAAAGCAACAAGAATATCAAATAAACACATTGCTTCATGAATATGGAAATAAAACCGATATATAAGATGTATAGGACGTCTAGTGATACATGACCCATAAAAAATGAATCATGTCTTGCATCTTGAGTCCTCGACTCATGAATCACTAAAAAAATACAATCAATGTATTATGTATCTCATATGCAATGAAATCAACTATTTAAAGTAAACTATGGATTCCCTCTACCCCTTTTATTGGCAAAGGTAAAAAATTCATTTCTAAAGTAACAAGAACATCAAATAAACACATTGCTACATGAATATGGAAAGAAAATTGATATATAAGATGTATAAGACGTCTAGTGATACATCACCCATAAAAAATGAATCATGTCTTGGATCTTGAGTCCTCGACTCATGAATCACTAAAAAAATACAATCAATGTATTATGTATCTCATATGCAATGAAATCAACTATATAAAGTAAACTATGGATTCCCTCTACCCCTTTTATTGGCAAAGGTAAACGCTCTAGTAATGGCTCTGCCTCTAGAGCTAGAAATCCTAGGTGCTCGTGGGGGTCATCGTGGACTATGTCGTCCTCTAGAAGTGCCTGGAAACTGATGTACTCTAGAAGAACTAGAAGAATGCTGAGGTACTAGGCCCTCATTAAGTCCTCTACCATTGCTACTGCTACCACTGCCCATATATCTGGCTACCTCTGATTGAGACTTTGGCTGTGAAACAGAAATTGGTGGCTGTGCAACTGGTGGCTCCGGTGGTGGCACAATCTCAAACGAGTCTAACCACTCATCATCCCATGTCTCACTCTCCATGTCTCGTGTATCATCCTCTAACCAATCAAGGGCTGCCTCCATAATAGGTTCCTCAATCTCCACTCTCCATGTAGCAGTGATATCAATGCCATCCAATGAAATGGCCTCCACCTTAGGTTTTTTATCAAGCTGCTTCATTTACAACTTGATATTGTAGGAGACGTACACTAGATCATTCAGGCATTGGGTATCCAACTTGTATGATGACCATAAACTTATTCAATTAAAATTTAGAATACATAAATTACCCATGGGACAAATTACAAGTTATAATGAATTTAGAATTAATTTCAAATTCACAAACCTGTTGCGCTTCTTGGTGTGTATTTTTTCAAATACACTCTAGTTGCGCTCACAACCAAAAGAACTACATGTTTTGCTAAGGATCCGAACAACAAGATTTTGGAGATGGGGTACTCGTCTGCCATAGGTTTCCCACCAAGTATCTACAATGAATTGGAAAAACATAAGAGAAGACATTGTAAATTTGAAATTTAAAACAAAGAAAGTAATGAAATTAAATTTTGAAACAAGCTGAAGCTTACTTGGCATTATGTTCTTCCTGTCATTAATAGCCATATCAAAGCCAAAGGTTCCCATGGCCCTCCTATAGACCTCCAACCTTTTGGAAATCTCTGAACGGTCAGCTGCACTTGGCACCTCTGGACACACTCCAAGAACCCATACATTACCTTTGCATCAAAGTTGAAGCCACAGGAGTAAGAGAATGCAGGGTTGAGGAATAGGCCTACAACATGAATGGGGCGATGAAGTGTTTTGTTCCATCGCTGATCAATCACCTCCCATATCAATTGTTGTTTCGCATGCCCCTTATCCCCCTTGTCCTCATATTAGGCATGAATGGCCTCTTTGGCCCTATCCATGTCCTCATACAAGTAGCCCATTGCGGGCTCGTCTCCATGTTGTACAGGACATTACACCCTTGTAACCTAGGGTCTAGGGTTACCAACTTATTATTAGACTTGCAGAAAATCAGCTTTTATAGAAACTGGAATGAGAATAGGAAGAAATCTTGGCTTACCTGGTTTATGACGGTTGATCCAAGCTTGGTCTTCTCTTGCCCCAATCTCCTTCAAAGCTTCCAGGGATGCTTCTCTTCACCTGCAAAGAGCCAATTCTTCAAGCGATATCTCATATATATATAAATTAGAGGTTAGATGAAAAGCATATTAATAACATCATTGAACATATTCATTAAACCAATATACCTGAGACAAGCACAATACAAGATTGGAAGAAGAATTCTCTTTATTAACAAAAGGTGAATAGGTAAGAATACAACCCAGCTTCTGACACAAGGACTCCTCTGCAACCGAGGACTCTGAGTTCTATTGCTCCAAAACTCTGAAGGTATACCACCAGCATAACTTTGCTCTTCAAAAATTCCTTGATTAGCCCCATCCCAAGGCTTCTATTTATACTTTGGAATAGAGAGGTTTCAAAGGTTAGGATGGTTGAGATGGTTGAGATAGTTATGGATTAGGGCCCAACTAATCTCATCTAATCATGATTTATATTTTTTAAGGTCGAATTAAGGTATACGCGAATATTAAGATATGCAACTCGCGTATGATACGCGTGTTGCTCAAAGGGAACTCGCGTATGCAAGGTATACGCAGGTTGCAATGCATATACTTGCGTATGATACGCGAGTTGCACTGCACATAGTCGCGTATGCAACCCAAAACTTAGAATAAAAATATACAAGGCTGGTTTGAGAATAATGCGTCAAAGGTCATGCACATCTATAGTGTTTTGGCTACTTCAATTCAAATTGTCCTTTTGTGTACTGACATGATGAATGTCAGTACTCAGACGGAGAAGTGCCATTTTGGCTGATAACACTCCATCAACCAAGTGTAGTACCCTTACCAAAGGTTCACATATAGTACACGCCTCCTTCACCCCATCCCAGAAACTCTCCTGGTATGACACTAGCTTGGATATGTTATGCCCCTTTGATTTAGTGCTAATTGATAAAACACTCCACTTAGCTGAAAGGAACATAGTTTGCAAGCTATGTAGCATGAGAACTGTTCCCAACTTTTAGGAAACTCGTTTCTGAAGTTCCAACGTTCGAGGGAACTTTGGAACTTGTAGGGAACTTTCCCAATCCAATGGGAACCGTTCCGGATGGTTGGGAACTTATTGGGAACTTTTACCCTCCAAAATCGGGAACTTGGGGGCTTCTTTTTGTGCGTTTCCTTCACTGGGAACTTCCACGCATTCATGATCGCCATGTTGGTTGTTAACAACATTCCTATTTCCTTGCGAACGTACATATACATGGGTGACTAAAAAAAATTTCTTTAGAAAACTAAGTTGCAATAAAAGTCTCTTTCATGCTACCTTGTCGAGTCGCTGGTGCTAGAGTATTCACTCATCCCTAAGTTGAATTGCAGCTATCGCTAATCAATAATAAATGTAAATCTATTTTGACTTTTTATATATTATTAAATAAAAGAAAATAAATTTATTTATTTTACTGCTTAGTTATGAATAAAAAGTAAACTTTTAACTAATTGGAAATGGTTTTAAATCTTACTTTAAAACTAAATTCATATATTACATTTAAATAAAGAATATCTTGATTTTTATTTTATAATAATTTAAATTTGAATTTTTATATACCTTTGCAAATACCCTGGCATAGAATGTTTTGTAAACAAATAATATTCTAATACATTTTAATCATAGTTGACACAAAACTAAAAAATTACTCTATACATAAAGCCACAAATATAGGGACTATAACATCTAAAAGTCCCCACTTTAGAAAGAGTTCGTCTTATATAATCAATGACGTGGATGGTAATCTTGATTTCATTGCCATTTTCATCTGCTAAGAGGTTCTAGTTACAACCGTAATACAAGAGATAAGTTGAGTCATCCGATTTTTTTATATTTTTTTAATATATATTATTGACGTTCCCAACCTGTCGTTTCCTACAAATTTGGGGGAAACTTCTAGACGTATCTGATACTCGTACCCACGTTCCCTGCGTTCTCGTGTTCCAGAAAGTTGTGCAACATAGTGTACAAGTCCCACATAGAAGTAAGGAGAGACTGAAGAGAGATGAAACAGGTGGCAAAGCGAGTGATGGCATGCTGGACCAACTCCCTATCATGAGTGAACTTCTTCATCAAGCTAAGCACAGAAGCATGATTGTATATAAATTTGGTGATGCTTCTTGCTGAATTAATTACATCCTTGATAAACTGGATCTTCCCCATATCCTCTAAGATGAAGTCAATAGAATGTGTTGCACAAGGTGTCCAAAACAATGTAGGATACCTATCCATAAGCATCCCTACCAGCTGCCACATAATTCACAACATTGTTCATTACTACTTGGACAACATGCTGCAGACCTATCTCTTGGATGAACTCATCCAACAACTGACATAGTAATGCTGCATCTTTGACTTGAGCAAATGCATCCATGGATTTTATAAACATTATGCCTCTAGGACAATGAACCAAGAAGTTGAGAAAGGTCCTACCCTTCGTATATGTGCATCCGTTTGACATCACATTGCACACTGTGGCTTCCCATGAACCTCGAAGCTCCTGCAACCTAAAAGTGCAATCGGTCTTTTCATCATCAAGGATGGGCCCTCTCAACTCCTCATAAGTGGGGGGATTATACCCCAGCCCAACAATAACAACAACCTCAAACATAGGCACGTAGAATGGGTTCCTTGCAAAGTGGAATGGAATATCACTCCATAAAAGGCATCGACCCACAAGTTTATTTGCTTTCTTGTTCTCGTTTATCTTGTACATTGACTTTATACCTGGTTGTCCACCAGGCCTAGAACTCGAAAAAAGGTAAGATGTCGTTGAAGGCATGGCAAAAGATGAGGATAAGGTCTCACTCCCCATTCCCCCTAAAGTGTGTCTGGCTGTCCTGGATCCTAATGTCGTTCTCATTCCAAGTTCCTGCCTCAAAGATTCCTTTTCATCTTTCCTCTTGCCAATGCCTTCAATTGCAAGTTTGTCCCTACGAATAATTTCAGGAGTGGAGTTTTTGCAAATATCCACTTCATGTCCTGTAAGTTGTGCGAGGTGGTATTTGAGCCGACTTATCTCCCCCGTCATCTCCTCCCACACAAATTGCATGTAAGCTTTTGTCAATTATGTGGATAAACAGGCTCTGCATACTCGGAGAATGGATCCAAAATCTTTGGCATGTTTGTAACTTTGTAATAAACTTTGAACCTGCAAAATAAAATAAAAAACTTTATTTAGCATATTTTTATGGCAAAAAATAGCAAATCAGACAAACAGGGAAAAATAAAAATTAATTTACATTTTGACTATGTTAAGATGTTAATTGTGTTTCCAACTATTGTGTAAAGTTGTTAATTGTGTTTAGTAATATTGTAAATCTTAGCAGTCAATTCGTTTTGACTTTTCTATAAAGTTTAAATCAACCTTTAATGTTTCAAGTTGCTAATGTTCAGACTCCAATATGATATTGTTGAATTATTTTTAACTATAATAGAAAACTATTTAATTAGAAAATTAAAATATTTTTTTATATGATTTTATTAAATTAAAAAATTAAATAAAAATAAAAATAACATCTGTAGTTTTGCAGGCACAGTTTACCTCTTTCATGTGTCTGGGTGATAGGGTGTTATTAGTATGAATGGCATAGCATATCCATCATCCAAAATAGTTGTTTTTTGTTTGTTTTTTAAGATGATTTTTTTTGTATATTTGGCAGAGAATTAATTATTAAAAATTTAAATATCAGATACATTTATAAATTATAATGAATCCAAAATGGGAGGGCTGCAGTGTGCACGGTGCACATACCTTGTAGGCTTGTTCCTTCAAGCTTGGACGACTTCAGACTGGAGTTCTCGGAGTTCTCTTCCACAACAGCGTGGGCTTCACAGTTCAAACTTCACACTGTAGGTTGTAGTATTGTACACTACCTGTCCCACTCCCCTCCACAGATTCCCTTCTCCTCCAAGCAGTGCCCCTTCTCCTCCAACCATTGTCCCTCTCCTCTGAATTCCTACAAACCGGCTGCGGCGTATATCGTAGGTCTTAGCTCGAAGTTCGAATGATGAGAAAATTGAAAAACAAAAAACAAAAAAAGCGTGTTTTCTGAGTTTTAATGACAATGCTGGCGGACAGGTGATGTTCCGTTATCGACTCACGAGTTTTCGCTGCACATCGCGAAAATATCCTGATATATCCCGATATTTTCGACTTAAAAAATCGCCAAAACATCGCCGCAATGTTTGCTGATATTATCAGTTGGAAGAAAACATCGCGATATCTCGCTATGTTGCCGAGATATCGACGATATTTGTATCAATGGTATGATCAGATGTATGGTACTGTATGGAGCAACATATTTGAGCCGCAACTCGAAATACTCTTGTATACCATGTAAAAATTACAAGCAAACTACTTAATCGAGCTAGTTTCCCTTATACTTTCTTGTGGACATTTTGGGGAAGTTAGGCATCTGTTTTGTATCAGACTTTCTCTGATGTTTTGCCTCTGTTATAGCAGCCCATAATGTACTGTATGACCAATTTAATAGATGTAGGCCCCTTGGGCATTTGTCGAAGGTTTATGCAACAATTCTCATGTCTATTCTCCACATTATTCAAGCAATGTTCATGTGGTACAATTTTTTGTTTCATGGGGCGCAATAACCAGTCATTGATCATGTTTAATGCTGCATTTGGGATGTTTAGCCTTTGTTCAGAAATTAGGGAGGGTCGTACAGTGTTTGGGAAGCAAAAAAGTCAATGACTTGGGGGGTTTCAACACCGAATTCACTAGTACTTTTCCCCTTCTTTCCCCTTTGATCAATGCAAGCTATAAATTCCTCTAGCAAGTGTATGAGTGTCTAGCAGATGCATTAGGATGTCATATGACCCCTCAAGCCCTTCCAAAGCCTTTGGGAAGATTTGGGACAGTTTGGGTGTCACTAGTTCAAGGTTTGAAAATTAGCCAAATTTGAGCAGAATTGAATAACATGTCAAAAGGAGTTTTCTGATTTGACCATTGAGTGTTTGAGGTCTGTTAAGATGTGTTAAATCCCATAGGATCATTCCATAAGAAATTTGGAAAAGTCTGGGGGTGTTTGGAGCAAGACTAGAAAGACCAATTTCCTAGTTTTCCTAGTTTTGAAACTAGACATACAAAAGGAGGATGTATGTGAAGTGTTTGTAAAAGGTCCTCAGCCACACAATCTTAAGAAGCCACATGTATCATCTTGTCATGCCAGTCGCAAGCTCCATATCACTCTCCTAGAGCTGCCTCAGTTGTCTCATAACCATGGAATCAATATGAAATTCATTGTGAATGAGGATTTTGAGAAAGAAAACTTCCTATGTCTAAAGTTTTAAGCCTCTATTGAAATATTTTGTGATAGTGTGCCTAATTTATCCAAAAAGGGACATTACAGTTTCCATACATTTGGAATCAATTCAAAGAAGCTTAAAGGTTTTATGTCTTGGCCCAACTGATCATGAATATAATCAAGAGGAAAATAAAAAAAAGATATGTATTATATCCAAATTTCATGCATATTCCTTTGCATGCTTTAGAGCTATTCTCACCTTGTTAAAACTGTATCTCTGTTCAACTTCATCTCAACACAATGGCTATCAATGCATCCCTAGATAATGATGACTTCTTGGTCTTGATTGAATGGTAAGGTGACTCTTTTTCTATAGGTAGGATGGTAAAGGGAAATGGGTAATGAATACTTGTTAGCACTTTTGATCTGAAATTTCAATATCATTTTTAACCATTAAAAATTGCATATGAACTTTGTATGTTAAAAACACATAAACAGGCTTTACAACTGAAATTTAAATGCTTAAACATACACATGTGACATAAGCAAATAAATAGTATGCAAACCATGAAAATGAAAGACCAGAACTGATAACGGAGTTCACCCCTCTTGGGCTACGTCTTCGGGGAAGGCCGATCTTATTAAGTCTTCAAAGCTTACATAAATGGGTTTCTGGAACAACTTCTATTTTCTGTCAGTCGAAACCAGAAACATACATCACCACTGCGATCCTCTCGAAATTTTGAGAAAAATGAGTATAAACTCGACTACCTTTGCTTTGAGGCCTCCTTTGGCACACAAATCGAGAAACTTTGCCTGGATAAACGACAAAACAGTGCGGACTGTATGGATTCCACCTCAGGATTCGTGCCCATTAATGGCTATATGATGCCTCGAGAACTATGCATGCACTTTCCTTAGGATTCATGCTCATTAATGGCTATACGATGCCTCGAGAATTGTGCTTGTACTTGCCTCAGGATTCGTGCCCACGCTGAGCCTGTACAGTGGCTTTTGTCTCAAATTCTGTGCAAAAAACCTACCTCTCGTGCTCAAAAACTCGTGGTTTGAATAGGATTTTTAGGTGGTTTTGGGGTGCAGGCAGGAGGGCCACACGCTCATTTGGCTCACCTATTCCCGCCTTCAAACTCTTAACGAGTTTCCACCACATCCCATGCAGCGGGAAAGTGGTGGTGCGTTGGCAAAGACGTGGTATAGTGGGGTAGAGGTCCCGGGGTCAAACTCGCGGGCCTCTCCCCCTTTTACGTTAATGTTGTAACGTGGTTGTAATGGTTAATATATGTATCAAGGTTTAAAGTGTTGGCGATAAAGTATGTTTTGGCATAATATATGATATAGCGATAAGGTTTGAAATATGTTGTGTTGGCAGGCCATGTGGCATGGCATACGGTGTGTGTTGGCAGTTGGTTATTATACAACTTATCCAAGCCTCGGTGTTGGCATATGGGGTCGAAGGCCTCCCTTTTCCAAAATAACCTTTGATCAAAGTTAATATAAGTTTTGACATATGACTATTAAGAACCACCGACATGAGCCATGGCTAGGGAAGCTTTGCGAAGGCTTTGGCAGACTTGGAGGTCTTGGGTTCAATTCCCATAACGACACAATTTTTACAAACCATACATTATACTTTTTTTTTGCCAATTTACCCATTTTTTTTGCCATTTTTGAATATTTTGCTGAAACTTCAAACCCTGATAACTTCTGCATCCAGAGGCTGTTTCATGTGAAACGGGTGTTGGCGGAACGCTGCTGATGAGCTCTTTACCACTGTAAGCTTTATTTTACTGTTTGAACTTGAAGACTTCTACTCTGATTGATCTTTGAAGATCCTCCTGGATCAACTTTGAACCGCCTGTTAACATTGTAACTAGAAATCATATCACTGTCACCACAATCTGGTTCATCTATGCTTCGGGGTAGCGTCTGCCAGCCATAGGGGGGACTTCTTGAATGGCCTGATATAAAAGTATAAACTCTAACCTGCAAAACTAATCTCAGATCTGCAACACCTTGCTGGAATTATATTACTGTCTGTTAAATAAGCAGACACCAAGTGTAAAAGTACTGATTTACATATAAAATGATCCTTAAACCTAATTCTTTGTGCAAAACTATTATATGTACCTTCAAATCTGCAAGAATAATTCACAGATCTACGAATATTACTACTGTAAAATAAAATGAAATGATATTATATTTTTAAAATGGGCTGGTGCTCGAATCCCAAGGATTATGGAGTTAGTAAAGAAAATTTCAGAATTAGATGCTAAATCTAAATTCTACAACTCAGAGAAAGACTAGTAGTAAACAAAACATGTCCAGAATAATAGATTGGCCACCAAAATATTTCTCCGTTATAACTATAACTGCAAATACAGTTTGCAGAGGTCCAAGCTACATACACAAAGAACATGAAGGGGATAAAATCCTTCCCAACCACGATACAATCAAAACTTATCCATGGAAGTGATCTCCAGTCTCTCACCAAGGATGCAATCACTCATTCTCTAGCTTAACAGAATGATGGAAGTGTAAGAAGAATTAAGTGTAAACAACGATTCCTCATCATCAAACTTACCATCTCTTATAGTGTGAATGGGAGTGCACAATAGATAGTTATGCTGAATAGAAGAAGTGAAATAATTGAGAATGGCACTCTCATGCAAACAAGAATAGAGCTAATGAGAGGGAGTGTGTTGGACCAATCATTAGCCTCCCAAGCTAGTGCACTGCCTCATTGACTAAGTGTCGAAGTATGAGAAGGCATGCATGTGAGAGCCTCTCCAAGTGAAGCACACCTCCTCTGTGTATTCTCAGTGCATGCATGAAATTAAACTCGAGTCAACTCCTCCTTCAACTAAGGTGCATCTCTTCCAATGATAGATAAGGATTAGAGAAATCCAAGAATAAAATACATACATCTTCCTTCACAAATGTGCCCTACTCCCAAGAGAATACCTCCAAAATAGCACTAGAGGGCCTCCTTTTGCATCCGCACTAGTCCTTATGTAACACCCTGATTTTGACCCCGTTGCATTAATGTATATGATGTAAGTATTATATCGAATCATGACAAGGAGCTCAAGGCCAAGGCCCTGTCATTGATTGATGTTTGGTGTATAGGCGATCATGGTTGATGCCTATGGTTCCTGTGCTAAGTCAAGCACGCTGGTAAACATCATGTAAATATGCAATATAATGAAAACCCATGGCCAGCTATGTCAATGCAACGAATAATGAGATGGGGGCATGATTTTCTTAAGGATAAAGGGGTGGGAATGTTAACCTTGAGCTTGTTTGGGGAAAAGCCATGTGTCATGGGGAGAACCCATCAGAACTATCAACTACCCTCTTTCTTGTCTTTTCTTCCTAACCATTTATTTTGCCAGGAAGTGGTTGAGGTAGTTATTGCTTGGAAGGGGAAGAGTATAGGCAATTTCGAATGGGGCAGAGCACCCAATTCTGGAGTGTCATGTTTTGCTTGCAGGGACAAGAAAACACCAGAACCATATGTCAGTTTGACCCATGCATTCACACCTGATTCCTACTCTCACGTTTTGAGAGCTGCGAGGGCATTCATTCGTTGGTTCGATCATTCATCATTCATCTCATTCGATCATGGATTGATCATCTTCATTCCTCGGTCGTCGTGTAGAAGTGGCTGAACAACAGAGATTTTCTTCTGTGTATGTATCCTTCGCGTTCTGCGAGTATCTTTTTCCTGGACATTGTGGTATTTGCTGTGTTGCAGCGTTAACCTAAACTACAGAGTGTATGAGACCCTAATACTCGTGATCGGAGTAAGCCTGTGATGTAGAGTCTCCCTGTGGTTGTTGTTTTGTGAAACTTGGTTCGGGTTTGACTGTGTGCGAGACTTAGGAATGGGAGAGACGTAGAATGTGCTTGATAAACCTGGTGTGGAACCTCACAGTAAGATAAGAGTGGTTGGTGAACCTGCCATGCATATCCTGAAGAGCACTGGAAGGGAAGGTGTAGCCTGAGGGACTGTGGAGCAGAGAAGGGGACACTTCCTTGTGTTGGGTGTGTAGGTAGAGGGGGATCCAGGCTAGATAGATCTTGTGAGGTTGTCCTTAGCTTTGTCGATGAGCTCACTAGCTTAGCAGTTCTTCCTGCCCATTTCCTTAGAAGCATGATAAACCCAACTGGAAAGATGGCTTGGCTGGTAGCTTGTTAAACCCATCTGTTGGCTTGGCTGTGTCTGTTGCACTTGACCTGGTAAGTAACCTTTGGTTGTACAATCTGATAAACCCAATTGCTAATGTTGGCTTGGCTAGGTAGCTTGATAAACCCAGTAGTGAGATGGCTTGACTGTGTACAGTTTGTTAAACCCATCTGTTGGCTTGACTGGTCCTTAAGGTGAAAGTTGGCTTGACTGTGAACAGTCTGTGAAACCCAACTGTGAGATGGCTTGGCAGAGTGGCCTGTGAAACCCATCTGTTGGGATGTTTTCCCATACAGCCTGATAAACCCAACTGTGTTGGCTTGGCTGAGTGTTATTGCACCTTGGCTATGTGTGAGTCTGCTAGTGTTCCCTTAATCCTTGAGGAAATCATGCCCAGCTCGGGGGTGGCAGTGTTGCTGAGACACTAAGGAGCACATTGGCCTATGGTTGGGAGGAACGTTGCAGCGACATAATTGGTTGCGGGGCAAGTTCTCTTCAAAGATAAGTGCTCTTGCCTATGTTATTATGTTGTTCTCTGCAATTATAATTCTTGCATTGTATTTGCTTGATGGAATGTGATGAACATGTCGCTATGTTGAGTTATGCATTGTTCCCTGAATAACTGCAATTATAGGCATCTATGTATGTTTTTCCTTCAATGCATTTTACTAAGTTGTAGGGTAGATTGGCCAGTTTGGTAATGGCCTAGATGATCAGATCGATCCAAGAATTCAGTTGAAAAGTCCAGTTTTCTGCTAGAAATCCTCATTTGTGCAGTTTGTGGGATGCGGAACGTCGTTTCGCATATTTTGATTTCCGCAGATTTTCCTACCGCAACTTGCGGGATGCGGGATGCGGAACGTCGTTTCGCAGATTTTCTTTCCGCAACCTGCGAGTTGCGGGATCGCCGTGTTGAGATCTCCATATTTCCAATCCCGCAAGTCAAAGTTTTCGCGCCGTCGATCTTCGCGGGATGATTCTCCGCCGTTGATCTGTTTCCGATGCGGGATGCGGTCTACGGGCTACGGGAAGTGAGATCGAGATTTTGTGTAACTTTTGACCCCGCATTTCGGGCTTTCCACACCGTTGATTTTTGCCGGCGAATTCTGAACCGTTGATTTAGATCTGGTCTGCGGGATCGTTTACGATCGTTGATTTCATCGCGTTTTCTCTCCGCCGTCCGATCTCCTCTGAGATCTTTCCTTGCAGGTTGTTGAACTAATCTATGGAAGACGGGAGGGAGCGTGACAGTGTTGGAATTGTCGAGATGTGGTTCACGACCATGCCCTGTGTTTCGATGAATAGTGATGGTTCTCGATGAAAATTTTAATTCCGCATAATGCGGAACGTGACACCTTATAGATAAGTTTCAAAATAGAACACACGGAAACTCCACCTTAAATGTACCTTCACTCCAAAAATAAAATGACTACCAAAATAGGAAGTGGAATCTTCCTCTAGAGTGTGCATGAGTCTCCCACAGATAAAGGATTGGATAAGTCAAATTTAACAAGAATAATGCCTTCAAAAAAAGCAATTAAAAGTCTCCTCACGAGATCAACACTAGGGCACATCAACATTAGGCACCAATTGTAGCTCATATGATGACTAGAAACATCTTGGAAGCTTCCTGAATTGGAGCGCATGGTTCCATTTCAACAAAACTGAAGCCAATTGATAATGAACTTAGTTGAACTGTAAGAAACTGGAACCAAGTACATTGAACCATAAAAATACACCAATTATCAGCATGCTCCTCTGTCACATATCTGGTATCCCCAGCTAAAAATAGTAATGAACTGTAAAAATATAGGAACGGAACAAAACTGGAGCTCACAACCATGACCAAATATGGACTCGACCACTGTCAGATGGATAATGCCTACTAAAAATAGAAATTTACTAAAAATAGTAAATTCTCCAATGGAGCACAAAATAGCAAAAGATTGCTGGTGAGAACACTTACCATGTCTAGAAATAGACACTTCTAAAATAGTACCACTCGCATGAGTTTTGCAACCTGTGCAACAAGTGGTGGCTGTAGGCACTCCAGGTGTGGTTCATGGATCTTATTGGAAATATTTTTGTTTGCCGTCTTGTTGGTTGTGACAATTAAGTATCTACAGAGCTTGGCTGTTCCTCTTTTTCATGAGTTTCCCTTGAGTGCCTCTGAGGTCAAAGTATTGTGATTTCACATCCCAGCTGAAGTTGCTTAACCTTGGATTGGTTGTTATCTTTTAATAGTAATATGTTATCTTAAGCATATATGTTTTTATGTTTTACTGCAAATTTGTTAAGCACTTTGTGTTATGCCCTCAAGGCATTGCACTTTTATCAAGTCTGATTGATAACTTACTGGTTTTCTGTCTCAGTATCCTCATTTTCTACGAAATTCATTTGTACAGGAAACCACATTTTTGGAAGCTTGCATTGAGAATCACACAAAGTCACATCTTTACATGGATCAAGTCCAATTTGAGCCTGTTCAACCTTGGACTGCAACTGCTTTAGCAGCTGATGGTGATAAATTTGAAGTTGATTGTCAAATTAGGTAATGGTGTTGCCTTAAATACAAGATAGTGGTTACTTTGACTTCTAATTGAAGTTGAGAACCATGCCTTGACTTTATAGCTAATTGAACATTATTGTTAACGACTTTGTTGTCCTCTTCATTCACATCTGACAAACTTAATATTTAAAAGGAGTAAATTTTCATTCCTTTACGAGTTTCTGCTTTCGATTTGATAATATCAAAATGACTTTTGTTTATCTTCTACGTCATCTTTTGATGCTTGTCTATGTAACATTCAGGGACATTTTCAAGGCACCAGATCTCATTAGAGCTAATGGGGGGATTCGAAATTACCTATATCAGTTGACACAGCCTTCTGCTGAGTCCAGGCTAGGGGAAGTTGAAGGAAGCAACAGCCTTGGCAAGCTTCAACTCACATGGAGGACAAATTTGGGCGAACCAGGCCGCCTACAGACACAACAAATCCTTGGAAGTGTAGGATCTTGTTTCTCTGTTCTAACTTTCCAAAAGCTAACATAGCTTAATTTAGTGGTAGATATTTATATTGCAATCAGACAAGAGAAAATGCTTAGAATATATGTAGAACTAGATTGCAAATTTCAGTTTCTTATATGTTGACTGGGTTGATTGTAAACTAAGTTTAAATTGTTCATGCAGTGATGGTTTGTTTGTAGAAATTTGAAACTATTGCACTTATCAAATGACATTTCCATGAATAAATTGGGAGTAAAACAATCTACTTGAATGCCTTATTTTCATGAACCTATTGTTTTTCTGTTTAACTTTTCTGTTGATGCAAGACCTTGTTTACTCTTTTGGTCTTCAAGAGGTTGGTTATGCTGAGATGCCACATGAAAATAGATGTTGACATGAAAATGCATTCTCTTTGAAAGTGGATGGTACTCATTGCTACAAGTAAAAATGGAATCCATAATCACCTTGAAGTGCTTGAAAGCTTTAGAGCTGCAGTCCTACTTCTTGAGTTAGATGGGTGTCAGGCAGCTCGAGGGCATCAGATATATACAACCAATATTGCACAGAAAGATAAATAATGAAAACCTTCTCATGCCAAGTCCCCACGGGACACAGAAACACCCTTTTGAAGGGAATGACAAGCCCCATGCGATGGACATATGCACGAGAGCTAAACTTTGAACTTGATTGAAAGTTTTGTGTCTATCAGGGGTTCGTTTCATATGGACAGGCAACTGGGAATTAATATTCAAACTGTGATTAGAAGGTATATGTTTATTCATTTGATATGGTGGATAACCAAATAGGATTTTTTTTCGCAAATGAGAATTAAAATTCAGACTGTAATTAAAAGGTAGATGTTTATCAAGGGTTTTATTAACAATTTGTTTAAGTAACTTGACTGCAATTTTAGAAAGTATAACCCAGACTTATTAATGGCATTTAACTGTTACTGCATTGGCTGTCTAACTCAGTGTTATCAGAACCGGACCGGAACCGGCAAAACCGGCCGGTCTGACCGGTTTACAGGGTTGGCCGGTCCGGTCAGCAAATTTTTTTGAAAAAACC
>LPNX010916264.1:8494-21659 GCA_001517045.1 Pseudotsuga menziesii | reverse complement strand
TGTGGGAGTGTCGATTAATATCTATCTGAGCACAATAGATCCGATCACAAATGCATGTGTGTGCATGTTGAATGACCTGGATTCCCAAGTTGAGGACCTTTGAGGCCTCAAAGAAAATTTGGATAGTGTTAGGTCCACTATGATGCTAGGCATGAGGAGTGAATTTTCAAATAGGAACTAACTAGAAAAACAACAAATACAACAACTTTATGAAGAAAATATAAGAAATGAAAAATGATTCAACCATGTTTGTCAAAGGAGCATATATATGGATTTTAATATACATGTTTCCTATAACACATGCCATGTTTCTCATTGAGAGAAATAATGATGCAATCCTATTCAACTTATCATTATTCCTCTCAAAGAAAGTAACTGGTATTTTTAATAGCTCTCTTGTTGGATGGTTATGAACACATTGAAAATGGCTAGTGAAAGTAAGAATGAATCAATGCGTATTGGCTTATGTTTTGTAAGGATTCCCAAACTTTTCAGCAACCAACAATATCTAACTCAAGTAAAAAAACATCCCACAAATGCCTGCACCTAATGAAAATCCTAGTTTTGGAATTCTAATATAACCACCTCAAGTGTGGATAAGCGACTCAACCTTGAGTAGTTAGGTGTCACCTCCACAAAGATCTAGATGGCTTGATGTGGTGATTAAAAAAAATGTGACCTTGACTACGTCCTTAGAGATCACATTCCCGTATTAAGTGTATTTTTTTAAAAATCGAGCAATTTTAGAGCCGTCGCTTCAGCAACACTTAAGAGGATAGCCGTCGCTTAAGCGACACTTAGGGAGATAGAAATTTTAGCGCCGTCGCTTAAGCGACACTTAGGAGAATCGCCGTCGCTTAAGCGACACTTATGCCCACCATTTCAAAAAAAAAAAAAATCTTTCTGATTTTTGGCAGGGTTAAAAGAAAAAATCAATGCGCAGTCGGAAAAAACCGTCGGATTTTGGATCAAAATCTAGTAGTGTGGCTCCAAAAAAGGGTAAAAAACCCTAAAAGTGAGAATGGGTAAAAAAAACATAGATAAATACAATGGACAATAAAATACCATGGGTCAAAAACCTTTGGATGATCATGTTAATACATTGTGAAGGCCTCCCCCAAAACACTTTTTGTCAGTTTCTCTTAGCCACACTATACATTTTTGTGCCATTATTCCCATATTTTTCCTCGCCAT
This sequence comes from Pseudotsuga menziesii, assembly GCA_001517045.1. Lineage (NCBI taxonomy): Eukaryota > Viridiplantae > Streptophyta > Pinopsida > Pinales > Pinaceae > Pseudotsuga > Pseudotsuga menziesii. The sequence continues at coordinate 20,465 of LPNX010916264.1, read as the reverse complement.
TCCCCACGGTGAGTTCACTCTATACCCACTTGGATCCATTCCCCATTTGAAAACTATTTGTGGAAGAGATCGGTGACCCAAACCATGCAGCTACAGGACTATTTCCAAGTACGGCTACGATGGCCAACATTTTAGAAAAAATGTATCTTTTGTTCTTATGTTGCATTAGTTAGTATTATATATTTGAAAAACCTAAAAAATATTGTTATTGTTGCTTTGCTTTTGATTATTATTGTTGAACTCTACCCTATGATCTGCATTATCTAGGGTTGGTGCTTTTGTACGTAGATGGGGAGAAATCCCCACTACAGTTTTGGTGACTCCACTCATTCGATCCATATGGATCATTTTTTTGTTGTTTTTGTTATTGGTTTGTTCTCCTTTGCTACCTTCAGGCATCATAGATATGACCCCCTCATGGTAGATTTGACCCAGTATTTTTGTAGTTCCTTCCCCTCGGCCCTAGCCGATCACAACCATTTTTCAAAAACATTCGAGTCCTTTTTGAGTCACACTTAGTTGACCAAAAGTTGCGACCCAGTCAAACCTTTTTTCCCTATCAGCATGACCCAAGTCATACCTTTTTACCTAATAAGTATGACCTCACCTAGAACACCATATCATTCTTGTCTTGACTTTTGGAGTGACCTCGGTCGCTATTGTGACTCGATTTTGTGTGACCTGTGGCGCTTAATCCTCTTTTTTGTGAGATTTTAGTCTTCTCTCTATTTTTCTTCCCCAATCATGACTATTTCCCAGGTCTATGTGACCTTGACTGCACCTTTTCCATCGTTAGGTGCGACCTATAGTTTTTCAATCATTTTTAGTGCTTGACATCCTTGTTCCAAAACCTCCATCTATGTTTTACCCCTTCTTGACATGTTTTTGTTCGCATTTGATCCATTACAACCTGTTGGTTTATTTTGACATCCTATTTTCCTTCTATGTGAGCCTCTTGAGTTGAGATTCATAGTCGAGACCACCTATGTGTTACATACACCTTGGTAAGTTCCTTAAACATTCATTTACTAGTGTTTATTTTGTGTTATGGAAGAATTAATTGTTATTTTGGATGATATTTACTGTGATTTACTACTATTTATCTGCATTTTATTTGCATCTTTGTAGTGATATCGTTGCATCTTCATTATAATATTGTTGGAGCATATACACATCATTTGCACACATCTCACATCCTAAAGAAAAAATGGTGGGTTCATGACCCCAACTTAGCCTAAAAATTAACTTAATACAACTAACATTGTAAATTTGTTTGAGGGAGAAAAACAATCTTGTAGCTAAGTTAGGATTTTGGGGATATGCATCTACACAACACTCCCTTTGACTCACATCTTGAAACATAGTTGTTGTCCATTAAGGGACCAAAATCCTCTTATACTTGTTTACACGGTCACGACCAGTCTATCGAGGGGTGTTAAGAACCCGTGTTTTCCCTCCTATTTATTTTGTTAGTATGTTTTGTTGTACACATATTCTTTGTAAGTGGTGCCATTATTATGCTTTATTATACCAGATTCATGGGGAGTAATAGTTGTTTATATTAGACATACTATATAAGTACGTGTTGAGGCTAATGAATGCATCGAAGAGTTATTTTGTATTGAGCTTGCTCAAAGGCGGTTTCCCCTTTGAAGTTTCGTGTGATCAATAAAATCTCTTATGTGCTCCATTATTTCTGTTACATCATGCATTCTCATATTCTATTACAGGAGGTTCATCACATCTGGTATCAAAGCACTTTCTTGGGCTCGTTGGGTGGAATTTCTGCCAATATTTTTTCTTTTGCAATTCTTCTTGGTGCTATGATTATTACAGTAGTTCTTCTTCTTGCAATGTTGATATTCATTTAGATCAGGGGATAAACCCAATCCTCTTAACCGTGGGAATTACTTGGGCATATCCCTAAAACTCATTGGGAGGAGTACAACATGTATCTAGAAGTATATGTCCTTTGAGAGGACCTGCCAAGTGAGAAAGGAAACTAGCCCTACCTAATTGAAAAACTCCCCTCATGAGGTAAACCAAGAGTTTTCATTTGTGGTTAAGAGGTTATCAGTTCTACCCGATTCATGGAGTTAGGGGTACTGCTGCTGCTCCTTCTTCTCGCATTCACTTAGTATTTCATGTCTCTTGTCCTAAGAAAGTGATTTGTACCAACATCAGAGAAAAAATATTTTTACCAGAACTAGATAAAGAAGGCTATGTCATTTTGGAACCAGAGGCCATCCTCAATAAGAGCACTTGTCATATTCACTTTTGGTCCATCACAGAGGTCATAACTCAGTTGCATGACATGCAACCATGAGATGCTACATGGGAACCACTCCTTCATATTCAACAACAATTTCCACATATAAAGCTTTGAGGACAAAGCTTTTCTAAGAGGGAGGGCATGCTAAGAACTTATGTCAACCCTCCTCTTTATTTTGTTATTATATTTTGTTGGACGCATATGCTTTGTAAGTCATCCGATTTGTATGTTGTATTATCCCACATTCATGGGGATTAAGTAATAGTTGTTAAGTCGCCCAATTAATATGTTGCATTATCCCAAATTCATGGGGAGTAATAGTTGTTTAGATCATAGTAGCATAACTTGGTTGTATTTTCTTTTGGTGTATGAAAATTTCGAACAAATTCGAATTAGTCGAATATTCAATGTATGTGTAATACGGATACAGGTTAATTTTGAAAATTAATTTTAAAAATCCAACTTTTAATTATTCAAACACTATAAAATAAATACCTTGGAATTTCATACTTTGTAATTCAATATAATAGGAATAAAAATATGCCAAAAAAATATATATTCAAATATAATAGCAACACTAGATTTATTGGTTACAAAACCATGTGCCCAAAACCACTTACATCCTTGCTCGTTCCAGATTCAAACTTAACCCTAACACAATTTAAACATTCATTAATTAATTTCAAATGTAAGTACTAGTAAATATTATTTATTTTCATCTTAAAATAAATTATAACTATTAATAACTAAGAGTTTTCTTCCTTATATTAAGGGTATTATATTTTTTTTAAGAGTAATTTTGGTTGTAAGAAATATATTAAAAAAAAAGTAATGATTTTTTTAAGTTTAAAATTTAATGGTTGATATTTAATATTTCATTAAAAATATTGTATATGTTTAACTATATATGAATGTTCTATATTGTTGTATATTTAATTAAAAATATTTTATATATAAGAAGTCTAATCGCATATTTTATTTGTATTGGATTTTTTTGTTATGTATTTTTTCCGTATCGAATCATATTCGTACTCGAATTATGATACTATGGTTTAGATTGTACTTATTATATAAGTACCTGCTGACGGTAATGAAGGAATCCAAGATTTATTTTGTATTTGTTGGGCACACTATATGCAAGTTAATTAAAGAAAACATGCAGAGTGTTCAATATTAATTGTCAACCAAGGGAAGTCTCTTATTTCAAGGATAATGTGCATTGCATATGCTTTAAACACTAAGTAGCTGATGCTTTAAATGAATGACCCTACTTTCCTATTTAGGCAGACTCATCCCATCATCTACTTAATCTAGTTTACCTTCTTAAGAATGCAATCAAAAGTACCTTCTTACAATCCTTAATCTAGAATTAAAATATTCAGGAAATAACATCTAGATTACTTTTGCAGAAAGTTAAATCCTTCATTACCAAACCATCTAAATATCTGTCTCAACTATCTGAATTCAAGTTATTCTAGAAATTCAAAGTACATGAATTAAATTCTGCAATTATAAATGTGAAGAAACAAACTGGAAAGAGCTAAAGAAAATAGCGATTGAAAGAACTAGGGATGAACATGGCTGTCACAACTATCACATAGTTGCATAAAAGAAAGTTAACCTATATAGTCGACTCGCATACCACACCACTAAATTTCACAAAAGATACAATTACAGATTATTCAATTGACACACAGCAAATTGATGACTGTTGCAGCCCACTATAAATAAAGGAAATTATCACAAAATCCAACCACGCAACAGAATAAATAAAATACCTAATTAATTTAGCAATCCTTATGGGAAGGCGGGCCCAGCCTTCACACAGAGATGATGGAAGTAACACACATTAGAATGCTGAGATATGAAGAATCAAACTCCTTGTATTAAAATGGAAGATGATCACACAACCTCAGTCACAGATGATACAATAAATTGATTAATTTTTCAACCCTTGGCTCGAAATAGTTCCTAGTATTTATACAATTACGATCATAACATCTTCCCACTATTATCAAGAATCCATGAAGATCTCCGATCTTCAAGATTCCCTATTTATGGTGAGTTATTATAGTCCTAATTACAGTGAGTTGTTATAGTCATGGAAAGATGAGAGTAGAATATATATGAAAGTTGTTACTTGATCCAGAAATAATGATCATGATCAATCGAGAAGATACTCCGTGGATTGCATCTATGTTTGAGCAGCGGTGCACTATTACCTCTGAATCTATTGCAGCCTATTGCAACCACCTTTGTACAACTCACATGGAATAATACCCTAGGACCATGTTCTTTTGGCAATGATGGAATGGATGGAGATAATATCAGCAATGAATTATCATCCCTCTATTGGCATGTTTGGATCGCTACACCTGCATCCTCTACATCATGAATTATATTTATAAAAACACCATATGCTAGCATAATTTAAGATGTAAATCCTCAATTACAAAAATCCTAAGCATTAATAAAATAAGACAATGATTAACCATACCTGTATGAATTGAGGGACCGAGTGAAGGAAAAACATATGTTTAGTATACACAATAGAGTAGGATGAGGAAAAAAGAGGTAGGTAAGGGTGGTCAAAAAGGGATCATTTCTGGGCCCAACATCTCCCCCCAACTATTATGTTGCATGTCCTCATGAAACAAACTCCATTATTCTGAATCTGAATTTGGCATTGTACTTCGTTCATGGATAGAAGAGAAGTTGTATGGGAATTCAGGTGTTCCTTGTTTTCCCACCAATCCCTTATGGACAATCCAATATCTCCAACACTTCTGCTCTTCTGCCCTTGTTAATGAGAAGTCTTCCCTGTATGATTTTGCTGGCCACCATATGAGAGGAAATTTGAATTTGAGTCCCAGCCAATTAACCACACATTCCTTCATGCATTCAGCATATCCCCCAACCTTGGAAAGTGTCTATTAAAAATTCCTATAACAGTAGGGATCCCTATTTCTCAGGGTTGAAGAGGCAAGCTGCCATATGTGTTGGCTACCTTCCAAATCCACTCATTGATGCATAGAAATTTGGCCAACACAAGTAGAAATAACCTTTTCTTGAAGTTCCATTATACGCTGAGTATAGATGGGACACGATAGTACACTCTGATGAAAAGAAAGGAGGAGACAAGGATTCCGAGGTTTGCTTCGAATCCAAAGGTTAGAGTGGGCCTCATTATGAGAGAAAGTTTGGAAGGGTGTTTCCCACTAAACATGATTTCTCACAAAGGAGGAAAAATCCCTCAGCTAAACATCACTTGAGAAAGGGACACGATTCGAATGGCAGTCCAAACTATAAGCCAATTCATGCAAATAAAGCTCACACAACAAATTTTGGTCCTTAAAGTGACTTTCTAGAAATGTTTCCAGTAATTCAACTGGGGTCACTATTTCATATGGTCTCCCTTCTTTTATAGCCCTCAGTTTAAACCAAATGAACTACTCAAATAAAAACATAGGGTAAGAGGAGGATAGTACTTTGGTACCGAAAAATTCCCAAGAAAGAGTATACAACTGATCATTTTCCACCTGCATGGATTTGAACTTTTTCAGCTCCTTTAGCTCGTTCTGTAATTCTTCCCTGTGGAGTTTCTGGGTCATAAGTTCTTCTTCCCACTTGTTCTTCAATTCCATGATGGTCTTCCTATGTTCAGTGAGGGACACCATCCCTTCTTGATATCTCTCCACCTCACTCCTCCACTCCCTCACTTCTATTCTCAATATTGATAGTTCTTTTGTCAGCTTCAGTATTTCTCCATCTTCAGGATGTTATTCATTATTAGAATCCAAATTCACAAAATTTTGAGGAAGTTGAGTCCATGAATTATCACTTGATGTTGTAATTTGAACATCCTATTCTTATGAAATCACTTTTGGGGGTGCTGGTTCTTGTGTAACATCATCCCTTCTTTGAATTTCTCCTGTAGAAACTTCAACCATAGGTGTCTTTGAAACAACTTCTAGAGATGTTGGCTCTTGTGTAATAACATCTGCTCTTTGGAGTTCACCTATAACATCTCTACCAGTTGATTGCAAGGGTGTTGGTTCTTATGTGACAACCTTCTCCTAAATTTTGATCTCCCTATCTACCTGATTGTCAGCTGGAGCTTCGACAGGGGGATGCAAGGTAATTGGTTCTTGTGTAATAGAGCCTTTCCCTTCTCTTTCTTCATGTTGCTAGGATTGTAGAGTTTCTTTCATGTATTTTTCAATATGGAGTTGTTCTTCAAGGATTTCAGTGTCCCCCGAGGATTGTGATTGCATTTGTTCATCCTCTCCTAAATCCAAATCAAGAATGATGTCTATTTTGTGATTGATTTGTTCTTGTAGCCTAAGAGTCTCCATAGAAATTTCCAAGGATGTTGGTTCTTATGTAGCAACATCTTGGTTAACTTCCTCATTTTCTTGCTATTGGGGTTCCAATCAGGAATAATTTTAGTGGCGAATTTTATCCCAGTGGGCTATTTTTCCATGTTTTTCTCCCAAAAAACATTCACCAATTTGCACTTTTTGAAGCATCGTTTTGGCCAATTTTGATGGGGTAAAATTGTTTCACCCTAAAAATCACCAAATTATTATATAAACAATATAAAATCCTTGGAAATTAAAATATTTTTTGAAAAATATCGCCAATCATTTTTTAGTTGGCATTTTAAGAATTGGTAATATTTGACAACATTTATACACTTTTAAATAAGTGTTGTTCCTTAAAATCATCCTTGGTTCCAATTCTATTAACTTTATGTCCTGAGACAGTTCATGAGTCACAGTGCAAGCTTATTCGTTAAATTCCAGAATATTTTGAACCTCTGGTTCATCTTCCCCCATTTGGGTGGCAACTTCAACGAGAATATTCATGGATGCTGGTTCTTGCGTATCAATATCTTGTTCAACCTCATCCTCATTCTACTGTTGAGGTTCCATCTATATTAGTTATGTGCCCTGAGAAGGTTCAGGATACACGATGCAGCCTTGTTTAACGAAATCAAAAATAATTTTATCCCCTGGTTCACCTGTCCAAATTTGGGTGGCAACTTCAATAGGAATATTTGGAGATGTTGCTTCTTGTGTATCAGCACCCTGTTTGTCTGCAACTTCCCCTTGCTGGAGTTGGTCTTGCTGAGCTTCACCATCCTTCTAATCAGGTTGTCCTTGTTCTTCCATAGCTCTAGGTACGGGTTGTTGTGTCACAAAGGCACGAAATCTGAATTTGTAGCTTAACTGGTTAAAGATTTCTCCACATACAAGGCAGACCACTCTTTCCTCCTCCTCACCATCCTCAGTAGGAGATGATCCTTCGAATTGGTATGTAGCTTCAACTAGTGTGTGCAGCTTCCTTTCCACATGTTTCCTACATGATTCCTTCCAATTTTCTAGTTATTTCTGAAGTGATTGTACTTTCTCCTTTAATAGATTATTTTCATACAGATGTCCCTCAATTTGAGGTTCTTTTGCAGTTGGTTCCTGTGGGGCATCATTTGCTTTGGGTGTTAGGATGGGGAATTTGATCTGTGCTTCTATGGTTGCCCATATTTCCCATGCTGCTGTAGCTATTGTAACTAACCTAGTTCTTTTTCATCTTATTGGTGGTGATGCATGTATTTCTTCTTTTGATCTCCTCCTTTTCCTCCATGGTGCCGAAATCTCTAGATTTGCAGCTAATGTGGAAGGGATATCTTCTATCTTAGCATTTTCCTATTCTTCCTCAATAAGAGTTCCTCCCTATTCAGGGGAACATTCAATGGTCAACAACTCCATGTTTTTTTTTTTTATCATGGCTCTAAAATCCTCACCTTTAGCTCTCACAACATCTAATGCTACTCTAGTTTTAGCCTCTGCTGCCAGAGCTTCTGTATTATTTAATCTCTCTACAGGGTTTCCTCAAGCATTTTTCTCCAATTCTTCTGCTTCGTCATCTGACTAATCATCCAATCCAGTCTCATTTACCCCCCCCAAATAAATTCAAGGGACTCCAAACCTCTTGTTGCTCTTCATTCCCTCCCAACTGTGCATTGGTAGGATCCTCTTGGTTTTGAACAGGCCGCATGAGTACAGGTACGTCTACTACTTATTCTATTCGAACGCCAGGAAAAAGGGATGGTTCCTAGTTTATCAAAATTTGACCTGTGAATTGCTATGAGGTTTGGTTCCATTGAGATCAAGCCCATAAAATTATTAATTTGTTTAGTCCATGGTAGGTAAGGGAGGAGTTTGGATGCTTGGTTGCTCTAACAAACCCCTCCATATGATGTAGATCATTGAGTATATAAAATGGAATGTTCAGTAAGGCCCTATGATGGAGATGAGATAATAGAGGAATGCCAGCGTAAAAAACCATTTGTTACCTGCCTTCACAGGTGAGCTATCTCATGATGAAACCCATTCAGGAATTTGAAGAATTCAGTCCATCCCACAACTTCCAAAATAGTGAAAACTTTGGCATTTCTTCTCAGTTCTCGCATATTTGGAGGTTCATGCCAAGCTTGGATACCCATGTTTATTTGACTTCAGAATTGTTTATCAGTTCAACAAATTATATGTCCCGATAATAGAGGCTAAAGCACAAAGTATGCATGAACAACTGAGAGTGGAGTTGGGTGAATTCAGAAAGTTTTAGAGCATGGAAATGTTTGGAATTTTTTCCCAAATTAGGAAAGGTGGTAGTTACCAGGTAACATAAATGGCCATTAAGTCGTATGAAGGGACAATTACCAATATGCAAGTGTAATAATGGGCACAGAAAGGAAGTTATGATTAATGTTGTCAAATCTAGTTAACGCTTAATCAAGCAAATAATCAGAACCATACCTTTGAAAATATGCGATGCATGGTAACCTTTGGAAAATAGTAGAGCGTGTGAAGTGAAGCCATTTAAATTTAATCATTATTCCAGGCATGCTGTAATGACATTTTCTTTTGGCAGACAAAAGCCATCATGTCAATCTCATCGGAAACATAATGAATGCTGTAAAATAAATCGGAATTGCTGCCATCAGGAATTGGAGCCAAATCTCAAGGAGTCACTAACCAAGGTTGCAAAGAGTTATGCCAATAATGGAGGAGTCACAGCCGCGAACCATAGAGAAATAAGGCATTTTGGCAGAGTCACGGCCCTCAAGTATAAAAAAAGCATCCAGTTTTGGCAGAGTCACAGCTGCTGAAAAAGGTAACATAGTAAAAATGGAATGGTGTCGCAGCTTTTAAAGAAGGTAAAAATGGAGAAAAGTGGAACGGTGCATAGCGGCCAGAATTGAAAAAAAGGCATTAAGTTATGGTGTTGCAGCTGTGGGGAATGGGGTAAAGGGTGGGACTTGATGGTGTTGCGGCTAGTGGAAAATGGGAAAATAAGCAATGATTTGACTGTGTTGTAGCTACGCGTAACGGGATAAAGGGCAGGAGTTTACGTTATTGCCGCTACGTAGAACTAGATAAAGGGAGGAATTTTATGGTGTTGCAGCTGGGCAGAATGGGATAAAGGGAAGGAGTTTACGGTGTTACAGCTATAGAAAAATGGAGAAATAGGAAACAATTTGACGATGTTGGATTTGGGCCGAACGGGATAAAGGGCAGGATTTTACGATGTTGCAGCTATGCAGAATGGGATAAAGGGAGGTATTTTATAGTGTTGTAGCTACAAAAAAAAAGGCAAAGTATTACAGTGTTGCAGCTACAACAAAATTTTTCAAGGAATTTTCTTCTTATGTAGGAAGTTACAGAAGGACGACCCTGGTCGATAGGCCTGATAATGACCACTTCTCCTTAGGAGATTCCTTGCACATTTTTTATTTTTTTTAAACGGATCAAGTGCAAAAGAAAAAGATAAAAATAATGGTAAAAATATCAATTTATTTATGTACAAAATTTTTTATATGATATTTACAGCAACTATCTAAGGATTGAAAGGGGCAGAGAAAGATTCATGCCCTTGTTCTAACAGGTATTCTAGATCAGCTCCAATCTATCAAGTGAGTGCATATTTTGAAATGGGATTATGGTACAGTCGCAGCCTGTGACCATTAGCAAATAATGGTGCACGATTCTCAATAATGGTTACCAAGAGAACTATACCATTATCTAATACTCTGTCTACTAGGTATGGGCCCAACCATTTTATGAGTAACTTACCCTTGACATCCCTTTTGAAATTTGAATCATACAATAATGCCTAGTCTCCTTTGCAAAAGACTTTCTTTTTGATGAATCGGTCATGCCAATTGGATCCATGTTGCTATATTAATACTTTTTGATCCACAGCAGCCAAATGGTTCTCATCAAGTTCATTCAACTAATTCAATCTTCTCTTTTGGGCTTCGGTCACATCTAAGTTTACCTCTGTAGCTATCTTCAAAGTCCTAATTTCAAATTCAATGGGGAAGACACCACTTTTCCCATACACCAAGTCATAAGGACAGAAACCTGTAGTATTCCCCCTAGTGGTACAGTATGTCCACAATGCTTTCGTAAGTCTATCGGCCCAATCTCTACGATGTTTCTTGACCGTTTGGTAAGGATGGATTCAATAACTTTGTTAGTGCTTTCCACCTGGCCATTGGCATGGGGATGGTATGGTGAAGCTATCGGATGGCGAATATGGTACTTCAGTAGTAGAGCTTCTAATTGATGTGAAACAAACTGAGGTCCTCCATATATAACCACTTCCTTGGGTACTCCAAAATGGGTAAATATTTCACCATATAGGAAATTGATCATAGCCTAATCATTGGCTTTCACCAAAGGCACAACTTCTACCCATTTCATCATGTAGTCGGTACAAACCAATATGTAGGATTTCTGTCTATAATGAGGGCTCATAGGACCAACAAAATCTAAGGCCCATCTGTCAAAAGGTTCAACCACCAGTTGTGGTTAAAGAGGCATTTGATCCAATCTATTAGGTTGGCCCATCCTCTGGCAGCTTTCACAAGACTGGACATATCTTCTTGCATCCCTAAAAAGGGTCAACCAATAGTAGCCCATTCTCATTGCTTTGTGTCCTATCCTCTTGTCTACAAAATGTCCCCCACAAGGCTCATCATGGCAAGACTTCAAAATACAGAATATTCCATCTTCTCTTATGCATCTTCTTGTTATAGCTGATTTCACCACTCCAGGTGAATCACACTTTGTATGGCCTTCCCGTGTCCCGTTGCAGACTCCTTAGACCCTATGGACCATTTTTTGTCCTTTGACATTTCCTTGATCATCCCTAAAAACATATGAAAAATGATACACATGACTTTTAAACCTATAAGCATGTATATATGCGGGTTTTCCCACTAAATCCGTGTACATCGGGATGTGTGCATAATCCAAATCCTTTTAGAGTTTTCCTTATCATGGATCTGACTCATTTGACTCCTGACCTTCCCTATACCTTGAGATCGCTTGGATTCGACCTTTCATTACCCCTTTGAAAAGCTATATAAGGAACCCCTTGGTACATTGAAGGCATAAGAGAGAATTGAGAACAAAGAAACTATAGTCCATTATTGCCAGAACTTATCCTTGAGTCTGCATCCCTTTGTCCCTTGGAGCACTAGTGTGTTCTTCCCAAGCTTGCCTTTTGCTTGTGAGGTTACTATCGAGAGATGGAGGATTGAGGTGGTGGAGGCCCAAGTGGGGGATTCAGTTTTTACGGTTCGCAGACGTGCCGTCAGAGGTTGTATCTTGTAATCTCTGATTTATATTA
>LPNX010916254.1:789789-829624 GCA_001517045.1 Pseudotsuga menziesii | reverse complement strand
TGTCTCTTGTGATGTGCTTATGTGATTGCTGTGCTTGTTATTCTCTCAGTGAAAAGATCTTATCATAATGCTAGCTTAAATGTTGAAAAACTAACAGATAGAAAGGATATTCTTTTTCAAACCTGGGACATATAAGACTTCCTTCATTTTTATGGACTTTCCTTAATCCAACTTGTAAGAGGCTTCTCCCATTCCTTTGATGGGATACGGATAATCATCTCCAATCTTTACTTTGTGAGGAGAGTATTTCTAAATAATACATGAGATGGAGTCTTCTAACCTGTCACATGTTTGGAGGAACAACTATCTAATACAAGGGTCACTTGCATGTGAGACTGAACCAATGAGAGCTTATATCAAAACATATTCTTCACTAGAGTCTTCATCTTCATTATTATTTTCTTCAACCGGGTCATCATCTTCAACTATATGGGCATGCAACTTATTGATTCTCTTCTTGAATTTTTCTACTTTGAGGGGACAATTCCTTGAGATGTGACACATCTTGTGATAGTTAAAACATTCAAAGGATGAGAAATATCTCTTGGCTCTTGAGTTCCTTTGAAAATTTTGATTTATTTTGGGAGATTGATCACGATCCTTTCTATTGTGTGTTCCTTTATTTGCATGAGCTTCCAAGGCTTGATCTTCATCGTCATTTAGTTTTTCTTCTTTGTTAGCTATCATTCCTTTGTCTTTCATGCATTCTTCACATAGTTTACTGGACTTGGTATGCTTTCTTCTAGCACATATTCCTCTAATGAAATATCTGCAATCCCTTGGGAGGCCAGTCAAGGTGTTAATTACAACTTCCGCTTATTCCACCATGTCACCAATAGATTCCAATTGTTCTTTGATCTGAGATACTCTTGTGAAGTATGACTACATAGTTTCTGCCTTTTGAATCTTCACACTCTTGAGTTGATTTCTCAAAGTAATTTTTCTAGTGATGTTCTTTCCTTCAAATAGATTGGTTAGTGCATCAAACATTTCTTTTGGAGTATTATTTGAGGATACTTGAGGACTCAAGTGGTGCTTCATGGAGTCAACTATGATCCTCTTATCCTTGAGCATATCCTTCTTATTATTTTCTTTTGCTTTATCTCCTTCTGTTTCTAGGACTTCATCTTTGGCATAGCCTTCTAGATCATGTTATTAAAGGATGAGCATGAATCTATACTTCCATGCTCTCAAATTATATGTTCCTTTAATATTTTCATCAATCTTGGTGTTATTTGTCTTCTTTACTGAATGAGAACCTCAAATGGAAATATATGAAGTAGAACTTACTAGTAAGAAGGTGTTCCTAAACCTGTTTTATCCTAACCTAGGGTTTGATAGAGAAACCCTAATTTTTCAAGCTGGAGATCTTGAAGATGTGATTGGATGAAAAGATGTTCCTCCCTAAGGTGAGCTGAGCAGTGAAGCCCTTCCTCCAAAACTATGGATAGAAACTTGAAAAATATAATGCCATATTTCTTCCTGGTAGTAGTGATAGGTCAAAAATTGAAAATCCTCGGAATTGAAATTTGTCACCACAAAAATATGTGCCTTCCTAAGGAAAGTTGAACTAACCTTATATTTTAGCTAATCTAACAAGGGATTTTCCTGGAATAGAAAACCCTAGCTTGTTGTACAACGGGATAAGTTATTGCACGATGCCTTCTTTCAGATTGGATTTGATACCATGTTATATTTTTAAAAGTTTTATGCCCAAAAAACAATATCATTCAAATAATGAAAAGCACAGTAGCACAAAGAGAACATAAATATTTATCCCGGGAAACGCTCATGGGGGAGAAAACCTAGCAAAACTTCCTCGATATAAAATCCAACCAAGTACATTGTAATACTTCCAAGAATAATATGGACTACTCCTCTCCCTAGCGAACTTGCTTGAGTGATGAGTGTAGGAGGGTGCCTCATCTATTTATACACATTAGATGAGAAACCTAATAATCCAATAGGGTTGAATTCTCCTCTCAACCAAGGCTGAATTGCATTGGGAGACTCAAAACAAAATTTAATAATACTTTTATGGGTACTAATAACCTGACTTAAAATGAAGGTTTAACCTCAATACTTTTACATGATCAAGTACATCAAAGACATATTTGATTGAAATAATAACATCTCTGGAAAGGAGGAATAATAATAATATAATAAAGGTACAATATAATATCTTATGAAGCTACATTTCTTTCAACATTGTGCCTATGCACACCCTTTGTTGATTCATTCTTATGAGCTTTTGTGCACTTACACCCATTGATTGGTGGTATATGTGCGCATATGTCCCATGCCTTTGTGGGATTGCGCACTTTATATCCTTCCACTTTTCTTCTTTATGTGTTTCTTCAAACTGGCTTTGTATAGAGAAAAAATTGGTCTGATAGATTCATACGCTTGTATTTCTTCTGGCTTCATCTCATATGTTTGACATCAAACTCTCAACATTATTGTTGAAAACACAAAGGTTCAACAATGTTCTTTCTTTGACATTTTATCAAGATTATTAATGCATCCTTTGACATCTTTATTTTTTTTCATCACATCTTTTGGGTTCATCATATAGGTTCAACATCGTTCATCCTTTTACATCAATGACAACACAAAGGTTCAACATATTACAGAAGCATGGAGATTTTTTCCAACAGTAAATGTACTTCAATGGAAATCAATTTACAACACAAAAGTTCAAATCGAGCACTACATTTACATCAATCCCATTGAAAATAACAAAAATGCAATAAACAAAAAATTTGTCTTACGCCCCAAGTGTATTTCTAAAGCTAATCCCAATGCAAGGCATCTCTAACAAGAGGTTCGTGGTCTACAAAATTTATTGCATGTACAAAAACAAATTTGGATGCTTTCCTTTTCATAAAGAACCCCTGGTCATTGAAGTGTTCCTCAAATGAACAATTACAAAAAAATAAAGAGCACCTAGAACTATTTACGAACTTTCAATGTTTCCATGAGTGCATGGACGACCATCGATGTATGCAGGTTCTTCATGTTAAAGTTTCCAGAAACATAACCATTCATGCACATAATATACATGGAAATTTCATTTTGTATTTAACAATATTAAAGTAATTGGATCAAGAAATAATAGGATCGTAAAATAGCATAAGTGTTGCTTACTATTTAGGAGGAACAAGTGCATGAGAAAGGATAACGAACCTAAGATTTGTAGCATCAGTCTTTGACTTGAAAATCATAAAACTATTGATAGAAAAGGATAATTTAGTTCCAAAATCAATAAAAGGTAGAGAAGCCATCTAAGCACCATACAGAGTGTGGTTTTAACAAGTTTTCCAGTATTTACTTTGTAAATGCATGGGAAGAGAGAAGTCATTACTACCCTCCAACAATTGGACCAAACTTGGTGTGTACTTGGAATTTTTTTTCTCTCAACTCATATAACTTTTTGGATCTCCTAACACAAATTTTTTAGGTGGCATTGATATCATACTCTGGTTCACTAGAAATTTTAGTTGACTGAACGAAATCTGAGGGGTTGGTCAATTTAGGTCGACACCTAGTTGTTTTGGATTCCAACTTTTCAAAAAATGAGCATAAGGAGGTGTTCATATGTCTGTTTTCCATATCACTTATTGGATTTTTTACTATTGTAGGAAGTATTAGACCATCAACATTGGGTATTCGATCATTAATAATGATCCCCCTTTCCTCTTCCCCTCTGGTGGAATCATAGCCCCTCTAATGCTCTTTACACATCTATTATTGGACCATTTTATTATTTATGCACATATTAGTTACATATATTTTGAGATAGAAATATAAGCCAAATATATATTCCAAACAACAATATTTACATCATACATGCCTATCAATTCACAAGTTGTGCCTTAGCCTTGAGCTCCGCACTAGGAATCCATACTAGCATATTTACATCATTTACATAACTTTGATTAAATACATTCCAAAGCAAAACTGGGGGTATTTCAATCCCCTCCCCCTTGGAATAACATCTTCCTTGGGTGTTTGTTCAAAATTAAAAGAAGAAAGGATATGCCTCTTTCGTGGCATCCTCCAACTCCCACGTAACCTCATTGGGACCAAATTGCTTCCATGCACCTTTACCTATCTTATGGATTGGTTCCAGAGCAATGTTATCTTCCTGTCTAGGATGCATAGTGGCTTGGTTTGGAACTCTCCCTCGAGTTCTACCTATATCACATCCCAATCAATCACATGTTTAGGATCATGTACATATTTCTTAAGCAAAGTAACGTGAAAAAACATTATTATCCCTAGTGTTAGCAGGCAATGCAATTCTATATGCAACTGCCCCTATCTTCCCAATCACTTCAAATGGACCACAATATCTTGCAGATATGTTGGCACAACTTCCAAGATTCAAGGAAATTTTCCTTGGCTTCAATCTGACGTAAAAATGGTCCCCAACATGAAACTACCTATGCACTTTGTTCTTATCTGTATAGCTTTTCTGTCTATCTTAGGTTTCCTTTAAATTCTGCCTAATTTTTGCAACCTCTTATTCCATTTCCTTAAGCAATTATGGCCCAAGTACAATTTTGTTCACTGGATTATCACAAGTAAATAGGATTCTACACTTTTTTCCATACACAGCCTCAAACAGACTCATGTTCAATGACGCTTGTTTCCCATTGTTATATGCAAACTCTACCAAATGTAGATACTCTTCCCACTTGAATGGTTTGTGCATCACGTACATGTGTATCATGTCTTCAAGCACCTGACTTAATCTTTTGGTTTTCCCATATGTTTGTGGATGGTAGGTAGTGCTAAATTTAAAATGTGTACCCAAATCAACAAAAATACTTTCCAAAATTTGAGGTGAACTTAGTATCCATGTATGAAATTATTGCCTTAGGCAAACCATGCAACCTACAAACTTCCTTCATAAAAATACTTGCAATGGAATTCGTTTTGTATGTGGATTTAAGCAGTATAAAGTGTGTTTCTTTAGATAATTTATCCACCACAACCATGAAGGAATCATGCTGCCTAATAGTCATTGGAAACCCTATATTAAAATCCATAGAAATTATTTCCCATTTCCATTCCGGAATCGACAAAGGATACAACAAACCTACTGGTTTTTTATGCTCAACCTTCACTTGTTGATATTTCATACACCTAGAGATATACTTAGCAATGTCCTTTTTCATTCCTAACCAAAAATTTGCTTCCTCACCATAGCAATTGTTTTCTGGTATCCTGGGTGACCGGAATATGGATTTTTATGAATATCATCCATAACAATTATTCTCAAGTCTACCACATTTTGAATATAAATTTAGCTTTTATAAAGAGGAAGTTTTTCACCTTCCAAATGGTATCCTTCATACATCTTTTCTAAATTTTGTTGTTGTAATTTCCCTTTTATTTGGACATATAGTTAATCTTCAGCAATACCCTTAACAATATGTTGCCTCAAATATGATTGGGAGGTACTAATTGATGCCACATGCATTGAATGTACTTTAGGCTAAGTGCATCAACCAATTTAGTTTCTTTCCATTTTATCTGTTTGATCTCAAAATCAAATTCACATAAAAATTCCATCCATTTAGCTTGCTTGACATTTAGTGTTGGCTACTAAAATAAATATTTCAAACCATAGTGGTCTGTCCTTGGATCATTTTTTCTGCCCATTAAATAATGCCTCCACATTTTCAAAGCATGCACTATGGATGGAGTTCTAAATCATAGGTAGCATAGTTTTTATCATGTTATTTCAACTTCCTTTACTCATATCATACCATGTGGTTATCTTGCATATGAACTCCTCCAATTCCTTGTCTACACGCATCTAGACACATCACAAAATCATTTTTTTGGGTTTGCAATTTTCAAGATTGGAGCGCTTGTAAGAAGCTTCTTCAACAACTAGAAGCTTTCTTCACATTTTGGTCTTAATTCAAATTGTATGCCCTTCTTTTTCAAATAAATGATTAAGTATGCAACCTTGAAGAATCCTTTAATGAACCTTATGTACTGACCAACAAAACCCATAAAATATCTCACATTTGTCGCATTCCTTAGAGTTGTCCAATTCATGCTGGCTTCAATCTGCTCAAGGTCCATTGATATTCCTTCCTCAAAAATAATGTGACCCAAATAATGTATTTTATTTTTATAAAAGTCACATCTTCTTAGCTTTACATACAACCTATGCCTCCTTAACAATTGCAAACCATTTTGAATTGCTATTCATTATTTTCTTCATTCTTAGAATAGATAAGAATGTCATCCAGAAAAACAAGAACAAACTTGTCCAAATACTTGCTAAAAACACTATTCATGAGACACATGAATGAAGTTGGTGTGTTGGTGAGACCAACTTGCACCACCACGAACTCATAGTGCCCATACCTTGTTATAAATATTGTCTTGTGAATATATTCTTCCTAGACCCTCACTTGATAGTAACCATACCTCAAGTCAACCTTCAAGAATACATTTTATCCTCTCATTTTATCAAAAGGGTCATCAATTCGAGGAAATAGGTTTTTTTTTTTCATGGTAACTTTATTTAGCTAGTTGTGATCAATACATAACATGAGTGTCTCGTCATTCGTTTTCTCAAACAAGATAAGTACTCCCCATGGAGACACACTTGGGTGAATGTACTTATTTTCTAACAATTATTTCAAATGCATTTTCAACTTTAATAATTATGGTGTACTCATCATGTAAGGTGTCTAGGACACTGGTGCAACTCCTAGCACAATATCGATTGTAAAATCGATGTCCCTCTTTGGAGGAAGTCCTAGAACTTCATTGGGAAACACATCCCTGAATTCGTGCAACACATTATGATCTTCCAACCTAGGAATTTCATTTTATGTTTTTTCCAAAACATGGGCTGCATACAATTGACAACATTTACTACAAAATTCCTTCATATATATGGCTGAAATTTTCCTAACATAAACTACCTTTGGAATTCCCATTACAACCCTTGGGTTTCCTTCTTCATCAATGCATTCAAAAGTTTTACTGTAGCAATCAAGTTTGTCTCTGTGAGATTCCAACCAGTCCATTCCGATGAGAATATCATGGGAACCAACTAGGAAAATATTTAGATTTGAAAAAGTGAACAATCCACCCATTTACTATAGACATTTCTCCACTATTTCATTAAATTTTCTCTTGGTTATAGTGGCTAGTTGGACTAACCATGATATACTATGCTTTGATTTCTTAAAAACACAAAACTCTACAATTTTAGGATTGATATAACTATGAGTAGATCTAGGGTCAATAAAAAAAATAGATTACTTATAAATATTACCTTCGACCTCAACAGCGGTTGATTGATGGTCTTATTGGTGGTCCTCTAGTGCTACATATATCCTATGAATGGTTCTAGCCACTTGACCCATAGTTTCAACTTATTGGATGTTGTGAACATGCTTTGCACTTCGATTCTGATGTGGACAGTTTTTAAGCATATGGTCCTCTCCACATCCCCAACATTGAAGTGGATCACTTGGCTCTCTTGAATTATCTTCCATCATCCTGGATGGATTAGTCACAACCTGTAGCAGCTCCCTTGGCATGTTTTTGAATTGAGAATACTTGAACTCCTTTATCCTTTGGTCAAACTTCTCGCTTTTCTTGTCCTTCCATGCCTTATTGAATTTTGGTATGTTTTTGTTTTGATAATAAAAATACTTGGCTTTTCTTATGGTATCATCTAGAGTTTGAGGTTCATCAAACTCAATATTGTCTTTATATGACTGGGGTAGTCCACTTAGAAAATTTTGAATTTTGACTTTGTCATCCTTGATATAATTGACATATCTCAGCATCTCCAAGAATTTGTTTGCATATTCCTCCCTAGTCATTTGTCCCAATTTCATCTCATGGAACTCTTTGATTTTGCCATCATAGTACCTATCCTAGAGGTACTTTTCTTTAAAGTATTTATTGAACTAATTCCACACAATATCCATTTCAATTATCTTCTTTGCTTGCCTAATGTGATCCCACCATATAGATTCTCTTCCATTCATATTGAATATGGATACCCTTGCCTTCATATTTTCTATGTAGTCTTGGATTTGGAAATACTTCCTCATCCCAAAAATCCAAGCCTCAAATTCTTGACCATATTTTACCTCACCATCAAAACTAGGATGTTTGGCCTTCTTAAATTCTCCATGAGAGATATTCTTGGAAGACCTCTTCCACTTATTCCTGTGAGATTAAGAGCTTGAGCCTTCAATGGATTCTTTAGAGTTAGATGACTCACTGGGAGAAATTTCTAGGGAATATGTCCTCTATCTAGAAATCCTTCTTGAACTATGGGACGTCTTGTGGAAATTCCTCCTTGAATTACTCCCACTCTTCTCCTGATTTTCTGAGTTCTACCCATGGTTAATATTCTTCTAAATGTCTGACAAACTTTTAAGCATAGTTGCATTCAATTGATTATGTTCTTCTTGAGCTCTAAGTAAACTCCCATTGTCTTCTCTACAACTCTATAGTACCTCTCTTAGGTTCCTCATGGTTGCTACAATGTCTGGGTGAGTCACTTGGTTTCTCCTACAATTGGATTTTGTCTTTGCATTCTCAACTTATATGTTCTCTCCCATTGCATTTTTTTCAACCCCATAGGGATCTTGTGCATCATCCATGATGATGATCTTCTTGGCCCAACCAAGACCAATGATTTCCAACTGCACTAGACTTAATGTTGAACCTTAACTATCCTTGTTATGATTATGAATCTGCAAAATGTGTTCATAAACACATTTGTTAAATGCATTATATTCTTAGAAAATTATAAAATCAAATTTCATGCATTATAGGAACAACTCGTATTGTCCATTTTTGTTAAATTACAAAAACATCTAAATCACCCCTTCAAACTCTAACTGTTCAAATTCATGGTAGAACTCAAGAACCAACTTTGTAGATTTTTAAAAAATGGGGGTCAAGGGTGCTTAGGAAGGCGGGTCAAGGGAAGCACCCTCGTATTTTTTTTTGTAAATATTTCCATTTTGTGCAATATAACACATAAGATCAACTCATAAACCTTCAATTTGGCTGCAAACAGTGTTTCATTTTCCCTTTATTCATGCACATATGATGCCACCCCACACCATTTTACCACTTATGAGACATAAGCGGTCTCAAGATATGAGATGGTGGTTTCTCAAAACCATTTTTACGACCCTAAATGGATAGGAGGGAAACACGTCAATAGGGTGGTTTTTATTTCAGGATCGTGACAATTAATTTAATAGTCATGTAAGTTCGCGACCTTGAAGCACTATCAATCATTGACCATATCTACACAATCTCCTAAGACTGACATGACCAGTGGGAGTCCCATCACATTTCTCACGTCACATTATTATGGGGTGGCCCAAAAAGTGGTTTTAGGATCCTCAGGTAAGAAGTTTCATATGATCGTTTTTATGATTCTGAACACACGAGCAACTGACATGTCAACACTCTGGTTTTCCTTTTAGTATCACGTTGATTAAATTAACCATCGTGCATGTCCATGATATTGAAGCATTATTAGTCGTAAATTATATCTTCATGATATTCCCATCGATCACATGAATGATGGGAGTCCTAACATCTTTGCACATCATGTCTCCATGCATCATATCACGGTACGTCACACCTCCCTATGTCCCGTCACTGTAGGACAAACCAAAAGCGGTTTCAAGATCCTTAGGATAGTCATTTCTTGTAACCACTTTTACGGTCTTGAATGCATGAGCACCTAACACTTCATATCAATGGTTTCACTTTCAGGCTCGTGCTAATTAAATTAAACCTCGTGCATCTTCGCAAGCTTGAAATGTTGTCGGTCGACAATCTTGGTCTTGATGCTCCATCTCTCGTCGCCTTCACACTCTGACACCTACAATAACACATGCACATGGATATGATGTGACTGGTCCACATTGCATATTGTACCCATTTATCCCCCTCCACATCCTACCTCCGGCTGACATGGATCCTCCACGTCACATGTGCATGTGGCACAGGTGGGACCCAACTAAAATTTCCTGATTTTTTTCAAATTTGAAATTTCACATAATTTCAATGCGACCATAAGGGGTAATAATTTGGACTATAGATTTATGGCCCATACAGCGCCAATATTGATTTATTCCTATAGCTATAGATTTATGGCCCATACATCACTAGTATTGCAACCAAAAGCTATGATACAATGATTACAAATTTCATAACATATAAAATATGTGTGCAAATACATCAATAACATACATAGGGGAAAGAAACTCTATCCACACACATCTAGCATGCATTTACTAGAATTATCGTCTTAAGCATCAAATATAAACATTGCACATTGAAATATAAAAGAATACTTATCTTTGTCCAACATAGATCTAAGCAACTGGCTATGTAAGAGCAATTTTTCGCCCAACCATAGGCATTATGTCCAACATATACTCTTTCTACTGAGATCCCACCCCCATGAATGACTATGAGGCCACCAAGGCAAAGGAAACACCTACAGGATTATCTCTCTCAACTCACAACCTATTTTTCTCTCTATGCTTAGTTAAATGCTCATATAGAGCTTTATAGGGATCTCACTCAAGCGTCACAGCTTTGGATCCAATGATGCTTACCCACTAAACACCCTTATATATAAGACATACCCTTCACCAATCCACAGTTCTTTTGGGCGATCCATCTTGCTGGGTGCTTCTAGTGTGTGCATAGAAGGAGGCCAAACTAGTGTCTAGTGTTGGAGAGTCACATGTAGCCACAATGCATGGATTCTCAAGCACCTATGGGCATCAAAACTCAATGGGTAAAGGTTCCTAGCCTGCCCATCCTCTCTGCTCACCTATAACCATCAATTTCCCCTTCCAACTCTGTAATCCTCGTCCCAATTTTTAATTTTTTGGTTATACACAGTTACGTAATGGTCTTGAACAACAATAAGAGCTCTCCTAGTGCATATCTGCACGAAATAATGAAGAAAATGAGGCTTGAATCCAAGGGATATGAAAAAATGGTGAACATACAACTAACATAGCTTTTGACAGTAGAACAAAGGACTCCAGGAAGCTACAAACTAGCATATGGAAGCTGACAAAACTATCACAAAAGTGCAGTCAACCCCATGCTTCAATAACTGTGACTTTTCCCACCAACGCCACACATGCATTTAATAATTATAAATAGTAAAAAATGAAGATAATTGGCTTATTCAAAACACATGACATAATTTTGGATGAGTTCTAATGTTGACGGTTGGGAGCAAGAATTAGCTTCGTATAGGCCCCCTTTCCTCTTCCCCCCTGGTGGAATCATAACTCCTCTAGTGCTCTTTACACAGTCATTATTGTACCATTTTATTAGTTATGCTCATAATATTTACATATATTTTGAGTTAGCAAGAAAATCCAACAATACGGTCCAAACAACAATATTTACATCATACATGCCTAGCGATTCACCAGTTGGGCCTTGGCCTTGAGCTCTACACTAGGAATCCATACTAGCATTTTTACATAATTTTGATTAAATACATTCCAAGTCAAAACTAGAGGTATTTTAGGTATTTTTCTCCTTATAAGATCTTCCAACATTTTAAATCGGGTGGAATATTGTATCCATCTGAACTCGATTCCGAGCCTTGATCCTGCAATTTTGTATACATTGTTATTTGGATTCTCATGGATAGTCATAAAAAATTCAATTAGAAAATAAAATATGAACTTACTAAACATGGATAGGGAGAACTCCGCAATAGAATTTGAGAAATATGAAATGAGTTGGAATCTGAAGAATTGGTCATTTGGTATTATAACCTTATTCCCTGCATTTGAGCAAAATCAACAATCAATATGTGAGTTTATGCAACATATGTATAATATGAAGTATTGTAATTTATGTGGTTGTATCCTAAAATATAATTTGATTGGAATATACCATTTTGTGATAAAAAAATAATTAAGATAAATTTTTAGCCCAACGGTGCACGTTAACACAATCTGCATCGATGCTCTATTAATTAACAAGCGCAATGATGCATGTAATTATCAAGTACACCGGTATCGAAACTCCGCTAAAATATCCTCTAACTAGAACCTCCGCTATATTTGATAACAGATAATTATATATGCATTTTTCAATAATATTGAAGCTAGTCAGCTTATAATAATGCATCGCATTGAGAAAACTTTTATCTCTTGTGCATCATTCACTAGAAAACAAATTACAAAATTGTTTCATAGGTATTTTTCCTACATGGTGCACTCTAAAAAGTGTAGCGCATTGGTGCTATAGAATCTTGTAGGGGCACCGCGAATCCATTTAAAAAAAAGGTGATTTCGGTGTGTATTATCCAGTTTAAAAAAAAGTGTTTTTGGTCATATGTTTTTAAAACACACTAATGCATCATAACATAAAATGCACCGTAGTGTCGTAAATCTAAAAAATGAGCCCTTTTTTTAATATTGGAAAAAGAGCGGGAATTTGTTTTACGCAAAAGTAATTTCATATAGCATTTATACAAGTAAAAACCTAATCAATATTTCATTATTTTTCCAAAATATTCAAGGGAGATTTTTGCAACAAAGACTTATCGAAGAAGACTGTGGAGCAACCGAATTACTAGAATATTGGAATTGGTAAGGTATAGTGAACTATTCAAAACTCTCCATTGTAAAAATGTTGCATTTTATTATTGATCTTAATAACAAAAAAATATTACTATTTGTATTCTTATTTAGGCTTAAATAAAACTCAGGAAAAAATAAAATATTTCCATACATACCTTCAACCCAAAAAAACCCTTGCTTCTTGTTTCCTTATTTTTATGGCTGCAAATTTTCACCTTAGGGTTTAACTCCCTCTATCACTTAACAAATTAGGGATTTTCCTTTTAGGCACATTACATTTTATATTTTTGTGCTTCTATGTATAGGAGTTTGAAATGTGATGCAAGGGACCACTTATTTCATTGGATCCCATACCTTGTCAGATGTGTCAGTATTTTTAAAATATGTTTCGATGTTATCGGTGCACCAGATTCATTATATTGCATTGATGTGCTTTAATACAAGCACACCACCACTATACGAAATATTTTTTTTAAATGTTTTGTGGTAATCTGGTTCGCTACGAACATTTGTAAGTAGTAAGCACCAATGCTTTTTTTCCAAAAGTAGCATCGGACATTGTGCGACTGAACTAAAACTTTTTTTTCATTTACTGATTTGTTTTTTCTTCACGCTTTCGACATTTTTGGTGTGTCATTTTTTGAATAACACACTAGTGCTCCTTGTGTAAAAGTGCACTGCTTTCCTGCTAAAAATTAACACAAATACTATGTGCTACGTACATATATAAGCACCAGTGTTTTTTAGTAGGAAAGTAACATCGCAAATGTCATGAATGAAATCATTTTTTCATTTGTTTATGTGTACAAATGCACGAGTAATGCATAATTGTTTTTAGCTGAAAGTTATGTTATTTATTTGTGAAATACATTTAATAGCTTATGTATTTAATGCTACATGTTGCATATTGATGCAAAATGTGTGATAATAGTTGAAATACCAATAATTCCAATTAGTATAATGCCAACACATCCAAACAAGCGAAAAAGGCAAGTTACTTGTAATTTATATATGAAATTAATATGTTTAAATTATATTTTAGTTTAACTAAAATATATTAGCTAATTTTTCATCTAGAGTAAAAAAATGAAGAACCTTGATAAGATTCTTTGCAATTTAAGGACAAAAGAGCATAAAACATTGATGGATAAATTGCAGAAGGATGAGTCAGGTGAATAAAAAATTGCTATTCAATGTGAGTTTGTTTTTTAGCAATAATGTATTTAAGATTATTGATAACATGTTTCAAATAATCCATGTCACATATGCTTAATGTTCTGCAGGGTCCGTCAGTAAGGGAACGAAATGTCGTCATAAGAAAGTAAAAATTACTGAAGATATAAATGATGATGTCGAAAGTTAATGAGAGGGGATTTTTTTTTACAAAACTATGAGAGATATAGTGGAAAGAATGTATAAATGTACTTTCCACTTACAATATAGAAATTAATCCGATGATTCAAAGAACCAGGTTATAAATAATCTACATGAAGTGTTTCCAGAGCAGTGGCTAAAGAGACCTATTAGACTTGCAATGGAAAAAACATACAACAAAAAAAAAAGAATCATTCAAAAAGTAATATTCATAAACATGCTTTTCTAGAATATGTATATAATACTACAAAACATTATTTTAATATTAATATTAATTTTGTTAGATTTACTTTCTTTCCATATGAATTTAAAAATAGATTAATGGCATGTTAAATTTTCAGGAAGATTATGAAAATCTCAAAGGATATACAAGGAGATCGTCAAAGAAATGGACATAATTGCATCGCAAGAGGATCCCTCTCAATAATAAAGTTCTTCAAATGTATGTAATCAATGATTTTTTCCATTATGTACATATTAATAAATAATTTACCATTAAATAATAGTTTTCAATTGTTTTGTTGCAGTAAATAAAAGAAAACGGAACCCATTCAGCACATAAGACGGGATGACAAGGAAGAAAAAGGGTTGATTGCAAAGTTTGTGAGTAATTGTGATTTTTTTACACTAGGTAATTTTATTCTTGATAATGAATCCTACAAATTTTCTTCTACATGATCTGTAGCAAAAATCTTGGTAGAACTATATGTGAACATTTGCATGTATGAGTCAATGGAAATTCAAGTTGGCTCTTCTAAATGAGTTCAAATTATTGACTATGAGGATTTTCCCTTTTGTTTCATTATGTGTCATTTGTATGGTCACACAACAATTGATTGTAATAAACCCTTTGTCAAGCAAGTATGGAAAGTCAAGAATCCTAAGGTTTCTTCTTGTACCTTTGAGAAGAATCTTCCTTTCGAGAGCTCCCGCCTAAAATCATTAGGTCAGTGGAAGATGCGATGAAGGAGCATGATTCTATTTCTATTGTCATGAAGAAATATTATGTGGTATTGGAGAACATTCACGTTGGCTCTTTGATAGTCCCTATGGAAGGTATGGGATTTCGAAGTCCCAAGGTTCCAGTTTTTTGGATCTTTCCACCTCCCAATAGCTAAAGTGGGAGGAAATCTTGAAGAAAAGTATTGTTCAACCAACAGTAAGCTCACTACCCTCTCCTTCTGTAGATTCGATGATGGAAAGCCACGATGCCCAAATCCTTTGTGAGAAGGTTCTCCCCACTGATATTGAGCTTGATAAAACATCAAGTCTATATGGAGCTTCCCTTGCTGCTACCTGTACAAGAAATGATTTATTCATTCATGGAATTCTAATTGTAAATATCTCCTGTGATACTTATAGTATTCTTTATGATCAAAATGGGATGTTGGAATTTTTTATAGGGGAGGTTGTCTCTCGATGGAGAAGGGGAAGGGGTCACTATTAGCTCTATTTTATAACCTCTTCTTTTTCTCGGGGGAGTTGCCAATATGGACGTTTAAGTATGGATATTTTGAAGGAGGCAAGGGGACCTAAAGTTGGTTGGAGGTTGGTTATTAATATTTCACAAGACAAATCACCTCGTGAATTTAATCAAGGGAAAAAGAGTCTTTTTCTTGGGATTCTTGGAGCATCGAATACCCATCGTGGGTGTGAACCATGGAATCCCTCTCTATGAATGTTAGATATTGGGGGTTTGAGCCAAACAAATGGCCCTCGAATCATTGTTGGTCTCTAATAATATGAACATGATTTTCTTGCAAGAGACAATGGTAGCAAGCAAATCCACTGTCAAGATCCTTCAAAAGTCGCTTGTGAATTAGGATTTTTTTCATCTTAAATGCTTTTGGATATTCAAGTGTTCTTGTAACTGTATGGAATTATTCTATTGAACTGATAAACTCATGTGTTCTTGTTTCAGGCCTATGAAAAATGGTGCAGAGTAACGAAATGGGAAGATCCTCACAACTTGTGAATGTCTATGGTCCCTATGAAGGACGAGATAATTTTTTGAATTCCTTATTGGAAAAGAAGTGGCTTGAACCTGGGAATATTATTATGGGTGGGGATCTTATTATGTATCCATATAGGCTCACTGGATACCAAGATCCTCTATCTTGAACCTTTTTCAAAAGTTCTTCTCGTGCCCTGTTATCACTCCAGGAAACTCCTCTAGGTTGTAGCTCGAGGATGCCTGGTAACTTACAATATTTTTTAGGGTTTTCAAATATGGGTGAATTCAGTCGACCTATGTAACCTTTCCACTCTCAAGGCATGCATTGGACTCACTCATTTACAAGGCTTTTAGTTGCAATTTGCTCAAAAATTCGACTATAAGGTTCAGGGATGGAGAACTCACCAGGCTGGCAAACTTACACACATAACACATGCGTATAAATGGCTAAATCCTGCTGAGCATGGTATTTATAAATCAAATATCACTGATAGATCAATAGCATGACAACTATCGGCTTTTTAATAAATATGAAATTAAACTGAATGCACATTCAGGCATAAACACAGCAAAGAAAGAGATGATGGTTGAACAGATCACAACAAAAGAGCCTATACCATGAATAAGTAAAATGAGAAGCTTGAAAGTATTATTGGCTCATAAATACCTGAAGTTGAACCTTTATTAATGAAATAATCATGGGCTTTATAGCCTTTTACAAAACTTACAGATCCTGAAGATCCGATCTGTTTACATCAAAAATCATTGAAAGTAATAGTTTTTCCAGATTAGGGCATCAAACCCTCGCTAAATGTTTGTTTATCTAATGCAAATATCTAGTTCACTGGGTGATCTTTTAATGACTGAAGTGGTAGCTGGTAACCACCACTGCTGGTTTGCTGTGAAATTGCCGCCAACAGTTAGTGTATCGGCATTTTAACTGAAGTGCCCAGTCTTGTTAAATCCACCCGAAACCTTTTTAACTTCATTGATGCAGTCACCGATCAGAATCCTTTTCTTCTATCACATCGGTGCTCCAAGCCTAACTGCTACCGTATTTGCGGCTCCTTAGGCCTCAATGTTTCCATAGTTTACCGTCACGGTCACTGATTGAGAGATTTTTCTTTTGCGCCATCGGCAC
This sequence comes from Pseudotsuga menziesii, assembly GCA_001517045.1. Taxonomy (NCBI): domain Eukaryota; kingdom Viridiplantae; phylum Streptophyta; class Pinopsida; order Pinales; family Pinaceae; genus Pseudotsuga; species Pseudotsuga menziesii. Next base: position 812,505 of record LPNX010916254.1, on the reverse strand, counting down.
CCCAAGTCTGAATGTTTGCCGCACTTGCGGCTCCTTAATGGACTATTGTGCTGACAACTAGTCTGTAGTTCTGTCGATCGCCACAGAGCTGCTTGGTTCTAAACTCTCCGATGATTAGTATTTTATTCCTCCAGTCGCCGATGATTTCCTGTTACACTATCGAAAGCTTTTCTATTAATTTATCGGAGGCCTTGTCTGTTTGTCTTCTGCAGTTTCGGCTCTTTAGAGGTCTAGCTCGTCGATCGTTAGTTCCTTGAGCCTCCGATCATTGAAGTTTTCCTCTGGTTGTGAAACCCGTAGTAAGTCTACCTTCCACCGTTTCGGCTCCTTAGTTGACTATTTCATCGATGGCTAGTGTCTTCAAGTTCTGACGCTGACACTGCAGAAATTTTCAGATTTAAAATCACCTCTAAGTTGTCTTTAGTTCCTCTGATCGTCGAAAATTTCATCTATTGTCACGTTGTCAGAATGATCCTCATCATCGATCAGAAGCCGTATTCTTTTCCCTTCCATAGATGCGGCACCGCAGTGAACTATTTTTCCACCAATTAGTTTTTAGCACCTCCGACGCCGAAGTTTCCATTCCCTCTGATTGGCGGTGACTTTGATTTATCAGCTACCTTTAATCATTATATTTTCTGTCATTGCGGCTCCTTACGGAACAATCTCACCGATAATTACTCCTTTCAAATTTCGACGTCGATGAGTCTGTATTGTTTCGGAACTCGTAGTAAGTTTCTCTTCCGCCATTGCGGCCCCTTAGTGAAGTAGCTTGCTGCTCCGTTGTTCTTAATTCTTTCGACCGCCGATGAATTTATTCTATAGTCGAGCTATTGGAATGTTTCTTGTCATCGATCAAAATCCGTAGTCAGTTTTCTTCCCATCGTTGCGGCTCCCTAGGGGGCTAGCTCGTCGATCGTTAGTCTCTTAAAGTTCCGACACCAACACTACGGAAACTTTTAGCTTTACCTCATTCAACTTAATCCTTAGCTCTTCTGATCTGATTTCATCGCTGTCAAAGATCATTAGAATTCTGAATCGGAACACTTTGTCACTATATTCTTCATCGTTGTGGTGCCTTTGAGAACTAGCTCGCCGATCTGAAGTCTTCACAACTTCGGATTGATGTTTGAGAAACGTTCGGATGGTGTAAAAAGTTTCAGCAATATGCATATCTGTCGAAGGGGTCTTCCACCTACTATTTATCTTCCATCTTTTGGTGGCTAATGAGATGTTCTCATCCTCTCCCAAGCCACCGAAACCACAACCTTGTGAAATTTGCATCAAAAATAGAGGTCTTCAAAACTGTAAGTGATCTTCATATCCTTCATTGCATCATTTAAATTCTTCATACTATCAAAAATAAATTTATTTTATTTGGGATATAACACACCCATATGTGAGCTTGTCATCCTTTATAGGATTTCATCTTCAACCTTGTAGAAAAGGTTAAGATCTTCATCACTCTAGGTGATCTTCAAGCTCCTCATGTATGTGTTATCCCATGGGTGTCTTCTGAGCTTGTACAAGGCCTTCTTTAATTTTCACACATGAGTCTGCCTGTCATGTGTCTTAACTTCTAGTGGCTGCAAATGTCTCTTCGTAGTCTATGTCTTCTTTCTGTGAGAAGCCTCGTGCTACGAATCTTGCCTTGTATCCTACTGAATGCTGGATCTTGCATATCCATATGGAAGATACTACGGACTTCCCTTCCTGTCTTTGACATTGCATTCTAGTCATCATTATTCATCTTTGGATTATTTCTTGAACTGTTTCCACTTGTTCTTTGGAACAAGTTTCATCCTTCTTTTCTTGTAGGTGATTGTACGCGATATTTCCTACAAGTCAAATGCATTAGTTGTATGGTTAAAAACATTTCATAAGGCATATTCATAATGGAAAACTCTTATGCATAAATATATAATCATGCAACTATTTTAGCCAATACAATATTCATCCATATCTCACGGTAACTTTCTATATTCCTTCCATCTCTACCATGACATCATTGAGATTGTGCACTAATCCAATATGTCAGAAAAGATGTTTCATTATAGATAAGTAGCAATGCAGAGTTGTATAGCACCATGGACTACTTACCCATCACATGCATACCAGTACTATACTGTCATTAATGCAAACATTCTATTATGCATAACACATCAACTGAATATAAACAAATGCATAACCAAATAATATCATGAAATGACAATTGAATACTTATCTTTTATTCATTTCGTGGGTAGACTCCTTGAGCCTTTTGCTTCATCATCTTCTTCATTCATGACATCATCATTTCTTATCCAAATGCTAAGATGGATAAGAGGTTCTTCAAGAATTGAGTTCTTCATATTCCTCATCACTTGAGGGATCTTCTTTGAATCGTGAGAGCTTGATCTTCAGTTGCTCCCATCTTCTCTTCTTTTATTATGAGTCAAGATTCTTCTTGTGTGCACTCTTTCCAGAGTCCATTGAAGGTAATCACTTCCTTTTGGCACACATTCCTTGAATTAATGGGTCCCATGATCCTGGGAGGCTATAACAATATCTCATTCTTCTTCGACTCCTTCGTCGTAGCATCGAACACTTCCTTTTGGTGTATTTAGGGATGACACATGAGGGATGAGATGATATTTAATAGAATCTAGAATGATTCTCTTGGCTCTAGCCTTAACTTCATCTCTCTCTATCTCCTAGACCTTTCTTACTGAAACACTGATCCAAGTCAGTTTCTTGAAGGATCACGCAGTTCCTACACTTCATCCGATTTATATTCTTTTCTTCAAAAACTAGTGAGATCCTATACTTCCATGCTTGGAAGTTGTCATATTCACCAAGCTTGACATCAGGCTGGTGTGATGAGACATTTTAACTGAGAACCTCAAATGGAAATAAAAAATATTAGATCTTACCGATTTGAGGTGTCTGTCCTAGTTCTGGTTCTGGCTGATATAGGGTTTGTTAGAGAAACCCTAATTTTCAAAACTTGGAATTTAAAACTTATGATTGGATAGAAAGATGGGCCTCTTCAAGTTGAGTTTTCCAATGTACTCCTTTTCTGAAAATGGTGGAGGGAAGCTCTTGGAACAGGAAGCCCTAGTTTTCCAATTTCCTCTACAGAAATGCCTGATATTGTTTCTGCGGTATCATCAAAATTACTACTCCTTCGTGTCTGAAATTTCATACTGAGGTATCCTCATCTGTCATATTTCCAACCCTACAGGTTTGAGAACAATTGGTTTCACCGATTGGGACCTATGAGATTTTTCCCCAAGGTGAATTATCTTAGGATTGTTCAGCATAGCGAACTTCTATGGACTTCCATGTGTCCTTGTTTCATCATCAGGGTCTGGCGATTTTACCATAGAAAATAAAGTTTGTGTCCTATCTGGAACATCTTGCAAAATTTTATTTGGACCTTCATAGCCTGAGATATAGAAATTCTCCCTAGTTGTCATGTTTAGGGATCAATACTAGAAGAGGTTGGAACCCTGATTTGGAGGAATCATATCTCCCAGACTATAGCGAATATGAGGCTACAATTTTTACACAGGGTACATCAGGATTTTATATTTTTCATGTGAGAATATTGTACCCCAACGGAGATGTTTGTTCCTCCGATCGAGAGATTCATTAATATAATAATTTCATGTAAAGTCATTGAGGTTAACCCTCCGTTGTAATTCCGGGCAATAGTACCCACAGTTGAGTTGTATTAGGGTTATTAGACTCTCCTAGAGAAGTCAGCCCTCTAGAGTAAATGTTAAGTGGAAAACAAGTATAAATAGAGAGTGAGACTCTCTATTTAAAACACACACTCACTCAACCGTAGAGCATGAGTAAGAGAGGAGTAGCTCGCACAAGTGAGAGAGAGAACAGTTGTCGTAGATCATCTTCATATTTTTGGGTTTTACTTTTGCTATTGGTGCTCATTTTATCTATGAGGAAGTTGCGAGGTTTTCTCCTTTATTGTTTCCCCAAGGAAAATTATTTGTGTATATTGTCCCTTGTGATTATTGTTGTGCATGTTATTCTCTCAGATAAGATCATTGATCATATTGATTAAATGATAAAAATATAACATGGTATCAGAGCCTCGCTGAAAGAAGGCACTGTGCAACTGCGGGAACTAGGGATTCCTAGTTGAAGGTGTTCTCTCCACAAATCATCAAGCAAGGAGGGCTAGGATAAATTGCCTCACTAGGGAGCATCTATTGGTGCTATCAGTTTCTGAATCAGATAAGTTTCACTATACAGCCAAAATACAGCTGCAATGGCAGCTAATGGAAATTAGGGTTTCATGCTCAAAAACCCTAAAAGAACAAAACTAGTCATTTTGGTGCATTCTCTATATCTCAAGATTGGAGAAGGCTCAGGAGCCAAAACATTTATAGGTCGAAGATAAATTCTTGATGTACCATATGTAAAAAATTTATCCCCATATTCACTATATTCTGGTAGATATCATTCCTCCAAAGCAGGGTTCCAGCCTCTCCCAAGATTCAACCCTAAACAGGACACCTAGGGATAATTGCTATATCTCAGGCTACGAAGGTCCAAATGAAATTTTGCAAGATGTTCCTGATAGGGCACAAACTATAATTTATGTGCTAAAAATTTTAGACCCTAGAGATGAAACAATGACACATGGAAGTCCGTACAAGTTCACTATGTTGAATAGTCCCCAAAACCATCACCTTAGGAAACTTAGCATAAGTCCCACTTGGAGAATCCATTTCTACTCTAACCTATGTGATTGTAGAGAAGACTTATCGGGATATCACAGTGGGAAGTTTCATACTTTAAGGATCTGAAACTTTGGAGATACAACAAAATCAATATCAGTCATTTCTGCATAAGAAATTGGAAAACTAGGGCTTCCTGTTCCAGGAGCTTCCCTCCATTGTTTTCAGAAAAGGACTACATTGGACAGTTCGCCTTCAAGAGGCACATCCTTCTATCCTATAAAAAGTTTGAAATTCCAAGTTTTGAAAATTAGGGTTTCTCTAACAAACCCTAGATCATCCAGCTCTAGAACCAGAACGGACACCTCAAATCGATAAGTTCTAAATTTTTCTATTTACATTTGAGGTTCTCATTTCAAAATAACTAATCACACTAGCTTGATGACAAGCTTGGTGAAGCTGACAACTTCCAAGTATGGAAGTTTAGGACCTCCATGATGCTTGAAGAAATTGAGTTGGATTAGTATTCCAGTAAGAAACTTCTAAGAGCCAGAGGGAGATGAGGCTAAGGCTAGAATCATTGCAGATTCTATTATAGATCATCTCATCCCTCATGTGTCATCCTTGAAGACACCAAAAGGAAGTGTTCAATGTGAAATCAAAGAAGAATAAGATATTTTTATAATCACCTTGAATGGCCTCCCAAGATCATGGGATTCATTCATTCGATAAATGTGTGCTAGAAGGAAGTGATTATCTTCATCAGACTTTGGAAGAGTGCACACAAGAAGAAGCTCGACTCATAATAATATAAGAGAAGATGGGAGAAACTAAAGATCAAGTTCTCATGATTCAAAAAAGATCCCTCAAGTGATGAGGAATATGAAGAAATCAATTCTTGAAGAAACTCTTATCCATCTTATCGTTTGGATAAGAAATGATGTTGTTATGAATGAAGAAGATGATGAAGCTGAAGGCTCAAGAAGGAGTCTACCCACGAAACAAATAAAGATAAGTATTCAATTGTCATCTCATGATATTGTTTGGTTATGGATTTTTTTTATATATTCAGTGAATGTGTTATGCATTTTTTTTATATATTCAGTGAATGTGTTATGCATGATAGAATGTTTGCATTAATGACAGTATACTACTAATATGTATGTGATGGGTAAGTATCCCATGGTGCTATACAACTCTCCATTGCTACATATCTAGAATGAAACTGTTAACACACTGTTTTCAACAGTTGATCTAAGGGCTTGACGGAGGTTCGGTAGCGGTCCCAGTCCCTTAAATCTTGTATGGGCACACTTCAATGCGGAAAGCGGCAAGCATGCTATTAGCATTGGGCAGGGGTCATAAGCAAAGGCTATGATTGACCGGAGGTGGATCAACGTCTCCAAACCACTTCACGTGAGCAAACATGAACGATCAAAGCTTCCTTCCCAGATTGTGAAATGTGTTAAAGATAGGAAGCTTTCGACGGCTGAGATGAGGTCTGGGTCAGATCTATGGCCTAAATTTATTTTGCGATCCATACTTGTACAGGTGAAACTACAATCTCAAATCGCAAAAGGGCGGTAGAGGTCGCGAAGATCAACGGTCGCCATGAAGAAGGAGATAAATCTACGGCTCGGGTTCATTTCGCAATGCGAACTAGCACGCACGAATATCAAAGTTTCTCATTGCGAAATATGGTGGGGCCCACTCAGATCGATGGTTGCATGAAAGGTCGGTCTTGATCGGCGGTTAAGAACGTGTCACAATCCAGAACTACCCACAGTGTTCAGAGGAGAAAAGTTGGCAGTAGGAGGAACAAAACGTGGATGGTGGATGTAAAAGATTCCTTTGATCGAAAAACTGAGAAGACTCCCAGGGTACAAGTTTCCCTTCCAGTATGGAGATGGCAGCGGAGGAGGAGTTCACATGTGTAATCTGCCCCATTGTAGATTGGTCGATTCCTCTAATGCCATTCGGGATATGCCTGAGGTGGAAGTCTTGTCCAGTGGTGATAATTTCCTTGACTCACAGGTGTGGCACGTGATTTACTTCAAGGGGACCATCCCTGTGGAAAAATTATGTTCCCTTGAGATAGGCGGCTTTTGTGTGAGCTGGCCTGTAGAAGTAAGAAAAGTAGCCAACAAATATGCTACTCACATGGGGCAAATCCACCACGATGCGGGAGGCCATTCCTTTTCAACTTCATTTACACCAGATGGTGTACACGAAAGCCTTCCCACAGCCGACGGTGAAGCGCCATGAACGATGAAACAAAGTGACTAGATCCCGATCAAGTAGAAGATCACTCTGCTCGCACCTTCACACATATTGATACCATATACACTTGATGACAGAGTGTGTAGTAATGTTGACCAAACTTTGCGAAGATCAGTCTCAAAGCCTTATAAATACTGCTTTCAGTACAACAAGAGTGAACTAACATATCTCCAGAACCCGAGTTCTACTTCTCCACGAAGCTACAAAGGCCTAATAGAGTTTGACGATGAAGATCTGGTTTAAGAAGCTTATCCATCTAGGGGTGTTGATGGTTGGTGAGAAGGTTCCACACTCACTCGTCACCTTGGTATTTGCATGCCAATGGTGACACCAGCCATTGGGGCCTAGATGTGATACCCACATTTCCAATGATGCGAGGCCTAGACACTTACTCCACGTAAGTATTTTTCTAGGAACCCCTGATACCATCGTGCCCACCAAAGCCTCTGCAAAAGGGGACAGCCATTGACTGTTACCTGTATAAACATTCGTTCGGATGGGATCGTCGGGGGTTTAAAGCCCTAACAGCCTTGTTTGTGAAGTCCACTTTCTAAGGGTGGTGGGGCTGGTGTAGATACGTTGCACCCTAGTTTCTACGGGAGAGCTCACCTCATTGGAGGTGAGAAGTACAAGAATGACAAGCCACTAGACAGGTTCATCTCAACCAGAAGCAATGCGGCACTTTTTCCAAATCCCACATATAACAGTGTTACCAGGCAAGGAAGGAGGTGGCGGATGTGACTAGACTGGGGAAGGATGTCGACTACCTCTCCAGTGTGTGCCCATGCAGAAAGCTGCATTTGAACATGGTGGAACCACACACCTCAAAGCCTAGGAGGAGGCATCATACTCGACATCCATTGTAGCGGTCGAGCGTGTCGAACTGTTACTAGACCGAATGTGGCCACTAGCGCCATAATGTCTGTTTATATTTGTAAATGTGGCAATAGTCCACTCCTTGCACTATTAAAACCTAATGGCAACTTGTAACAGTTTTTAATTTGGTAGTCTCAACAATAGGATTGTATAAAAACACTCTCGATAGAGGGAGAAAGGAGTTAGTGAATTGGTTTGGGAAACATTCCTGGGCTGAGGCTCCCCATTTGTAAAAATTGATAATTGTTTATGAATAAATTGCAGTGAAAGAACTGTTTCTCATGGCAGAGATTCATGTGTCGTTGCTTTTCCCAATATGTATTTTCCTTTACGTGTAAATGTGTTTCCTGTTTCCATTCCAGTTTGTTGATTGCTTTCATGTCTGCAACTTAGTGTATAACGATTAGAAATCCATACTCGCTATGCTTCTGCTGTTGTTCCAGGAATTTATCAATGGTTCTTCTAAAGTTGCATTGAATTCATCTTACTAGTGCTCCATCCGATGGACTGTCCCTTCTTGTCCTCTAATCGCCCGCTAAATATCTCCTGATTGGGAGATCAGTGGCTATCTTGCCTCTGTTTGCAACCCCATGTCATTCTTTCCCTTTGTAATCATTTCTTACACAGGTTTTGACTCCATTTTCCCATGGTCCCTTGCCCGCGATAATCCCATCATGCTCCTTTCCTCAACATACTTTTCCCCATTCATGATCCTATCACCCTGATTATGTTGATTGAAAATCCTATACGGAGTAGACTCTGGTGACACACGAGATTGAACATCTTATGTGGAGTAGACTCCGGTGACAAACGAGAGATCCCTCTCTGACTACGCAGGGTCGAAGGTGTGGTCTAAAACGTTTCTGCTATTTCCTAGGAGCAGCCTCCCCTCGCTCAACCTTGGGGGCTCAAATCCCAGTGCCAACAAACTGGCGTCGTTGCCGGGGACGAAATTGAAGATCCTCCCTGGGAAAAATGACATAGTTTTATATTTGGTTATTGATGGAGAACAATGATCGGACATCAAGAAGGTTGAGCACTTTTTCACCTGGCAACACTACTCTTGAAGGATTCAGACTTCAGCGACTCCGCTGGTGGTGTGACCCAGAAATCAAATGACCGAAGAGAGATGGCAAACTCCGCCTGGAAAATGGACCCTCATAAAGCTTATAAATGCATGGCGGAAGGTCCAAGCACTCGAGTCCACATTTCTTCCAGGATGCCTTATCCTATCTCGTAAGCTTGCTCTTATCTTTTCCCAGATTTATCAAAACAGCCTTCTATGCCCTAGCTCATTCCGAGCAGAGCCATGAATATACTCCTATTTATCCTTCTTTACGAACCAAAAGCGTTGCATCATCTTGTACGTCTGATTATGGCCTAGATTTCTATCCGGGGACACCCGATGTCAAAGGACACCCCTATGAAATTCATGAAACCTCAGATGATAGCTTAGTTATCGTACCTAACCTTGTCTCCCCCATTTCTCCAAGCCGATATAAACCACTGCAATTGCCTCCTATCCTCCATGATTTTCCAGCGAAATATTACAAGTACCTCCCCAAGTTTGACAGAGAATTTGAAAACTTGACTACTGAGAAACATGTACAAGCCTTTGAGCATTTCTCTGACCTTTTCAAGATAGAACATGACAATGTCTGGATGTGGGCATTCACTCTATTCTTGCAAGGAGATGCCAAAGTTTGGTTTAAACACTTGCAGCCTAAGTCCATCAACACTTGGTAAGAGCTTTCTTGCACATTCTTGAGGTTTTCGGGTAGGAGAAGGCCACTGGAGCAAATACTTTCAGAGTTTTATTCCCTGAGGAGGCATGAGGGTGAGGCCATATCTAGTTTTAACAGAAGATTCGCAAGATTTTATTGTAATACCTTGGTTTTAACCCTGCTTACATTAAAAATACATGATATGTATATTGTAAATAATCTTGGTGCGGAGCTAAAGGCCAAGGCCCCACCACGATTTGGTTATGTTGTGTTTCTGTTTTGAGAATGGTCACCGATGGATATTGGGACATACGACATATATTTAATTGTGGCATTATGTAAACACGCATTTTAATTAAATAACCCAACCAGCTATGTTCACGGCAACTAAATTGAGAAGGGACATGATTCCGAAGGATAAGGAAGGGGGGGAATGTTGAACTTTGAGTCATGGGGAATATCCACGTGTCACCTCTCTCTTTTACTCCCACCACCTTGGTTTTCTATTGGTGAGTTGGGACGCAAAAAGACCACACCCACGCCTGCTCACACTCTCTCCACGATGCATCTATTGGCCTGTCCACTACCCCAATCGTGAGCTTGTTCAGTTCCTTCACATGAGGGAGTTAAAGGAATCCACATTCCATTGTTGGGGGTTCGCCTTCTCTCTCAGGATTGCTAGTCGATGGGTTTTCTTCCCCATTCATGCAAAAGATAGTTCTCCTCTGCCTCACGAATTCGAGGGCTGGTGGATTGTTGCGCTCCTTTGATCACGCAAAGAGTGGGTCTTTTTCCACCATTGGCAGATTTCTTAATGTTTTGTTCTTCCCATAGTTGAAATTTTGTTTGTAATCGTATCCATAGTTATGTGGGTTGTGTTCTGTCTCTCACACAGAGTTGGAAGTCGGAACCTGTTCCATTCTGTACAAGTTTTCCCAACGATTGCAATGAGAATTGTGCGCTGTGGGCTCAGAGTTGATCGTGGGCTGTCATTGCCACGATTTGTTTGGCTATGCCTTTTTCCCCCTCACGCACCGACTAAGAATCATTTTCCTTTCCCATTGTTGTCTGTGTAATTTTCTCCAGTGATTGCCTTGAGGAATTGTTGTGGGTTCCTAGTTGTTGTGGGTTGTTGTTTGCCACAATGGATTGAATGTGTTTTTCCCCTGTAAAAGCTTGAATAGCTATTTGGCTGCTTGCATGCAGTGGTTTTGTCCTCGGACTGCATTGGAGTGGTGAATGAGGGCGTGAGGTGCTTGAGAAACCTAGTGGACTCAAAACCACATAGATAGAGCTACTGAGCTGGCTTCCTTCTCCACAACCCCTGAATAGAACTGGAAGGGAGATCAGGGTCTGAGGGACTGCATTGTAGAGAAAGGGTTGATTTCCTTATGTTGGGTGTGTGTGGGTGTTCTAGAATCCAAACTGGTTCTGGTGTTGGTGTCTGTAGCTCTTCAATGAGCTCACTAGCTTAGCATTAGCCTTTCCCATCTCCTAGATGGCCTGATAAACCCAACTTTTTTGGCTTGGCTGATCTGTTGTTCACCTAATAAACCCAACTGTGTTGGCTTGGCTGAACTGTATACCCTTGTGGTGTTGTTATCCATGGCTGTGTGTAAGTCTATTTAGTTCCTTATTCCTTAGGAATCATGCCTGACTCGGGGGTGGTAGCATTGTTGAGAGATTAAGGAGCACGCGAGCCTATGGTTGGGTGGAACATTGCACCGACGTAGCTGGTTACAGAACAAGCTCTTTATAAGATAAGTATTCTTGCCTAACTTGTATCTGCAATTATAATTACCATTGATGAATGATGTTATACATGTTAAATGTTGATCCATATATGCATGAATGTTGATTGAAATGTTTGCTTCCGTTGTGTATATGAATGATTATGATTCGTAATATGTTTTATATTTTAAGTATCATGCTTCTGCAGCATAATTATGTATGTTCATGTTCATGGGGCTAGATCCCCGGATGATTTGATGTATAGTCGCGTCCTCTTCGTCGATCAGAGGGTCAAGGACATTACATTTATTATAACATGCCTAAGGAAGTTCAACCTCTTGAGAATGCTGCTAAGATCTATTATGCAGCCGCCTTTTCCCCTGACCTGTCCTTGCTTCTTTTGGAAAGAAAATCAACCACTTTGCATCATATGTTCGCTGATTGTTTGGAGGTTGAGAAAAAAATTAATATGTCCAAGAAATCATCAGATCAGGACAGTGGTGGTGAAATAAAAGATACATTCAAGTTGGTTGGGCCCTACAAGCAGAGTGGGAAAGTGTCTGGCCCGTCAAATCTCTTTCCTGATGTACTGAAAGATGATTGGCCCGAGGCAGGAGGAGGTAGTCCTGCAGGATTATTCTCTGAAGATGGCGACCTGCGCCGTCCCTGGTCAACTAGGGACGATTTCAAGAAGGATTTTGGTGCACCTGTGTATGTTGAATATGAAGAAGAGTACTTGTAGAATGTACCTGATGAGCCAGCTGTTGAAACAACGCCTTCTGATGAAAGAAATCAAAGTGCAATGCAAAATCAGGAGGTCGAAGTGGGAAAAGATGATGAGGGCACTGGAAGTGATAGCCTACCCTTGTGTTAAGCCTCTTTTGAGTTTATACGACACATGGTTAAGGCCTCCAAGCAAAATCAAAAAGAAACGGAGGTGGTGCAGGCCAGAAACTTGTACAGAAATGAAGACGGATGCAGCAGCTTATAGATGAACACTTTTTCTGACACTCCACCTTCAGGAATGCCACTTAACAAAGGAGGAGTATGCCTACTCGGTTCCACCGAAGAAGCTGAAGACCTCCCTCTCGAATCACATCAAGCCCTTGTTACAGAAATTTTGAGCGGAGAGAGGGATGTTCCATTGGAGATAGATTCTACGGGCCTCATATGCAATCTTCCAAGTGTCAGCCTGAGGACTCCCTAGAAGCAGGAAGCTCCGAACAACTTTCCCATGAGCAGGTGACAGAACGTGCTGGAGATTGCCATGATTTCTATGACCCCATGGCCGAATACATGGAGGGTCTAGGTGAAGGCAATGATTGGTCGCATCTCTTCCTTAAAGATCAGTTTGTTTATCATTTCCTTCTCCCATTATCTGTTTCATTTCTATCCATCAAGCACCATACAAGAACAAGAATACTAGGCAAGTTGCTTGATTGGCTTCATTGGAAGTCTGATTTCATTTAATCAGACTTGTGTACAAAGTTAGGTAGAGTAGGTAGGCAAAAATAAGCTCAGCTGTTATCGAGCATTTCCTTCATTACTGTTTTCAATTTGTTTCCATTTTCAGTTACCAGCACAGGTTTACAGTCACCAGCATGATTTGTAAAGAGTGGCACAAATTCGCTGAAGCGGTAACATGGAGTAGAATGGAGATGTCAAAGAAAGGCTGAAGGCGGCCCAATGGTTTCGGCACTTGGTCTACGGGGTTTCTTTGCTACCTCACTGGGAGGATAGCATCCCTCGTGGAGCCAGTTGTTAACACTCTGTTTTTAACAGTTGATATAAGGGCTTGACGAAAGTTCGGTAGGGGTTCCAGTCCCTCGAATCTCATATGGGCTCCCTTCAATGAGGAAAGTGGCAGGTGTGTTGTTAGCATTGGGCATGGGTCATAAGCAAAGGTTACGATTGACGAGAGTTGGATCAACGGCTCCAAACCGCTTCGCATGAGCAAACATGCACAATCAAAGCTTCTTTCCTGGATTGTGAAACGTGTTAAAGATAGGAATCTTTCGACGGCTGAGATGAGGTCTGGGGCAGATCTACAGCCTAAATTTATTTCTCTATCCATACTTGTATGGGTAAAACTGCAATCTCAAATCGCGAAAGGGCGGTAGAGGTCGCAAAGATCAACGGTCGTGATGAAGAAGGAGATAAATCTATGGATCCGGTTCATTTTGCAATGCGAACTAACACGGATGAATATCAAAGTTTCTCATTGCGAAAGATGGTGGGGCCCACTTCGATTGATGGCTGCATGAAAGGTCAGTCTTGATCGGTGGTTAAGAACGTGTCACGATCCAGAACTGCCCGCGGTGTTTAGAGGAGAAAAGTCGGCGACAGGAGGAATGGAACGTGGACGGTGGATGTAAAAGATTCCTTTGATCGTACAACTAAGAAGACTCCCAGGGTATAGATTTCCCATCCAGTATGGAGATGACAATGGAGGAGGTGTTCACGCGTGTAATCTACCCCCTTGCAGATTAGTCGATTCCTCCGACGCCATTCAGGATATGCCTAAGGTGGAAATCTTGTCCAGTGGCGCTAATTTCCTCAATTCACAGGTGTGGCACGTGATTTACTTCAAGGGGAGCCATCCCTGTGGCAGAATTATGTTCCCTGGAGATAGGCGACTTTTGTGTGAGTTGGCCTGCAGAAGTAAGAAAAGTAGCCGACAAATCTGCTACTCACACGGGGCAAAGCCAACACGAAGCAGGACGCCATTCTATTTTCAACTTCATTTGCACCATATGGCATACATGAAAGCCTTCCCACAGCCGACGGTGAAGCGCCACGATCGATGAAACAAAGTGACTAGATCCCGGTCAAGTATAAGATCACTCTGCTCACGCCTTCACACGTATTGATACCAGATACACTTGATGACAGAGTGTGCAGGAATGTTGACCAACCTTTGCGAAGATCAATCTCGAAGCCTTATAAATACTGCTTTCAATTCAACAAGAGTGAACTAACATATCTCCAGAACCCGAGTTCTACTTCTCCATGAAGCTGCAAAGGCCTAATAGAGTTTGATGATGAAGATCTGGTTTGAGAAGCTTATCCCTCTGGGGGTGTTGATGGTTGGTGAGAAGGTTCCACACTCACTTTTCACCTTGGTATTTGTATGCCAATGGTGACACCAGCCATCGGGGCCTAGACATGATACCCGCATTTCCAACGACACGAGGCCTGGACACTTACTCCATGTAAGTATTTTTCCAGGAACCCCTGATACCATCGCGCCCACCAAAGCCTCCGCAGAAGGGGATAGCCATTGACTGTTCCCTGTATAAACATTCGTTTGGATCGGAGCATCAAGGGTTTAAAGCCCTAACAGCCCTGTTTGTGAAGTCCACTTTCCAAGGGTGGTGGGGCAGGTGTAGATACACTGCACCCTAGTGCCTACGGGAAAGCTCACCTCATTGGAGGTGAGAAGTACAAGAATGACAAGCCACCCCACAGGTTCATCTCAACTAGAAGCAATGCGGCACTTCTTCCAAATCCCACGTATAACAGTGTTACCAGGCGAGGAAGGATGTGGCGGATGTGACTAGACTGGGGAAGGATGTCGACTACCTCACCAGTGTGTGCCCATGTAGAAAGCTGCATTTGAACATGGTGGAAGCACAAACCTCAAAGCCTAGGAGGAGGCATCATACTCATCATCCGTCGTGGTGGCCGAGCGTGTCGAACTGTTACCCAAGCCGAATGCGGCCACTAGCCCCATAATGTCTATTTATATTTGTAAACGTGGTGATAGTCCACTCCTTGCACTATTAACACCTAACGGAAACTTGTAACAGTTTTTAATTCGGTAGTATCAGCAATAGGATTGTATAAAAACGCTCTCGATAGAGGGAGAAAGGAGTTAGTGAATTGGATTGGGAAACATTCCCGGGCTGAAGCTTCCCATTTGTAAAAATTGATACCTGTGTATGAATAAATTGCAGTGAAAGAAATGTTTCTCACGGTAGAGATTCATGTGTCATTGCTTTTCCCAATATGTATTTTCCTTTACGTGTAAATGTGTTTCCTATTTCCATTCTAGTTCGTTGATTGCTTTCATGTCTGCAACTTAGTGTATAATGGTTAGGAATTCATACTCACTATGCTCCTGCTATTGTTCCAGGCATTTATCAATGGTTCTTCTAAAGTTTCATGGAATTCATCTTGCTGGTGCTCCATGCGATGGACTGTCCCTTCTTGTCCTCTATCGCCCGCTAAATATCTCCTGATTGGGAGATCAGTGGCTATCTTGCCTCTGTTTGCAACCCCATGTCATTATTTCCCTTTGTAATCATTTCTTACGAAGGTTTTGACTCCATTTTCCCATGGTCCTTTTCCCCCGATAATCCCACCATGCTCCTTTCCTCAACATACTTTGCCCCATTCAGGATCCTAGCCCCCTGATTATGTTGATTGAAAATCCTATGCGGAGTAGACTGACACATGAGATTGAACACCTTATGCGGAGCAGACTCTGGTGACAAATGAGAGATCCCTCTCTGACCACGCAGGGCCAGAGGCATGGTCTAAAGCGGTTCTGTTGTTTCCTGGGAATTCCCTCCCCTCGCTCGACCTTGGGGGCTCAAATCCTGGTGCCAACAGAAACCTCTTTGCTGACATATTGGATTAGTGCACAATATCAATGATGTCATGGTAGATATGGAAGGAATCTAGAAATTTTCCATGAGATATGGATACATGTTGTATTAGCTAAACAATTGCATGAGGCATAATAATTTGTCGTTATTCATATGTCCTTTGAAATGGTTCTAACCATGTAACTGGTGCATTTGACTTGTAGGAAAGGTCATCTACAACCGCCTACAAGAAAAGGAGGATGAGACTTGTTCCAAAGAATAAGTGATGACAATTCAATATTCACTCCAATAAACATGAACCTAAAGCTTCCAGGGTCAGAGACACCATGATGGAAGAAAGAGCTTCAAAATAATATAAGAAGAGTGCTAGATCCACCTTGAGCATGAGAAATAATGCAAGATGAAGAATAGTATGACAATACTTCCAAAGAAAGAAAGAGGCCTCAAACACACTCCAGTTATGTGACACTGTTGAGCAACATCATTGATGCAGAGCCTTATAGCTATGAAGAAGTAGACAAGAAGAAAGGGAAGGAGACTATAATCGAGGAGTACCAGTCGATCATGAAGAATGATGTCTGGGATGTGGTCCCGAGACGAGAAGGAAAGTTTGTTGTGACTTCCAAGTGGATCTACAAGATCCAACATGCAATAGATGGCGACATCGTGGGATATAAGACAAGATTTCATAGAACGAGGCTTCTCACAAAAATAAGGCATAGATTGTGAAGAGACATTTGCACCAGTGACAAGTCAAGTATACATAGAGCAGCCATTGGGAGTTGAGACACATGACAGGAAGACTCATGTGTGCAAATTAAAGAAGGCCTTGTATGAGCTCAAAAGGAACCCATGGGATAGAACATACAATTACATAAGGACCTTGAAGAACACCAAGAGTGATGAAGATCTTAACCTTTGCTACAAGATTGAAGATGAAATCCTATAGACAATGACAAGCTCAAAGATGGGTGTGAGAAGAACATTTCAGATAAGTTCAAGATAGAGGATCTTGGTATTCAGTGACCCTAGATGGACACATAGAATATTAGTACCATAGGAAGCTACTTGTCACTCCATTACAGAATGTTTCAATACATAAAGTACGAAAGGCAAAGGGAGAATGATGCTCCGCTTCAGAGAGAGTGACTACAAAAGATCCCTTGGTTCGACATGGTACAATAGGATGGAAAACTTACTGATGGCTCTAGGATTTAGTGAGATTAAAGCGTATTCCAACCTTTACTTCAAGGTTGAAGGCAGAATACCAGTGATGCTCCTGTTATTTGTCGATTTCTGAAGGGAAAAGAGGAACTCATTAAATTTGCAAGAAGGAGACTTGCTGCTGAGTTCGAGATGAAGGACATGTGTATGATGCACTACTTACTAGGCATTGAGGTGTGGTAGAGTACATATGGAATCTTCCTTGGAATAGGGAAGTATGCAATGGATATCCTAAAGAGGTTCGAGATGATGGACTGCAAGGCCATGGCTACACCTATGGCATCGAACCTAAAGCTATTGAGTGATGCTTCATCAGAGTCAGTTGATGCCATGATGTATCATCGGATGATTGGGTATTTAATGTACCTGCCGAATATGAGACCAGATATTTGCTTTGATGTGAACACATTGAGCCAACTCCTGAAGGATCCAAGACATGTTCACCTGATTGTTGCAAAGCATATTCTGAGGTATCTGAAGGATACAGTTGATTATGGGCTCAAGTATGAGGCGAATCAAAAGACTAACATGGAGGGTTATGTGGATTCGAATTGGGTAGGTAGTGCCATTGATACGAAGAGCACTTCGGGGTGTTGCTTCTGTATGGGATCAAGTGTGATCTCTTGGTTTAGCAAAAAGCAGTCATGTGTGGCATTGAGTACAGCTGAAGCAGAGTATGTCGCAACTTGTTCGGCTATTTGTGAGTCAATGTGGCTGTGGAAGTTACTATCTAACCTGTCTGATCTCCAGTTGGATGCTACTGGTATATATTGCGACAACCAGAGTTGTGTGAAGTTGTCAGAGAACTTGGTGTTCCACGACAAGTCGAAGCATATCGAGATCAAGTATCACTATATCAGGGATATGGTGCAGAGAGGAGTAGTGAAGATCCAGTATGTTGCGACGGACGAGCAAATAGCTGATTTTTTTACCAAGTCGTTTGCCAGAGTGAAGTTTTAGTACTTCACCGAGAAGCTTGGTGTTCATCATATCGAGGTTCCCTCCAAAGGGAAGTGATGTGTCGGGAAGATGCAGTGCCTTTCCAACATGGTGGCAGGCTAGTCCTCCCATGGTCGAATGCAAGTGCAGATCCTTTTCGACATGGTAGCAGGATGGGCCTCCCATGGTCGAATGTTAGTGTTGAGTTTTTTTGACATGTTGGTATGCTAGGCCTCCCATGGTCAGATGTAAGTGCTGATCCTTTTCGACATGGTGGCAGGCTAGGCCTCCCATGGTCAGATGTAAGTGTTGAGCCTTTCCGACATGGTGGCAAGTTAGGCCTCCCATGGTCTGTAAGTTTTGAGCCTTTCTGACATGGTGGTAGGATAGGCCTCCCATGGTCAGATGTAAGTGTAGATCCTTTTCAACATGGTGGCAGGCTAGGCCTCCCATGGTCGGATGTAAGTGCTGAGCTTTTCTGATATGGTGGCAAGCTAGGCCTCCCATGGTCAGATGTAAGTGTTGAGCCTTTTCGACATGGTGGAAGGCTACGCCTCCCATGGTCAGATGTAAGTGCAGATCCTTTCCGACATGGTGGCAGGCTAGGCCTCCCATGATCGGATGTAAGTGCAGAGCCTTTCTGACATGGTAGCAAGCTGGGCCTCCCATGGTCGAATGTAAGTGCTGAGCCTTTCCGATATGGTGGCAGCTTGGGCCTCCCATGGTCGAATGTAAGTGCAGAGCCTTTCCATCATGGTGGCAGGCTTTCCCTCCCATGGTCAGATATAAGTGCTAAAAATTATGGGACCTACATCTAGCATGAAAAATGGTTGGCACTGTAGAAGAATACCTACATGGAGGTTAGGCCTCGTTCTAGCCTGAAAAAGGGTTGGCTCTGTAGAACTTCCTATGACGAGTAGATTTGAGAGATAGAACCATTTGCTTGAGATAGTGAAAGCAGTGATGATGATGATCCAGCTTTGATGATGATTCAGTGATGAAGACTTGTGCTAATGAACTGTGTCAAGAGAATACCTTCCTAGTTAAGAGGGAGTGTTGATGTATTTGTAACTTCAGAATGTATTCACTTGTATTATTCTTATTGTACCCCGACAAAGATGTTTGTTCCTCCGATCGAGAGAGTCATTAATATAATAAATTCATGTAAGTCAGGGAAATATCCCCCACAGTTGAGTTGTATTAGGGTTATTAGACTCTCCTAGAGAATTCGGCCATGTAGAGTAAATGTCAAGTGGAAAACAAGTATAAATAGAGAGTGATACTCTCTATTTAAAACACACACTCACTAAACAGTAGCACATGAGTGAGAGAGGAGTAGCTTGCACAAGTGAGAGAGAGAGAATAACTGTATGAGATCATCTTTTTATTTTTGGGTTTTACTTTTGCTATTGGTTCTCATTCTATCTCTAAGTAAGTTGCGAGGTTTTCTCCTTTATGGTTTGCCCAAGGAAAATTATTTGTGTCTCTTGTCTATTGTGATTATTGTTGTGCATGTTATTCTCTCAGATAACACCCTTGATCATATTGATTAAATGATAAAATTATAACATCCATGTCCCTCGCTGATGCAATGCGCAAACTTGGAACAATGTACTCCATATGCATCACTACCTCTTTCCCATACACCAATTTGAATGGTGTCTACCCTATAAATATTTTGCAAGTGGTGCAATATGCCCATAAGACTGTTGGTATCTTCAAATCCTAGTCATCGCGATTGGCATTACATACCTTTGTAAGCGCATGCTCCAACACCTTGTTGAATGCCTCCACTGTCCCATTCGCTTGTGGATGATATGGGGTACTCTTCTTATGTTGTATTTGAAGCTCCTCAGTTAATGCATTGATTGTGTGATTGGTGAAGTGACTCCCCTAGTCACTCATCAATATCCTTGGACATCCGAACCGAGTCATAATGTAGTCAAATAGGAACCTTGGTGTTGTCGCAGCAGTGCAATCCACAACAAGTGTAGCCTCCGACCACCCGTCAAATAGTATGTCATTGTAATTATGTATCGCGCACCAGTTCGCTTGCTAGGTGGGTTGATTGGTCCTTGAAATTCCACAACCCATTTATCAAATGGTTGCAATCTCACCTGAGGTACTAATGGCATCTCATCCCTCCTTGAAGGATTTCCAGTTCTCTGACATACGTCGCAAGTCTGCGCATAGTCTGTCGCATCAGTATGAAGAGTGGGCCACCAAATCCCAGTGCGAAGCACCTTCCTTGCAGTAGATCGGACTACATAGTTTCCACCAGCAACTCTTGCATGTGCCTCTGTCCAAAAAATTCCCTTGTTCATGGTCTTCAAAAAGTGTAGCGCATTGGTGCTATAGAATCTTGTAGAGGCACCGCGAATCCATTTAAAAAAAAGGTGATTTCGGTGCGTATTATCCAGTTTTTAAAAAAAAAAGTGTTTTTGGTGCATATGTTTTTAAAACAAACTAATGCATCATAACATAAAATGCACCGTAGTGTCGAAAATCTAAAAAATGAGCCCTTTTTTTAATATTGGAAAAAGAGCGGGAATTTGTTTTACGCAAAAGTAATTTCATAAAGCATTTATACAAGTAAAAACCTAATCAATTTTTCAATCTTTTTCCAAAATCTTCAAGGGATATTTTTGCAACAAATACTTATCGAAGAAGATTGTGGAGCAACCGAATTACTAGAATATTGGAATTGGTAAGGTATAGTGAACTAGTCAAAACTCTCCATTGTAAAAATGTTGCATTTTATTATTGATCTTAATAACAAAAAAACTCAGGAAAAAATAAAATATTTCCATACATACCTTCAACCCAAAAAAAACCTTGCTTCTTGTTTCCTTATTTTTATGGCTGCAAATTTTCACCTTAGGGTTTAACTCCCTCTATCACTTAACAAATTAGGGATTTTCCTTTTAGGCACATTACATTTTATATTTTTGTGCTTCTATGTATAGGAGTTTGACATGTGATGCAAGGGACCACTTATTTCATTGGATCCTATACCTTGTCAGATGTGTCAGTATTTTTAAAATATGTTTTGATGTTATCGGTGTGCCAGATTCATTATATTGCATTGATGTGCTTTAATACAAGCACACCGCCACTATACGAAATATTTTTTTTAAATGTTTTGTGGTAATCTGGTTTGCTACGAACATTTGTAAGTAGTAAGCACCAATGATTTTTTTCCAAAAGTAGCATCGGACATTGTGCGACTAAACTAAAACTTTTTTTTCATTTACTGATTTGTTTTTTCTTCACACTTTCGACATTTTTGGTGTGTCATTTTTTTAATAACACACTAGTGCTCCTTGTGTAAAAGTGCACTGCTTTCCTGCTAAAAATTAACACAAATACTATGTTCTACGTACATATATAAGCACCAGTGTTTTTTAGTAGGAAAGTAACATCGCAAATGTCATGAATGAAATCATTTTTTCATTTGTTTATGTGTACAAATGCACGAGTAATGCATAATTGTTTTTAGCTGAAAGTTATGTTATTTATTTGTGAAATACATTTAATAGCTTATGTATTTAATGCTACATGTTGCATATTGATACAAAATGTGTGATAATAGTTGAAATACCAATAATTCCAATTAGTATAATGCCAACACATCCAAACAAGCGAAAAAGGCAAGTTACTTGTAATTTATATATGAAATTAATATGTTTAAATTATATTTTAGTTTAACTAAAATATATTAGCTAATTTTTCATCTAGAGTAAAAAAATGAAGAACCTTGATAAGATTCTTTGCAATTTAAGGACAAAAGAGCATAAAACATTGATGGATAAATTGCAGAAGGATGAGTCAGGTGAATAAAAAATTACTATTCAATGTGAGTTTGTTTTTTAGCAATAATGTATTTAAGATTATTGATAACATGTTTCAAATAATACATGTCACATATGCTTAGTGTTTTGCAGGGTCCATCAGTAAGGGAACGAAATGTCGTCGTAAGAAAGTAAAAATTACTGAAGATATAAATGATGATGTCGAAAGTTAATGAGAGGGGATTTTTTTTTACAAAACTATGAGAGATATAGTGGAAAGAATGTATAAACGTACTTTCCACTTACAGTATAGAAATTAATCCGATGATTCAAAGAACCAGGCTATAAATAATCTACATGAAGTGTTTCCAAAGCAGTGGCTAAAGAGACCTATTAGACTTGCAATGGAAAAAACATACAACAACCAAAAAAGAATCATTCAAAAAGTAATATTCATAAACATGCTTTTCTAGAATATGTATATAATACTACAAAACATTATTTTAATATTAATATTAATTTTGTTAGATTTACTTTCTTTCCATATGAATTTAAAAATAGATTAATGGCATGTTAAATTTTCAGGAAGATTATGAAAATCTCAAAGGATATACAAGGAGATCGTCAAAGAAATGGACATAATTGCATCGCAAGAGGATCCCTCTCAATAATAAAGTGCTTCAAATGTATGTAATCAATGATTTTTTCCATTATGTACATATTAATAAATAATTTAGCATTAAATAATAGTTTTCAATTGTTTTGTTGCAGTAAATAAAAGAAAACGGAACCCATTCAGCACATAAGACGGGATGACAAGGAAGAAAAAGGGTTGATTGCAAAGTTTGTGAGTAAT
>LPNX010916254.1:734065-785033 GCA_001517045.1 Pseudotsuga menziesii | reverse complement strand
ATACTGTCATTAATGCAAACATTCTATTATGCATAACACATCAACTGAATATAAACAAATGCATAACCAAATAATATCATGAAATGACAATTGAATACTTATATTTTATTCATTTCGTGGGTAGAATCCTTGAGCCTTTTGCTTCATCATCTTCTTCATTCATGACATCATCATCTCTTATCCAAATGCTAAGATGGATAAGAGGTTCTTCAAGAATTGAGTTCTTCATATTCCTCATCACTTGAGGGATCTTCTTTGAATCGTGAGAGCTTGATCTTCAGTTGCTCCCATCTTCTCTTCTTTTATTATGAGTCAAGATTCTTCTTGTGTGCACTCTTCCCAGAGTCCATTGAAGGTAATCACTTCCTTTTGGCACACATTCCTTGAATTAATGGGTCCCATGATCCTAGGAGGCTATAACAATATCTTATTCTTCTTCGACTACTTCGTCGTAGCATCGAACACTTCCTTTTGGTGTATGTAGGGATGACACATGAGGGATGAGATGATATTTAATAGAATATAGAATGATTCTCTTGGCTCTAGCCTTAACGTCATCTCTCTCTGTCTCCTAGACCTTTCTTACTGAAACACTGATCCAAGTCAGTTTCTTGAAGGATCACGCAGTTCCTACACTTCATCCGATTTATATTCTTTTCTTCAAAAACTAGTGAGATCCTATACTTCCATGCTTGGAATTTGTCATATTCACCAAGCTTGACATCAGGCTCGTGTGATGAGACATTTTAACTAAGAACCTCAAATGGAAATAAAAAAGATTACATCTTACCGATTTGAGGTGTCTGTCCTGGTTCCGGATCTGGCTGATATAGGGTTTGTCAGAGAAACCCTAATTTTAAAAACTTGGAATTTAAAACTTATGATTGGATAGAAAGATGGGCCTCTTCAAGTTGAGTTTTCCAATGTACTCCTTTTCTGAAAACGGTGGAGGGAAGCTCTTGGAACAGAAAGCCCTAGTTTTCCAATTTCCTCTACATAAATGTCTGATATTGTTTCTGTCGTATCATCAAAATTACTACTCCTTTGTGTCTGAAATTTCATACTGAGGTATCCTCATCTATCATATTTCCAACACTACAGGTTTGAGAAGAATTGGTTTCACCGATTGGGACCTATGAGAGTTTTCACAAGGTGACTTATCTTAGGATTGTTCAGCATAGCGAACTTCTATGGACTTCCATGTGTCCTTGTTTCATCATCAGGGTCTGGCGATTTTACCATAGAAATTAAAGTTTGTGTCCTATCTGGAACATCTTGCAAAATTTTATTTGGACCTTCATAGCCTGAGATATAGAAATTCTCCCTAGGTGTCATTTTTAGGGATCAATACTGGAAGAGGTTGGAACCCTGATTTGGAGGAATCATATCTCCCAGACTATAGCGAATATGAGGCTACAATTTTTACACAGGGTACATCAGGATTTTATATTTTTCATGTGAAAATTTTGTCCCTTGAGACTTCTTCAATCCCGAGATATAGTGAATGTACCAAAACTACCATTTTTAGTATTTTAGGGTTTTTCAGGCTCGGGGTCAAACTAGGGTTTGACTTTACCAGAGTTTTACTCAATCAAAAACTTCGACCTTGGTCTCTAAACTTAAATTTTTATGAGGAGAGAAATCCTATGGTGGGCCCACTCAAAAGTTCCTCTTCTGTAAAAATCCCTAATTTCCCGCAGCAAAAACTGAAAATGCCCGGAATCAAATTCTGCTTCGACAGAAAGATGCACCCTTCAATGGAAAGTTATCCTAGCCTCTTTTTGCTGACGATCTATGGAAAGAGACCCAAAAATTAAGAATCCCTAGCTTCTACAGCTGCACAATGTCTTCTTCTCAAGTTAGCTCTGATACCATGTTAGATTTTTATCATTTAAACAATATGATATAGGATCTTTTCTGAGAGAATAACATGCACAGCAATAATCACCAGAGACAAGAGACACAAAGAATTTTCCTCAAGGAAACCATAAAGGATAAAACCCCGCAACTTCCTCAGAGATAGAATGACAACTAGTAGAAAAAGTAAAACCCGAAAACATAAAAATGATCTCCGACAGTTGATCTCTCTCACTTGTGCCGGCACTTCCTCTCTCACTCATGCGCCCCAATTGAGTGAGTGTGTATATCAAATAGAGAGGCTCACTCTCTATTTATACTAGTTTTTGACTTGATAATTAATTACTAGGGCTGACTTCTCTATGAGAGTCTAATAACCCTAGTGCCCCTCAACTGTGGGGACTTTTCCCTCTTGATCAACAAGGAGGGTTAACCTCAACTCAATTGTGGGGACTATTGCCCCCACTTACAACGGAGGGTTAACCTCATTGACTTTACATGACTTTATCATATTAATGACTCTCCTGACAGGAACATTGGTGTACAATACAAATTATTCTCCAGATAGGAACATCGGGGTATAATATGAGATATATAAGTGAATACATTCTGAAGTTACAAATACATCAACACCGATAACCATCGAGGAATAAGTCGCAAGTATGATGATGGGATCATCGTCGGTGCCGAAGAAGAAGAGAAAAGGACAAAATCCTAGCTCCCCGGCACTGAATAAGAGGCAAACTAGAATGTATGCGAGAGAAGAGGAGGAAGTTACACAGATGGGTCCATCGAGCTCAGGGGTGTGGAGTCAGCAACTCGTGCAAGGGTGTCCATCAAGGATATCCTTGGGTATATACCGCCCTTTCAGCCCAGTGTGTAGCCCAGGAAGCTCACCAAGAATTAGAAGTATTAAGTAAAGATGTCGGCGATACCATAGGGGATGGTAAGCACCACAGACATCATGCCTACATTGATGCAGATGAAGTATGATGATGTTACAAAGGAACCATATGTGTCGATGGTAGCAGTCGGAGGCGGCCCAATAGAACGCATTCCACAAGACTGGGTGCACAGACTGAATAAAGTAGGATTGTTGGGGTTAATTAACATGTCGCATTTTGGGTGGTTAAATGAGGTGAATTCCTATGTAAAACATCTTTTGGCATGTTTTCATGAAGGGACATTGTGGCTGGACACACAAGTCAAAATCACAATAGAATTGATCTCAAACATCACAGGGATGCCCAAGGATGGGCCAAACCCCTCGCAGTAATTTATAGGTAAGGATAATTATAAGATACTTGTGGCGAGGCTGAAGAAGCGCTATGGTTTGTAGTGTGATGGGTGGGCTTACCACATCGACAGTATCAATGACTAGGCGATGTGTATCGAAGCAAGGATTTTGGCCAACAAAGTGGTCAGGAATAACCACCCCATCCAAACTAACTCGGGGGGTTATTGTGTGCGTAGAGAAATGCACAGAAGATGACAAATGAACTGGTCGCTCTTTTTAATGAACCAGTTAGCGGAGGATGCAGTGGTAGTGTAGGCGGGAGAGCGACCATTCACATACAGCTGGTTGTTGATCTTGATTGTGCTCATGGCTTGGATGGAGCCAGATGACTATCAAGGTATGGAGGTGGAAGCGGTAAAAGTCTGTAAGGGTGCACGTTACCAGAATCTCTGGTGGGTAAGGGAACCTGGAAGATTGAAGGACTGTGCTATCCAATTTTGGATCGATTGGGAAGCGCAGCAAGTGGCAACTGTGAAAGTTTCACGGTTATCAGAGGAAGTTGCGATGAAGTATCAAAGGATTGCTCGGTTTACAATCGGCCCACGTGCCATTCATGTGCAAGTGTGGCGTGACCCAAACAAGCAATGGTTGTCGATGCCTTACAAATTGTCTGATGTGGAGTTGGAGGTGATTATCAATGATTGGCCTGCAGCATGGACATAACCGATCAGTTTTGAAGAAGTATCGATGGGACCCCCAGCTGATGCACCCATTGATCCTGTGCATAAGGATAACCAACAAAGTCACCAAGAATCTGATGCAGCTTCGACAGAGACACCCACTGACCTAGAAGCAGAGTGTGCATTTGAAGAGTCAAGGACAAAGAGGCACCAGGAGCAGGGTGTGACTAGTAGCGCAGCACTAGGGATGGAAGCATAGCTAAAGTGGCTCATTAAGGCAATTACAAATGAGATAGATGCAGTAGCCAAAGAAATGAAGAAATCTGCACAAGAGGGATTCGTTGAGGTAAGAACACAACTTGATGCTTTATGTGATGCATTTTTGAAGAAAGCACCAGAGGGAGTGACTGTGCAGGACTTTGGCTCAATCTACACTAGGACACAGATTCGAATGTTCAAATTCCCCCAACTGCGATTGATACCAGCAACGAGGATTTAAATGCCTCCCTGCAGTAGTTGCAAGACTTGTCTATCGACATCAACATGATGTCGACACAGACGTTGGTACATATGCAAAGAGTCACCAATCAGGATTTGCAAGACAGAGAACATAACATCAGCGGTCAATTTTTGCGATCACAGGAGAAGGAAGCAGAAGCACAGAAAGATCTTGAAGCATTGAAGATGGCACAAGAGGAGTTGAGGTCTAAGAGTGCTAAGGAGATTGAGGAGTTGAAAAAGGAGAAAGATCGATTAGTAGTTGAGAAGGCACAACTTTGGGACCGTAGGGTGCAATTGGAAAATGTAATCTCTAAAGTATGTCAACAAGTGCCAGAAATGATTGTGGAGGAGGATGCAGAAGCCAAAGTGCAATGCCTCGAGATGATCATCGCGCAGTTTGAGTGCGACATTAACATTTTGAATACTCTGGTGCATCCAAACACACCACCTAAAAAAATCACAAAGAGGAAGAGTGTCGTAAAGTATGTGGTGACAAAGCTAGAAGAGATGGAGCAGGAAGAAAAGAAAGTCACAGACGCGACTATGCAATTTTTGGGCAGCGTATTCCAGGATGAGTAATTGGAGCAACTCACCAAGGATTTGCAAGAGGTAGAGGGGAAGATGGTAACACTAAAGACGACATTGAGAGAAATTCCACTAGTTGTTCAAATTACAAGGTCCACGGAGCTGAAGGAGTTGCAACAATGCGTCGAGAAGGAAAGGGAAAGGCAGCAGAGGCGAATGAGAAGTTAGACGAGTGTGGCTTTCGGTTAAGGAAGTTGCTGCGCTGCAGGCCTTGCAAGCAGGAAAAAAGGAGATTGTTGAGAAGATGGTGGAGCACCCATTGATGCACGACTTGACAGGAATTCAAGAGATTGCTGAAAAGGTTAAAGAACAAGTAAAGGAGATTACTCAGCAGTACGATGACTTCAAACAAAATATCAATGAGTACTCCATGTCCAGTTGACATGGTTTGAGGGCGAGCCACAAGATTCTGTTGGGGGCCTATTGGTAGGGGTTTTGGGATAAGGTAGTTGTGCAGTATCACAGATGTTACGAAAGCTCAAAGACACTGCACAACTCTAAGACTAGAATATGTTATGTATTTTGGGTCATCTTTTGTAGTTTTAACCATAATTTGTCGATATTGGTCATTATTTTGTAGAATTAATTAAGAAGTAGTTAGGAAGTTGTCTAAGTGGACCTTGAATGTAAAGGCGCAAGCCTATAAGTAGATGTTGAATTGCAAGTGTAAAACACTCTGGAGATATTGAGCTTGAGTCTGTTTGAGTTTTTGGTTGTTGAGATCTACGCATAGGGATCTATGGATCTGTTGTGAAGAACTATGTTTTGTGCGGAAGTTAATATGACATGATATGAGTTGACCAGAACTAATGTGTCCTTTTCTGTTTTCCTATTTTACTATATTCTACAACTCAATTATGAATGCAATGTGTATCTGGGACATGGATCTGTAAATGATGCGATGTTTCCCTGCTTTAAATGATGTTATTATGTTGAATCTGTTTGCGCATCAATGTTTTATTGTAGTTTTGGTATGATAATGTGATATGTTGAATGATAATGAGGTTATGTTAAAGCATAAGTTGAATGGTGCTTCGCTAAGTTTATAAGTATATGCACATGGTCCTTTCTCATTTTGCGAAACTTGGTTTCGTCAACTCTCCCTCAAACATCTCGGGTGAGACTTGATCCACTCTGCGAATGTTGTCAGATGGGGTAAAACCTGTATGGGCTAGTGTTCAAGGAGATCGAGGTGGTTTGGGTGTCAACAGAGTGGGAACCCTGTCGACTAGTTTTGTTGACTAAGTTTGTGTAAACATCCTTTATCTCCTTATCTCTTTCTACACATTGATGAAGGTGTCACTCAAGCTATCCACCAGGTAAGTTCAAGGACAAATTCACGGTTTTTAGATTGTAGGATCTATTTCTATCTCTCGCCTTCTTTTCGTTGATGATATTCTTCTGTTTGGAAAGGATTCAATAAGTGAGAGTCAAATCATGAAGGAGATTTTAAGTATTTTATCTTCAACTACATGTATGGTTATAAACATGGAAAAATCAACCCTTTACAATTTTTGTATGGATGAGGTCCAAGTTGGAAGGCTTGGCACATAATTATTTATATTGAATTGCAAAAATGGGCAGGAGGTATTATATACCCGGGTTAAAAATTGAAATCTAATAAGAACATAATTTTTTATTGGAATTGACTTATTTCAAGGATTGAAAGTAAAGTCAAACATTGGTAAAATCGATGGATCTCGAGGGGAGGGAGATGGGTACCGATTAAATAAGTAATAAAAGCAATGTCGATCTATTGGAACACTTTGGATTCAATTCCCATAGGAGTTTAAAAATAAATAGAATAATTTGTGCTAATTACCTTTGAAAAGGTATCCCATGATATAAAGGTTCTCATTGGGCTAAGTGGGAGCTCTTAAATGAGACTCGGTGGGAGATCTTTTCCTGCTACAAACATAAAAGAATAAATAAATTCAATAATAATAATTAATAATCAATGCATTGAGAGGAGTGAGGTGCTCTACAATCCAGTATGGGGGAAATGGTGTCACGTAAGTTAACGTACCGTTACCAAAAATAAGAAGTAATGAAAAATTCATGTCGGCTTATAAAATAAAATAAAAACTAAAACCAAATGAAAAGAATTTTTTACAATAAAATATAATAAGTAATAAAAATCAATGTCAAGCTATAAAATAAAAGCACCCAGGGGGGTCAAATTTCTCCATGTGTAAATTTTATCCCAATTTGTAAAAAACTTTAAGGTAAGAAAATAAATTACACCTCTAGAAAGTGCGTCCCTCTAGGTGCTGCTTGATAGATCCGGTTTAAGATGGATCTATGCTGGTAATTAAATTATTTACATAAAAAGACATACCCTTCCATGAAGAGGTGTTAAAAGGCCTATATAATGGCCAAGCAGTGTATTCTACATCATCATCTTTAATATATCAAATAATCAATGTGTGGGTTATTTTAGAAATTGTGGGTTTATTCATAATTGTTTGAGAATATCCAGATACAGATATTACAGTGGTATCATAACGAGTGTAATCCAACACATGGTTTTAAAAGAAAACCACACGTGGTTTTTTATAAAAGAAGAAGAAAGCAAGAAATTACTGGAAAAAGGAAAGAAGAAAATAAAAAGAAAAGAAAAGAAAAAACACATTTTTTTTATAAAACCACATGTGGTTTTATAAAACAATAAACGAGTATATAATTTTAATCTTATTCAACCAGTATAATAGTTAATACTACTATCATAAGTATTATTAACTAACTTGGGGCAACAAGGGGGGGCGAGGTTTTCATCACCCCGGATGGAAAGATGGAATCAAATTTCTCTTGGGGGCTTGGAAGGGAAATGAACAATGTAACAGAAGCATTAGCCCTCTGGCAGGGACTTCAAATTACCAGGATTAGGGGAATTAATGAAATTTTCATGTTGGGAGACTCGTGAATAATAATTCAATCTCTCACCGAAAATATTCTCCTGTCCCAGACACATCTCCGTGAGCTAATTAGAAAAATTCAAGCCTTGGTCAATTCTTTTCGCAAAGTCGAGTTTTTTCACATCCTAAGGAAGCACAATAGTAAAGCAAACGCAGCTGCAAACATTGGCTCCGCTCTTGATTTTGGAATTTTATTGAGAAATGGGGCGATCACTTTCTGCCAGCCCCCATAGGACCTTAGCCTGGATCACACGGTATAAGTCTTCTTTGTGGCATATTTCAGTGCACCCAAGTGGTGCATGCCTCCATTCCGTGGTGAATTTCCAGCATAGTATTTGATGCGTGTGCAAGGACGGAGAATTGATGTCTGCGTTAAATCCCTATATGGTCAGGCAGAACCGTCCCTTGTTCGCTGAAGGGAATATGTCTCGTCTACTTGATGCGAAATCAAACGAGGATTCTCAGGAAATTATGGATGTTTGGAGCGATTTGGGTGGCAAGGTTATTAGGCATGACAAGGAGAATGAACATTGTTTTAAGCTATGGTTCATCTGCATCAGCGAGGATTTTTTGGGATTTTTTAGTGTTCAGACTGTTACTTTCACCATGGAAGCGTCCTCAACATCCTCTAAGTCTACCAACTCTTCCCGCCTACCCAGTTCATAGAGACGGGCATCCGGGAGATGAAGAAGAAGATCAGGAATATCAACAAGTATCTGGGCAAAATTGATTCAGAGGGTGGTCAACGGCTGGATAATGTTGACAGGGACATGGCTTACCTGAGGAAGGAATTTTCCTGGTCAATTTCGCGCATTGTAAATGCATTGACAGGAATGCTGGGAGAATTGGAAATTAAGTTCAAGAAGCTGGAATTAAAAGTGGTAAATCTGGAAGCGGCGAATTTCTCAGGTTCATCTTCTCGCTATGGCGAGAAATCCAAATGAATTTCAATCTTTTAGGTTCTTCTTTTTGGATATCCGGAGTCTGTTATTGTTTAGCTAGATGTCTTGTATCTATTTTTTATTATCTCAGTATGTTGTATATGTTTGGTACTATCTAAGCTGTATAGGAGTGGCATTGTCTGAACTCCATAAAGACTGGCACCATCTGAACGTTATTTGTCGCTACCTTAAGGGCACCTATGTTAAATTTGGCTCTATTTTTGTGATTAAACCACCTATACATATAACTGCCTTTGTCTAAAAAAAGGTATCATTAACTAACTATTACACTTTTACATTAGCCTTGAAGTCAATTAGGGAAGAATTGAGGATCATTTTTTATGAGCAAATTAGAAAAATGAACGAAATAATTAATCGTATGGGACAGCCAGTTGAAAAAGCTGCTCATAAAGCTATTGACGATGCTTTCAATCAAATAATCCAACAAAGCAGACCAAATCCCTCTCAATACAAAGACTCATAAACTAAATCTAAAATGATTTTCAAGTTCTAGAAGAAAAAAACTAATAACATGAAAATGATGAAATTGATTTTTTGAACATTAAAGTGAATGACAGAGCCATGTCCATATCACCATATAATTCTCTTGTTAATAAATATGAAGATGATCTTGACCAAGATTGTGATGAGAGTCAAGCCAGTTTTGCTGACAACAACAATAATCAATGCAATGACCAGGGATGGATCCCACAATATGCAAAGGAAATTAAGTCTGAGAAATCAGATATTATATATTCAGACTCTACCTTGACTAGCTCTCACCTCAAAAGAACATCAATGAGAACATCTATAAGATTAATCAAACACAAGATGAGATTTTTTTTTGCAAGCATTCTAAGTACAAAGATCCCCTTCAAAGGAACTAGCACATAATATGTTCGGAATGACATCACAAAATTAGTTAATATTGTCAAGTCTATCAAGTCTATTCAGTCAATGAGAAAATTAGTTAAAAGCTACAACCATGCAAACGGAAAAAGAATTAACAAAACTTAACCAAGTCCATACTTAATGTTGATTCCAAAACAAAGGAAACAAAATGTAGCAGTGATCGTAATGAAAATTGCATGTCTCAAGTCATCAGTTTGACACATAGCTAGAATAAAAGAGGATATCAACACACTCAACTTTGAGGACAAAGCCAACCTTAAGGGAAGGGCATTGTTACGAACATAAAAGAATAAATAAATACAATAATAATCATAATAAAAGTATTTACGTAGAAAGACATACCCTTCCATGAAGAGGTGTTAAAAGGCATATATAATGGTCAAGCATTGTATTGTACATCATCATCTTTAATATATCAATTATTCAATATGTGAGTTATTTCAGAAATTGTGGGTTTATTCATAATTGTTTGAGAATATATGGATATGGATAGTACAAATACCCAAAAAAATTGGAGGATGGGGCATTAAGGAAAAAAAATTCGAAGATCATTCGCTGCAAAATCCCTTTGGATTTTTTTTACAAAATAAAGTTTGTGGTGTAGGACATTTCATGAGAAATATATATATCTCTTGGCAATTCGATGAATTAGATAAGAATCCAAGGAAATCATCCCTCAATTCATCTAATCATTGGAAGGCTCTCTTATCAACGTTTCATGTTATTGGAAACCATATGGCATGGATAGTAGGTGAGGGATCTTAATTTAGAATAGGTTTTGATGCCATCTTGGGATGTAACCAACAATTTTTACTCCCTGCTTATATTATTGCTCATCTTCAAAACCAAGGTTTTTGCACTCTGAACAAAATTGTAAAAGAAGAGGATACCTGAATTTGGAGGCAAGGATGGCTCACAGCTGAAGAGGTAGGTCTCGAAAGTATTTAGGTACAACTGTGGGAAAATTTTATAGAAGAGATTAACAAGTTGCATATTATACTTGATGAAGGCTCTGATGAGCTATCTTGGCCATGGAAAAAAGAAGGCAATGACTATGTAGTCTCAAAGGGTTATGAATCTCTATAGAACCCAATCTCTCTAGGATTGGTGGCAAAAAAAATGTGGAAATTTAGTGCCCCTTCCAAAAGCATGAAATTGACATGCCTAATGTTAAATATAGTAGACTTACTACTTGGGACATATTACATAAAAATAACTTGGAGGGATCTGGTTGGTGTTATCTTTGCCAAGATAGTTTGGAGACCAATGTTCAATTTTTTTTGTGATTGCTCATTCTTTGTACAAGTCTAGAAGGATGTGGAAGCATATTTGAACTTACACAATCTATGGGATAAAGGAGACATCTTAGAAAATTTCAAGGAGTGGCATGAGAGAATAGATCTTAAATAATACAAAGTTATCCCCTTTCTTGTTTTATGGAGGATTTGGACTGTTAGAAATGAAGTAATCTTTGAGGACATGCAAGTTCCAAGTTTTCAAGTGGCAGCACAAACTTTATGATTGGTGTCTTTCTTATAGGCTACTCTTAAGGTTCCAAAGGTTAAACAACGCATTCCTCCTCATATAAATAAGTCACCCCCCTTGGGGTTATTTTGAAGGGGTAAGTCAAATAAAGGAATGAAGTGTGGAGCAAGATATGTTCTTCATATTTCAAATGTTCACTATTATGTTGGAAAGTTTTTATTGGGCTATGGTTCCAATAATTATGGTGAGTTTACAACTATTCTCTTACTTATGAAGGTTTCCCTGGAGAAATAATACAAATCTTTGTAGATATATAGTGATGCAGAGTTAGTAATCAGATGGATGAATGGAGAGAACCATGTACATAAAGTTGGTTTATACAACTTGGAAAGACATGTAAAGGACATTGCAAACCTATTTGATCAGTTCTCCTTATTTCATATGTATAGGAAATATTAATCCTAAGTTGATCCTCTTTCAAAGGCATGTTTATCTAAAGGTATTCATTAGGTTAGAGAAGAAGAATATAAAGATGGGACAATGCTCTCATATCGAACTTTCAACACTATTGATGCTTAATATGTAGAAGAGTAATTAATATTGTTGCTTTTTGAAATTTAATTGTAATTTCATATATATGATAATCATGCTAATCACAGTGATGTGAATTTCTTATGGTCTTAGTCTATTAAAAGACCTTTTCCAAAGATATTTTGGAGGATTAGAGATCATCTGTAGTATGCTAGATATCGTCCTGAAAAGGACTAATTTTTAAGACTAACTATGACAAGTACCTATAAGGATTGTATTTACATTTCTCTCTGTAAATATAAAGTATGTTTTCTTATGAGGAAAAAAATACAAATATTTTATTTATAATAATAAAAAATACATATATCAAATTTAATATTCTACACTTAATTATAAAATTTAAATCTAAAATCCATGGTAAGACATTTAATTATTTATTTTTTCTCACATAAGTGACAACGTTTTGGGTCCTTTTTTGTCACCCAATGATGATCCATCAATCAATGGTTCCATCAAGGCATTTGATGTGTCCATTTATTATTTTGTACTTTAAACTATTTTCATCAAGATACCTTATGTTCAACTAAAGCTTCACAAAGAACATCACATCATAACATGGAGTTCAAAACCAGGTGGGGAGGATAACAATCTCCCTTACAACCATTCTAACTAAACTCACTTGACAATATGCCTTACATGTTTTATTTATTGATTATTTTTTATTTATTTTACATGAACTATACATCGAAGGGAAACCCACAAGTCGCTTCCTCTCATTTTGAGAATGGTACCCATGGCAAGTTGGATTTTGCATAGTCTCGAGGCTTTGTCAATAAAGGCTCTTAAAATAATATAATCAATAAAAACTCAACACGTCTCTTGTATAAATTCAACTCGAATGGAGAAGATAACACTCCCACTTTTAACGACCCAAACTAAACCCAATTGACAATATGTGTTACTTGTTACAAAAACACTTTTTAAGAAAACATTAATGATTGTGGGGTATTGATTTTGTTAAAACAGTTGTATTCAATTTGAATGATCTATTTGCATAAACACACTCATATTTTTTTTCCAAAGAAAAAAACATATTGTTGATTCAATAAGAAAAGCTAATAGAATCCTCAAATGCCAATGCACAATCATCGAGAAGAGAGGTTCATCTCTTTAGGTCCCAAAATAACCTTATAGAGATAGTCCAACTAAATTAATACATAAACCTTCCCACAAAAAAATTCATCATCCCAAGTAAACATTCATAATAGACAACTATCCAAAATATATAGAATGAGACTAATTTTTTTAGCTTATACTTGAAACCATCACTCCATCAAGGGATTCATCCACATATAAGTTTCCCAGAGGCATATGTAAAGATTGTTTAGAGAGAACATCTGCCTCTACGTCTTGCTCTTGGACCACACTGGTATAAGTCACCCTTTGAAATTGTCCATGAGTCTCCTTCAAATGACTTTCCAAATGATACAAATCAGGTTCCTAAATCCAAAGTTTACCCTGCATTCAGTGTATGGTGAGGGTTGAGTCCCCAAATACCTGTAGCTATACAAGACCAAGATCGAGTGAGAGTTTCAACAAGTGAAGAATCGTTGTAAATTCCACCTTATTATTGGTACCTGGTCCCACAAAATTAGTGTGAGTTAGACATAAACATCGTTGGTCCAACACCACAATGATGCTCGCCCCCTGGGTTGAAGAAAATAAATGAAATTAACATGAATATTCCATTCACACATTCTGTCAAACACTTGAATGCCTAGGGTTTATGATTAAAAATTTACTCTTAAACTTGAAATAAAAACCACCATATTCAAGATCTTCTAAATATTGAAGTATTCATTCACACATGAAAACACAAATGTTTTTGTCAACAGACCGGGAAAAACCCCAACTCTTGGGGAAAACCCTAATAAAATAATTTTTCAATAAGAAGAGTAGAAATTTCAATACACGGAAATTTATCTTTTAAACCCTCACAAGCAAAAAATTTAAAATCTGAAACAATAGAAAATTAACTCAGAAAACAAAATTTATCTTGAAAACTGTTGTACAGTCTGTTGTATGTTGACACAAACCCAGCCAACAAAACCAGTCGAAAGGGGTTCTCACTCTATCGACAGCCAAACCACCATGATCTCCCTGAGTAGCGGCCCAGACAAGTTTTACCCTATCCGGAAACACCCGTGGAGCGGATGAAGTCTCACCCGAGATGTTCGAGGGAGAACTGACAAATCCAAGTTTCTGCAGAATAGGGGAGGATAATGTGACATCAACTTAACATATTAGCGCAATATTAAAAAATCATTCAACTCATGCATTCATGTAACCATTCATTATAATTTTTCAAAAAATCACATCATTCAATCATAAATGTAGTAAGCATACTGATGCGCAAATAAATCCAACAAGATAACATCATTTGAAACAGGGAAACATTGCATCATAGATGCATGTCGTAAATTCACATAGCATTCATCATTGAGTCACAGAAAATAGTAAAATAGAAAAGAACACAGTGATTCAGATCAACTTTTGTCTTGTCATATTACTTCCGTGCAAAATCACAGATTCACAAAAACAGTTCATAGATCAACAGATCTAAGTTCAGATACTCAGAGATATTCTTCACTAAGCTTGGATTGATCACTTACAAAATATATATATCTATAACACTTGTGATTCAACATCTACTTATAGGCTTATGCCTTTACATTCAAGGTCCACTTAGACAACTTCTAACTAATTCTTAACTGATTCTACAAAATAATAACTAATATCCACAAAATCTGGTCCAAAACTACAAAAGGTGACACAAAATATATAAAATATTATATTTTCTGCCTTGCGTGCCATATTTTACATGTGGGGTGTCTTTGAGATTGCGTAGCATCTGCGATGTTGTGCAGCTAATGTGTCCAAAACCCCTTGCCAACAGGCCCCCAACACAATCTTGTGGCTGGCCCTCGAGCCACGCTAGCTGGACATGGTGTACTCAGTAATATTGATCTTGAAATATTCATATTGCTGAGTAATCTCCTTCACCTGTCCTATGATCTTTTCATGTATCTCTTGGCTTGTCATCAGATCATGGTTAACTGGGTGCTCGAACATCTTCTCAGTGACCTCATTTTTACCTTCTTGTGCGGCCTACAACGCCGCAAGTGCCTTACCAGAAAGTTGTGCGTCGGTATCCTAGAATTCATCTAACTATTTAGTGCACTTTCACTTACGCTCCTAAGCCTTTCCAACACACTGCTGTAACTCCTTCAGCTCTACAAATCGTGTCACCTAAACCCTTGGTGGCATTGTTCTTAATGTCGTGAGCTTCCCTTCTGCTTCCTGCAAATGTGTGGTCAATTGTGCTAATTGTTCATCCTACACTATGCTTGCCCAAAACTGCGTAGTTGCATCCACCACTTTCTTTGCATCTTGTTCCAGCTCGTCGAGTTGTGTCGCCAACTCTTCTATCACACTCTTCCACTCTAGTATTTGCTCTGGTGGCGTGGTCGGGTGTATCAAGGCCTCCAAAATGTTGTTTTCCTTCTATAACTGGGCAGTGACAGCCCCAAGACAATGTGCTCTAGACACTGCATCCATCTACGTGGTACTCTCCAAGGTGTGTTGATAGGCATCCGCAACTGCCGCTTCCAACTCGACTCGGCTATCAAAGAGATGTGCCTTCTCAATGACAAGCCAATCTTGTTCCTTCTTCAATTCGATAATATCTACAGTGGTCTTCACCTTTAAGTCCTTGTGCACTTTCTTCAGTGCTTCGATTTCCTACGCTTTCTCTTCTGTCAGCTTCTCCTTTGCTTGTTGCAGTTACTCAACCTCTTCCAGCGCTTTCTCCTCTTTCTCTTGCAACCACAAGAATCGGTTGTTGACTTCTTTTTGCATGTCTTCTAACTCTTGGTTGGTGACTCATTACATGTGTACCAATGTCTATCTTGACAACATGTTGATATCTAGTGATATGTCCCACAACTATTGCAGCGAGGTATTCAAGTCCTCTCTTCTAGCATCAATCGTATTTAGGGGAATTTGAACATTCCTGCATAGTTGCACTTTCTGGTGCTCTCTTCAAGACAACATCATATAATGAATCTAGTTTGGTTCTTACCTCTGTGAATCCCACCTGGGCAAATTTCATCATTTCCTTTGATGTTGCATCTATTCCATTTTCAACTACCTTGATAAGCTGAGTCAACTGCGCCTCCATTGCTGACGCGATGCTGCTACTCGTACCCTACTCCATGCATCACTTTGTTCTTAATTCGTTGAACATGCGTTCTGCTTCTGGGTCTATAGGTGTCGTTGACGATTCTTGGTCGAAATCCTGATCACTTTGTTGGTCGTCCTTGTGCACTGGATCAATAGGTGCATCGGTTGGGGGTCCCATCAAGACTTTGTCCAAACTAATTGGTTCCCGTCATTATGTAGGCCAATCATTAACCATCACCTCCAATTCTACGTCGGACAATTTGTAAGGCGTCAACAATCATTGCTTGTCCCAGTCACACCACACTTGTACATGAATGGTGTGTGGTCCGATTGTGAACCGCGCAATCCTTTGATACTTTGTCGCAGCTTCCTCAGATAACCTTGAAACTTTCCCAGCTGCCTCCTGGAGCAATTCCCAATAGACCCAAAATTAGATTGCACAATCCTCTAGTCGAGTAGGTTCCTTGAACCACCAGAGATTTTGATAATGTGCACCTTTGCACACTTTCACTACTTCTACATCCATACCTTGATAATCGATTGGCTCCATCCAAGCCACGAGTGTGATTAAGATCAACCTCCAACTATAGGTAAATGGTCGCTCTCCTACTTGTACTGCTATCGCGTCCTCCACCAATTGGTTCATCAGAAAGAGAGACCAGTTCATTTGGACCCCCTCCGCGCATTGCTCTTCCCATGCAATCCCCCCCAAGTTACATTGAATGGGGTGATTCTTCATGACTATTTTACTTGCTAAAATTTGTGCATTGATACACAATGCCTGGTCATTGATGTTATCGATGCGGTAAGCCCGCCCATCACATCGTAACTTGTATTTCTTCTTCAGCCTCGTTGCAAGCCTCTTATCATTATCCTTGCCCCTAAAATACTGCGAGGGGTCTGGCCCATCCTTTGGAAACCTCGTGATGCCAACTCAAATCAAGCATGATTGTAACTGACGTGTCCAGTACAACACTCTACCATAAAAACAAGCCAACAACTACTTGACGCAGGCATTCACCTCATTTAGCCACCCAAAATGCGGCATGTTAATCAACCCCAATAGTCCTGCCTTGTTCATTCCGCACGCCCAATCTCGTGGAATACATTCTATTGGGTCGCCTTCTACTAGGACCATTGACACATACAGGTCCTTTGCAACATCTTCCCATGTTAGCAAGTCATGGTCCTCACACTTCATCTGCATCAGTGTAGGCACGATATCTGCTATGCATACCATCCCTTATGGTAGCGCCAACATCCTTGGTTGGAACTTTTGATTCTTTGTGAGCCACCAGGGCTACGCACTGCGTCGACTTGGAGGTATATACCCAAGGATGTCATTAACGGACACCCCTATACAATTCTTGACTCCATAATTCTTGATCTTGATAGCCCCGTCTGCGCAGTTCCCTCCGCTGTCCTTGTAGATGTTTTGGTCTACCTCTTTTGTGGCACTGAAGAGCTAGGATTCTAACCCTTTCACTTCTTCTTCAGCACCGATGATGAGCCTATCAACATACTGGCGATTTCTTCCACTATGGTTACTGATCTGATTGGTGAATCTCGTTCACTTGAAACCTCTACTATTACTG
The DNA here is from genome assembly GCA_001517045.1 of Pseudotsuga menziesii. Classification (NCBI taxonomy): domain Eukaryota; kingdom Viridiplantae; phylum Streptophyta; class Pinopsida; order Pinales; family Pinaceae; genus Pseudotsuga; species Pseudotsuga menziesii. The sequence continues at coordinate 767,552 of LPNX010916254.1, read as the reverse complement.
GGTCACTCTTCATGTCACACCAATTCCCCACAAGACTTAACAGTCGCGCACTCTCTCTGGACTTAGAAACTCACTTAATCCACTCGGATTCACTTGGAAACTCGCTCTGGAACTCTGCAACTTAGCTCAAACTCTGCACAATGGTGTTTTCAAAACGTTTCAAGCCCCTTCTTATAGCATCAAGTCGATCCATACTCATCATTACCAAATCAACACGATCATCATGACCAAATCCATCATTAACAACCCGAATCTATCGGCGATCCTATCAATCCAATGGTCGGATCATCCATAAATGTGTGTCACTTCAATGAGCGTCTTCGGTTAACTGCTTTTAATTGTCTTCATTTATTACTGATTTGACTCTGTGCGCAGCCCTGCGGCTGTTGCAGCATGACCTCCTAATTGTGCTACTGACCCCTACTCTTGCGCATCCACCTCCCCTTAGTGTGCCATCCTTCCATCCATCATCTTACCTTTTTTCCATTACACAGTTATGGGCCCGTCATATAGGGCTTCAGCCTACTACCATTCACTAGCTTTGGTAGCATCACTCCATATAACTGTTGCAGTTGAACTGCACCTCCTGAAGTAATGGAATTAACAAGATATGGACCTAACCAATGCATCTGTAACTTATCTGGATGCTTCATGAACTTGTTGTCATACAATTGCACCAACTCTCCTTGCTAAAACTTTTTGTTATTTATATGGCTATCATGCCAAGCCTTATGTTGATCCTTCTCGACACGTTGATGAAAACCCAAAATAAAGTGGTCTTCCTCAAGTTGAACTACCTAGTCTAATCATTCTTCTAGTGTTGCTTCATCGTCCATGCTTGTCGCTACTACAATGCGCAAACTTTGAACAATTTGTTGACACAAAGCTAGCCAACAAAACCAGTCGATAGGGTTTCCCACTCTATCGACATCCAAACCACTGCGGTCTCCCTAAGCACTGGCCCAAACAGGTTTTACCCTTACCAACAACACCCGCGGAGCGCATGAAGTCTCACCCAAGATGTTCATGGGAGAGCTTACGGAACCAAGTTTCGCAAAATAGGGGAGCATAAGGTGACATCAACTTAACAGCTTAGTGCAATATTAACATATCATTCAACTCATGCATTCATGTAACCATTCATTATCATTTTTCAACAAATCGCATCACTCAATCATAATTGTAGTAAGCATATTGATGCACAAATAAATCCAACAAGATAACATCATTTGAAACAGGGAAACATCGCATTATAGATCCATGTTGCAGATTCACATAGCATTCATCATTGAGTCGCATAAAATAGTGAAACGGTAAAATAGAAAAGAACACAGTGATTCAGATCAACTTCCGTCTTGTCATATTACTTCCGTGCAAAATCACAGATTCTCAAAAATAGTTCACAGATCAACAAATCTCGGTTCAAATACTCAGAGATATTCTTCAGTAAGCTTGGATCGATCACGTACAAAAGATCTATATATATAACACTTGCAATTCAACATCTACTTATAGGCTTGCGCCTTTACATTCAAGGTCCACTTAGACAACTTCTAACTAGTTCTTAACTGATTCTACAAAATAATGACCAATATCCACAAAATATGGTCCAAAACTACAAAAGGTAACACAAAATATATTAAATATTCTATTTTCCGCCTTGCGCACCATATTTCACTTGCACAGTGTCTTTGAGCTTGCTCATCATCCGCGATGTTACACAGCTAATGTATCCAAAACCCCTTGCCAACATTGTACAAAACTATACTTTTTTGCCTTGAAAACTGTGTCTTTTAAGCCTGAAATTAATGTTGTACGGTCTGCATGTATTGCTTTGTCACTTTCTTGGGAATCGATCCAATTTCATTGGGATTTGATCCCACATGTGTGGCTGTCATAAATGTTCTTCTATGACCTACTGAATACTGCCTAGGGATGTGTGATGCTCCTATCTCTTGAAAATCATGCCCTCCTCCTCTTCGGAACTCTTCTTGGTCTTCAATCTCCTTCTTCTCTAATGGTGTGTTCAATTTGCCCTTTCTCTCTTGTTTTATACTTAAAAATTTGTAACCACCTATCTACCCACCTAATCTATGGTTTAGATACATTTATAAAATTAAGGGTTGTCATTTAATGCACCCACATTTAATAATTAATTCACTTTAATTATTAAATAATAACTTAAGTGCGACCCATTCTATAAAGTACAAAATATCACTCCTACTCCTGGACATACAATGTGCCCTCTCAAAACATAAATCTGTTGATGTATTTGTAACTTCGGAATGTATTCATCTATGTATCTTATGTATAGTAACCCGATGTTTATTCTGGGATGTATCTATTATGTAATTGAGTCATGTTGTCATGACCTAATGTTCTGATCGAGAGAATCAATAATGTAAACAAGTCATGTCAAGTCATAGTGGGTAACCCTCCGATTGTGTAAGGGTTCAAGTCCCCGCAGTTCCGGGGCACTAGGGTTATTAGACTCTCCAAGTAGAGGTCGGCCCTAGTATGGTTTTAGTCATGCTGGGATTAGTATAAATAGAGATCTGGGATCTCTATTTAGTACACATCACTCACTCACTCAAGTGTAGCACATAGTTGAGGAAGGAAAGACACTGGGACTAGACAAGAAGAAGACTATTGTTGTCGGGAGTGCATATTACTGTTTTGGGGTCTTACATCTCATGATGATTCTATCTCTGAGGAAGTTGCGGGGTTTTCTCCATTTATGGTTTCCCCGATCAAAAACACTATGTTCATTGTCTCTTGTGTTTGATTGTTGTACTTGTTATTCTCTCAGTAAAGATCCTAACATAATGCTAGCTTAATGTTGAAAAACAAACATGGTATCAGAGCTAACCTGAGAAGAAGACACTGTGAAGCTGCAGGAACTAGGGCTTCCTAGTTTGTGGATCTTCCTCCACATATTTTCAGCAAAAGCAAGGTGGAACAACTCTCCTCCTTAGGGCGCATCTTTCTGTCGAAGCAGAATCCAATTCTGAGGTTTTTCAGTTTTGGACCTGTCACTGCTGTCGGAAATTAGGGCTTTTCACAAAAGAGAAATTTTTCAGTGAGCCCAGACCTAGATTAATCTCCTCCACAAAATCGAAGTTAGGGACAAACTTCAAGGCATTTGGGTGGACATAACTCCAGAAAAGCAAAACCCTAATTTGCTCATGAACAAGCTCTGCAGGATTTCAGCTCAAGTTTCAGATCCGACATCTTGAACCTGGTAAGATCTAAAAACTTTTGTATTTCCATTTGAGGTTCTCATTTAAGATGTCTCATCATACCAAGCTTGATGAAAAGCTTGAGGGAGATGAAAACTTCCGAGCCTGGAAGTATAGGATCTCCTTGGTCCTAGAAGAAAATGAATTAGACTCCTACATCCATGAGGAGGTTCCAGTTCTAGAGGGAGATGAGGCAAAGACCTTACATAAGAAGAAGATGGTTATCGAAAAGAGGATCATTGATGATTCTATTAAGGATCACCTTATCCCACAGGTGTCCTCTCTCAAGACACCTAAAGCTATATTTTATGCCCTAACCAAATTGTTTGAAGGAAAGAACATCAATCGGAAGATGACCCTGAGAAACCACCTGAAGAATGTGAAGATTCAGAATGCAGAAACAATCCAGTCTTACTTCACAAGAGTTTATCGAATCAAAGAGCAACTAGAAGCATTTGATGAAGAAGTGGAAAATGCAGAGATTGTAATGACTACATTGAATGGCCTTCTTAGGTCATGGGATTCTTTCATACAAGGAATTTGTGCTAAGAAGAAGTTAGTCAAGTTCAGTAGACTATGGGAAGAGTGCTCTCAAGAAGAAGCTCGAATAGCAGCTCGAGAAGAGAAGATGGGAAGTGAAGACCAAGCTCTCACAGTACACTCCAAGTCTCACTCCAAGTCAAGAAAAAGACGACCTCATGGCTCTAGAGGTAAGCACTCTCATAGAGATAATACTAGAAGAGATGTATCTAGGATCATATGCTATACTTGTGATGAAGCAGGACACTATGCAAGGAATTGTCCTAACAAATAGAAGATAGTAAATAAGAGCAACAAAAGAAGACATCATGCTCATGCTGCAGAGGATGATGAACCATCCAGAAAGAGATCCATATATGAAAGTGAAGATTCTTCAAGTGAGGATGAATATGTTCTGATATCAGCTCTCACAGGTAACATTACTCATGGGAGTGATGATTGGCTTATAGACAATGGGGATTCCAAACATATGACTGGATTCAAGGAATCCTTTGTAAGACTGTCAGAACATGAATCACCTCACAAGGTAAAGCTAGGAGATGACTACCAATATCCAATAAAAGGTAGTGGGGAATCTTCATATAAGTTAGACTCTAGAAAATCTCTAACAATGAAAGAAGTATTGTTTGTGCCAAGACTAAAGAAGAACCTTCTCTCCATATCAGCATTAGATGCAAAAGGAATGCGGGTTGCATTCATAGATGGTCAATTCGTCATGTGGCCAAAAGGAAAGACTATCGATGATGCGGTAGTAATTGGAGAACAAGAAGGAGGATTATACAAACTGAAGGGCCATCCAGAACAAGCCTTGGTCCATGACACAGTAGAGCCAAGTGAACTTTGGCATAGAAGGCTTGCACATGTGCATTACAGAGCACTACCTATTGCAAGCAAAGTTGTCGAAGGTCTTCCAGAAATTCAAGCAAAATATGATGGGGTCTGCAAAGGATGTGTGAAAGGAAAGAATACAAAGAAGACATTTCCAGGAAGTGAAAGCAAAGCAAAAGGAATCTTGGAAATCATCCACTCCAATGTATGCGGTCCTATGTCATCAAACTCTCTAAGCATGTATGCATATTATGTTTCTTTTATTGATGATTTTTCTATGAAGACATGGGTTTACTTTATGAAGAACAAAGATGAAGTATTCAGCAAGTTTAAAGAATTCAAAGCCTTGATCGAAAACCATACTGAAAAGAAGATCAAGACCATTCGATCAGATAATGGTGGAGAATTCAATTCAAATGAATTCAAAGAGCTATGCAAAGAATCAAGGATTAAGAGGGAGTTGTCCACTCCTTATAATCCACAACAAAATGGGGTTGCGGAACGGAAGAACAGAACTATCATGGAAGCTGCAAAAGCAATGATTCATGATCAAGACCTTCCTATGCATCTTTGGGCAGAAGCTACTAGAACAATGGTGTATGTACAGAACCGTACTCCACATAGAGTACTTGAGAACAAGACTCCTGAAGAAGTCTTCTCCAGCAAGAAACCAGAAGTCATCCATCTCAGAATATTCGGTTGTCCTGTGTACATCCACATTCCAAAAGAGAAGAGGACTAAATTAGATCCTTCAGGAAAGAAGGGTATATTTGTGGGATACTCTGAAAGCTCAAAGGATTACAGAATATATTTCTCAGGATATAAGAATATTGACATCAGCATGGATGTGACATTTGATGAAGATATAGCTTACAACAAATCTAGAAAGAGACCTGCTGAAGAATCTGAAGAAGCAGAAGCACCCAGAATCCATGATACAACTATGAATGAAGAAACTTGAGAAGAAGATCGAGAATTTGAAGAACCACAAAGACCTGTAGATCCACCTCTGGAGAAGAATCCTCATAAGAGGAAACATGCTTGGGTACGAGAACTTATCCAAGGTGCAGAAAGATATGAGGCTCCAGAAGAGAATCATAGAGAAAGAAAGAGGACCAGATCCAATTCCGGGTATGTAGCTTTACTATGTGATTTCATTGATAAAGAACCTTCCAGTTATGAAGAAGCGGCAGAACAGAAAGAATGGAAGGATGCTATGATCAAAGAGTACCAATTGATCATGAAGAATGATGTTTGGGATGTTGTCCCAAGACCAGACAAGAAGTCAATTGTAACTTCCAAATCGATCTACAAGATCAAACATGCTGCAGATGGTAGCATTGAAAATTATAAGGCGAGATTTGTAGCTCGAGGTTTCTCTCAGAAAGAGGGAATAGACTATGAAGAGACCTTTGCACCTATAGACAAATACACTTCCATCAGATCAATACTTGCTCTGGCTGCAGTGATGAAATGGAAGCTACACCATATGGATGTCAAGACTGCTTTCTTGAATGGTGTAGTGGAAGAGGAAGTGTATGTAGAACAACCACTCGGTTTTGAGACACATGACAGGGAATCTCATGTATGCAGATTGAAGAAAGCCCTGTACGGTTTGAAACAGGCACCCAGGACATGGTGCAGCATAATTGATAGCTTTCTATCCATTTTGGGCTTTACCAAGAGTAAACTAGATTCCAAACTTTACTACAAGGTTGAAGATGGCAACCCAATGATGCTTCTACTATATGTAGATGATCTGTTCGTAACAGGAATGGATGGGTTGATTACTGATACGAAGAGAAAGCTTGCAGCCGAGTATGAGATGAAGGACTTGGGTATGATGCATTACTTTCTACGTATGGAGGTGTGGCAGAGTGCAGATGGAATATTCCTTGGACAAGGGAAGTATGCAGTAGAGATCCTGAAGAGGTTTGGGATGATGGACTGCAAGACTATGGCCACACATATGGCATTGAACCTGAATCTATTGAATGATGCTTCTTCAGAGTCGGTTGATGCTACGATGTATCATCAGATGATTGGGTCATTGATGTACCTGATGAACACGAGACCAAACATTTGCTTTGTTGTGAACACCTTGAGCCAGTTCTTGTCAGATCCGAGAAATGTTCACTTGATTGTTGTAAAGCATGTTCTGAGGTACCTGAGGGGTACAATTGATTATGGGATCAAGTACGATGCGAATCAAAAGATTAACCTGGAGGGTTATGTTGATTCAGATTGGGCAGGCAGTGCCATCGATAGGAAGAGCACTTCAGGGTGTTGCTTCAGTATGGGATCAGGTATGATCTCTTGGTTTAGCAGGAAGCAATCCTGTGTGGCATTGAGTACATCTGAAGCAGAGTATGACGTAGCTTGTTCAGCTAGTTGTGAGGTAGTATGGCTGAGGAAGCTACTGTCTTATTTATTTGATCTCCAGATGGATGCTACTTGTATACATTGTGACAACCAAAGTTGAGTGAAGTTGTCAAAGAATCCAGTGTTCTATGACAAGTCGAAGCATATCGAGATCAAGTATCACTATATCAGGGATATGGTGCAGAGAGGAGCAGTGAAGCTCTAGTATGTTGCGACGGAGGAATAGATAGTTGATGTGTTGACGAAGCCATTAGCCAGAGTGAAGTTCAAGTACTTCAGGGAGAAGCTTGGTGTTCTCCAAATCAAGGTTTCCTCCAAGGGAAAGTGATAAAGATCCAAATCCATTCTGACGAGCAGGTCAAATGTAAGGGCTGAGTCATTCTGTCATGGTGAGAGGATTCAGTTCCTTCCATGTCAGATATGAGTGCTAAAGATCCAAAGCCATTTTAACGAGCAGGTCAAATGTAAGGGTTGAGCCATTCTGTCATGGTGAGAGGATTCAGTTCCTTCCATGTCAGATATGAGTGTTGGCCATTCTATCGAGTAGGACAGATGTAAGGGCAACTGCCACTCTCCGGGAGAGTGGAGGCACCTGGTCAGTCACCAGGTAGCTCAGTCTAGGACTGGGGGCCTTTCTGACAAGGGTGGAGGATTTGGTTCCTTCCAGGTCAGATGTGAGTGCATGCCATTCCGTCATGGTGAGAGGATTAAGTTCCTTCCATGGCCGATGTAAGTGCGGGCCATTCTGTCATGGTGAGAGGATTAAGTTCCTTCCATGGCCGATGTAAGTGCGGGCCATTCCGTCATGGTGAGAGAATTAAGTTCCTTCCATGGCCGATGTAAGCGTGGGCCATTCTTTCATGGCGAGAGGATTAATTTCCTTCCATGTCAGATGTAAGGGCAAGCCATTCTATCATGGTGAGAGAATTCAGTTCCTTCCATGATAGATGTGAGTGCGGGGCCTTTCTGATGTGATTGTAATTTACTACATGATCAGATGTGAGTGTTGGACGTGCCTTTCTGACGAGTAGGTCAGATGTAAGTGTTGGGCATGCCTTTCTGACGAGTAGGTCAGATATAAGTGCTGGGATAAGACCTACCTGTTGGCTAGGCCTACAACCAGCATGAAAGAAGGCTGGCTCTGTAGAACTTCCTATGACGAGATAGTACACACATGATGATGACCAGGTGAGATCCAGATCGAGCTATGGTCCGGATCCAGTTATGATGACTCCGAGAGATCCAGATCAAGTGATGATCCAGATCCAGCAGTGATGATCTAGATCCAGTCTCGTGATGTTGATCCAAATCGAGAGATGATCCAGATCCAATGATGATGTACCATGATGATCCAAATCGAGAGATTATCGAGATCCAGTGATGATGTCCTATGAAGATCCAGATCGAGAGATGATCCAGATTCAAAGGATGACGATGACTTGAATATGAAGATGACTTGAAGACTCAGAAGACTCGAGATGCAGATGATGAGATGATCCATTTGATACAAAGAAGAAGACCGGTGCTGAAAATTGTGTCAAAAGAATACCTTCCTAGTTAAGAGGGAGTGTTGATGTATTTGTAACTTTGGAATGTATTCATCTATGTATCTTATGTATTGTAACTCGATGTTTATTCCAGGATGTATCTATTATGTAATTGAGTCATGTTGTCATGCCCCGATGTTCCGATCGGGAGAATCAATAATGTAAACAAGTCATGTCAAGTCATAGTGGGTAACCCTCCGATTATGTAAGGGTTAAAGTCCCCGCAGTTCCGGGGCACTAGGGTTATTAGACTCTCCAAGTAGAGGTCGGCCCTAGTAGGGTTTTAGTCATGTTGGGATTAGTATAAATAGAGATCTGGGGTCTCTATTTAGTACACATCACTCACTCACTCAAGTGTAGCGCATAGTTGAGGAAGGAAAGACACTGGGACTAGACAAGAAGAAGACTACTGCTGTCGGGAGTGCATCTTACTATTTTGGGATCTTACATCTTGTGCTGATTCTATCTCTGAGGAAGTTGCGGGGTTTTCTCCATTTATGGTTTCCCCGATCAAAAACACTGTGTTCATTGTCTCTTGTGTTTGATTGCTGTACTTGTTATTCTCTCAGTAAAGATCCTAACATAATGCTAGCTTAATGTTGAAAAACTAACAAAATCATGTCCCTACGATCTCCTAATAGAATAGTTGTACCAACTAGATCATCTCTTCGATACAAAACATATGGCTAGACCTCACCATCATCCATAACCTTCATCCTCAAAGGATGACATTAAGAGTTTGTTGACTCTCATCCCAAGTGCAAAAATCACTCTGTGCATTTCCAAGATCTCACCAAGGTCTAGTTGGAACCTGACTGTTCCAACCCCTTGTATCGCTATCTAAGGACTATCAATATTAGTCTAAATGAAGTTTCTTGGCCCCAACTCTGTGATGATCTGAAAGATATCATAGATCCTAGTCATGTGTCTGGTTGCACTACTATCAACAAACTAGACATTGTAAAAAACTAAGCTCCCTATATTGGAATCAATTGAGACAAGAGAAAAATATTGCTCAAACTTTGATGCATAGTCTTCTACTACTGCAGATGCAACCATATCTCTTTTATTCTTCTCTTTCATATTCTTATTCTCATGACACTTCGAGGCATAATGTCCCATTTGACCACACTGGTAACATCTGATATGACTGGTGTATTTATTTTTCTTGTTAACTTTTGTTGCAAGTGCCATGTTGTGCTCCACCTCTTCATTGACCGGAATACCCAGAGACCCTTCTTGAATTTCCTTGTGAGTAAATTCATCCCACAATATGGACCAATTTAGAAGCTTATCAATACCAACAATGCACTTAACAAGTACTTCCCACTTCTTGGTGAAACCCTTCAGGGCTATCCTCACCAATTCTGAATCTAGGATAATATCTCCTATGGTTGCTAACTCATCTTTGACTTGTGCCACTCAAGTTAAATAGGAGGCCACGCCTTCATCTTTGTTCATCTTGACATTGTGCAACTTGTCCTTTAGTGCCATTTTGCGGTTCTCATTTTTAGCTTTGAATAACTGGTTCAAGGTATCCCACATGTCTTTAGCAGTCTTCTTCTCTACTAAATGTGGAATGAGATGATCCTTTACTCCATCTAGGATCACTCTCTAGGCTCTGGCTTATGGGGATTCAAACTCATCTAGTTCATCCTTATCTGTAGGCTTGGTCATCTTGGTGTTAGAAAAATTCCATATTTTCCATTCTTTAAGCACAACAATTATTTTTAACTTTCCAAGGAAGATAGTTGGATATACCATCCAATCTATCTTCATACCTTATGCTCATCATTTGGAATTAATCACAACAAATCTTTTAACTTGAAAGAAAACACAACTTTTGACTGTGAATCACAATCTTGAATCCTACTTCAGTTTAGCTTTGATACTACGAAGAAAATAAATGACATTAACATTAATATTTTATTCACACATTCTGTCAAACACTTGAATGTCTAGGGTTTATGATTAAAAATTTACTCTTAAACTTGAAATAAAAACCACCATTTCCATATCTTCTCAATACTGAATTATTCATTCACACATAAAAACACAGATGTTTTGGTCCACAGACTAGGAAAAACCCCAACTCATGGGGAAAACCCTGAGAAGAAGATTTTTCATTAAGAAGAGCAAAAATTTCCATACACTAAAATTTATCTTTTAAACCCTCATACTCAAAAATTTCAAATTTGAAACAACAACAAATTAACTCAGAAAACACAATTTATCTTGAAATCTATGCCAACCTCGAAATTCGTTCTAGAAAACTATTGTACGGCCTATTGTACGAAACTTTACTTTTATGCCTCAAAAATTGTGTATTTTCAACCTGCAATTAATATTATATGGTCTACATTTATTGCTTTGTCACTTTCTTGGGAATCAAGTCAGTTTCATTGGGATTCAAGACCACATGTGTGGTTGTCATAAATATTGTTGTATGGCTTGCTAAAGTCTGCCTAGGGATGTATTATGCTCCTCTCTCTTGAAAATCGTGCCCTCCTTCTCTTGGAAACTCTTCTTGGTCTTCAATCTCCTTCTTCTTCTATGATGGTGTGTTAAATTTGTCCTTTCTCTCTTGTTTTATAATTTAAAATTTGTAACCACCTATCTAACTACCTAATCTATGGTTGAGATACATTTACAAAATCAGGGGTCATCATTTAATGCACTCACATTTAATAATTAATTCACTTTGAATCACAATCTTGAATCCTACTTTAGTTTAGCTCCGATACTACGAAGAAAATAAATGACATTAACATGAACATTTTATTCACACATTCTGTCAAACACTTGAATGTCTAGGGTTTATGATTAAAAATTTACTCTTAAACTTGAAATAAAAACCACCATATTCAATATCTTCTCAATACTGAATTATTCATTCACACATGAAAACATAGATGTTTTGGTCCACAGACCAAGCAAAACCCCAACTCATGGTGAAAACCCTAAGAAGAAGATTTTTCATTAAGAAGAGCACAAATTTCCATACACTAAAATTTATCTTTTAAACCCTCATAGGAAAAAATTTCAAATTTGAAACAACAACAAATTAACTCATAAAACACAATTTATCTTGAAATCTGTGCCAACGTCGAAATTCGTTCTAGAAAACTATTGTACGGCCTATTGTACGAAACTTTACTTTTATGCCTCGAAAATTGTGTATTTTCAACCTGCAATTAATATTGTATGGTCTACATTTATTGCTTTGTCACTTTCTTGGGAATCAAGTCGGTTTCATTGGGATTCGAGACCACACGTGTGGTTGTCATAAATATTGTTGTATGGCCTGCTGAAGTCTTCCTAGGGATGTATTATGCTCCTCTCTCTTGAAAATCGTGCCCTTCTTCTCTTGGAAACTCTTCTTGGTCTTCAATCTCCTTCTTCTTCTCTGATGGTGTGTTAAATTTGTCCTTTCTCTCTTGTTTTATACTTTAAAATTTGTAACCACCTATCTAACTACCTAATCTATGGTTGAGATACATTTACAAAATCAGGGGTCATCATTTAATGCACTCACATTTAATAATTAATTCACTTTAATTATTAAACAACAACTTAAGTGAGACCCATTCTATAAAGTACAAAACAACACTTTATTTATACATAACTCACTTTAAACATAAATATACAAAGCACAAATTCTAAGTCCTCTTCATCACGCCACACCAAAAATATGAAAGAGAACCTTCATAGTTAACTTTTCAACATGGGTTGTAGCATAAAAAAAACCTCCACACTACCTCCTTATTAAAACTTAGCTCTTTGACTTCATGTCCTCTCAATTGGGACACTTCATGACTAAAACTTCAAAGAAGAGCAAGCACCTCAGCTGGTATTTTAAATGTCGGAGGTAACTTATCCTAAAAAGTGGCAACAATATGCACCAAATAAATCCCCAAAAGGGTGAGTTATGGAAGTGAACAAATCGTCTTTAGTTCGCAACGTGTGAAGAAATAAGAGAAACATTCCTTAACTGCATTTGTATCCCAAAGTTAATGAATCCTTAAGTGTTCTTCAATTTCTTTCCATATTTTCCTAAAACAGGCACGACGCAAGAACAAATGGCCGTTTGTTTCCTCAACCATATGACACAACATGAAAATCCCCAAACCATGTCTATTGTGTCTCTGCAACTTATCCCAAGTCAACACACGATTTATAAGGACCAACCAACAAAAAAGAACGCTCTTGGGAGGAGTTTCAACCCTCCATAATTTGCACCACCACCAAATATGTTCCCTCCTCGCTCCTGTAGCTAATGACATATAACCAAACTGAGCAGCATAATGACTCCCCTCGTTGTTAAACACATACACTAGCTCATCTACCTCATCAATGATATGAATGTGAGCTCTATGGAGCTCTACAATGAAACCATCCTAAACTTGGGCCCATTCCTTGATGAAGCCTAGATCACCAGATTGAAGCAATCCATGATTAACAAGTTTGTATCTAGGGGATAAACAATAAGATTATCTCTTGAAAGTGAATAACTACTTCCATAGGAAGTCACATCCTCGTCGCACAGTCTAAAATAGAAACCTTTCCCACCATGACATTGGATCTTGATCCAAGCTTCGAATAAATATAGTGACCAACCACCATAAAGGATGGCATCGTATGAGAGTGCTTTCCACTAATTGGAAGCCCAATGAATATTTTGCATCCTCCTAATCCAATCGAGAATCAAGTCCAGTGCAAGATACTTGGTTGTTAATATCCTTCACCGTAAGTTGTCTCGTGGTATAAAACACAACAAGGATTTAGCCTCTAGAAACCGGTTGAATAATAAAAATATTTTTAACTCTCCACCCTCCACAAGCCTTAGGCAAAGCAACAATATTCTAATTAACGATATGGGAGCCAAGATGGTCACTATTACCTTTCTAAAGATAGTTAAAACAAGTCATCATAATCTTATCCAATTTACCCTTTGGGATGTGGGCCATCAAGTGCTAATAAATAGGAATAACTTCAAGAGTATACTTGATTAACACAGGTCTTCCCCCTCGCAAAACAGAATGATTGCACCATTCATTTACTCTTATTTCAATCCTTGCAGTTAACAAATTGTGATCAATATTTCCGTAGTTATTGGGATTAAGCTAATATCTCAGGTAGTTTAAATATTCCTCTAAAAGATTCACAAGGTAATGGATAAATCTTTCCCAGATATTCCTTCTTTGAGTGAATTCTCTAGGATAGTACATAGTAGATTTGTCGATATTGATTTACATGCCAATCGCACAACATAATAAATCAATTACTTGGTGATAAATTCTATCTTACTTTGTTAAAATTAAAACGAATAACAAAATGTCGTCAACAACAAATAAATGAGTTAGATTCTCCCCACAAAATGAGATACCTTTAATGTTCCTCCTCAATCTCTCTACATGGATAGCACAACCTAAGCCTTCCATAATTAATAGAAAAAGGTAAGGGGAAAGAGGGAAACCTTAACATAATCACCTAAAAGATTTGACAAATTTGGAATCTAAACCATGAATTAGAACATCAAATGAAGAAAACTAACACATCTTGTTAACTACTAAACACCGTAGAAAATAGATCCAATATGAAGAAGAAAAAGCGTTGGATAGAGCTAAGAAACTCTATCGTGGGCCTTTGATAAGTTGATTTTGGCTATGAAAACTAGCAAAAGATTTTTCTCAATTGTGTGCAACCACTTCTGATCCAATCCATTGGCTTCATGGATTACTATGCCATGCAAGAAAATTATTTGTTCTGATGATATCACCCTTGAGATAATAGGCTTAATTTACATTGCAATCACCTTAGATACAAGTTTATAACACCATTGCATAAGGAAATAGGACTGAAATTATCATAAGAAGTGGAGCAAGCCACTTTGGGAATCAGGGCCACAAAAGAGACGTTGAATCTATTGGTCATCCTCTAAAAATTATGCATTTCCTCCACAACCTTTAGTAAATCATCGTCAATAAGATCAAATAACTCTACGAAGAAATATGAAGGCCAACCATTAGATCCAAGGATTTTTTCCTTATGAAACGAGCTAAGGAATGGCCTTTTTTCTTTTGACATTGGTCAAAAGATCTCCACATTTTCTTCTTCTTCTATCAATTGAGGGAAAAAACTAACCAATCTTAACAACTCTTCTAAATTGGGTCTTTCAGGATCTTAATATAGAGAATGAAAATGGCTTACCCCAAGTTGAGCTAAATCTTGAAATCCATGAACCTGTTGTCCCTCCTCATTCCTCAACTCTTATATGGCATTGAGTTTTTTCCTATGTTTTGCATAGTTTTGGAAAAAAGTAGTATTACAGTCACTCAAAGAAGGCCAAAGGGATTGACTCTTCAATCTCCATTCTAATTCCTTGTTCCTTGGTAACTTATCCTTCTTATGTTCTAAATTTTCCAACAAGTCCTGATCCCCAACATCCACTAAAGTTTCATTAAGTTTGGTAAATAACTAACCAATCTAAGCTCCAACCGAGTTTAACGCACATCCCTTTTATTGTGGTCATCGCTCCCCCACATTGCCATCATTTATTTTACTCTGCGAAGGGTCTTAACAAACTAAATCCCTACATTGACACCTTCAATATTCTCCACATGCCTCCAAGTCCGATTAACCAACTGTTGAAAATTGTCCTTATGTTGTTGCTGCAACCACTACCCCAAAAAAAAATTAGGGCCCCTCCTAAGAATTTTTACCTTTTAAACTTTCTTAGACTTCCTTTGCTCTTTGAAGATCTTTTTCATGACTTATTTTATTTTTCACAAATTAACAAAGCCTTTTGTCGAAAGTTAAAACTCAAGTTTTTCATCCAATGTGTCAGCTGAACTCATCAAGTCTAGCAGATACGTCGAAGAAACTCGAGTCTTCCATCTGATTTTTTCCTATTCTTCATTAAGTCTCAGAAACATTTTTTTAGTTTGTCGATACGTTGACGAAACTCGATCTTGGGAGTTGACATTATCGGCGGGGTGATCCTTTCCTTACCGACAAATTTGATCAGGGCTTTTGCGGGAGATCTTGCTAATTGGCGCTGACGGCCTAGGGTAAGCTCAGGAAGTTGAGTGGATTTGATAGGGGGAATTTATCTTTCATATCCAACGACCTCTCATCTGGATCTCTTCATGAGTTTTGTCGACATGGCTTTATGTAGATTTTTTTGGAAAGTTGTGTCGATAGCATCGGCGTGACTCATGTTTTCATGCCGATACGTTCAGCTGGTCTAACTATTTGCAGCCAATGAATCTTTGTGTTTTCGTCGATGATGTTTTTCGGACGTCTTTGATGAGTCTCTGTGATACTATCGAAAGAACTCCAATTTTGGAGCCGACATTGTTGCGTTTGTTTTTCTTTCACCATCGATTGAAGTTTTCAGGATCTTGTCGATAGCCCTACTGTTAACGGGACTTGTCAAATGCGATTCAATAATGTCGAAACTACTTCTTGAGTTCAAATAACATGGTCACAAGCGGCTTGGTTTTTCTCGCTGATTCCATAAATTGCTGATGGGTCTTGTAGTCTTAGCGCCAAACGACGTTTTTCACCCGCGGGCAATAAATCACCCGGGGACAACATTTATGACTCTTTCCACATTTTTCCTATATAATTCGTGGGAGGTTTTTTTATGGACTATTACCACTGCCCATTTGGAGCGTTCCCAGCTGAATTTGGCCGCCTAGAGTTTCTGTAGACTGCTCGAGCTAGTTTTTTCACCAATTGTCGAGCCATCGTTTTCTAGGTAGGCTCTGAACTTCATCGTGATTGCATTTTTTTAAAATGGTTTGGTAAAACGGTGTTTGAAGGGTTATAGAATTTTTGGGATTAGGGTTTAACCTGGGCCACAGTGGTTTAAAGTCTTGCCCGACCTCATAGGGTTTCATTTTTGGGCTCACTGACCTCTAGAGGTTTTTCCCCATGTCAATTCGCGCGGGAATCCTCAGCATCCCTGAGTTTTATCCTGGCCATGGTAGTTTTTACCTACTCTGCTCCATCTGTCTGCGCCGCACAGGCCATAGACATTGTTATGTCAGACCTTTGGTTCCTAATTGGTGAGGTTTTGGCGAGTCGAGCATTTCGCCGACTGCACCTCTTCTGGTTCATGTCGATGTGCAGCAATAAGGGGGATACCATCATTGGATTCGCGCGAGGAGAAGTGATGTATCTCAGAGTTTGGCTTAGGACGTTGTTGAGGGGGTGTTGCTTATTAGGGTTGGTGAAGGGTTTTCAAGAGTTGTCCTCGAGATGTGAAGACGGACTAGGGCTCGAGTTTCCTTGGTTTAAAAATCCGCCATAGGGGTGTCGTTTGCTTCTGGGAAGAGAAGTCTTAACGTACTCATGTTTGAAGCAGTGTGTGTGAGTCAAGCTTGTAATAAAACCTAGTTAGGAAACCGCTCTAGATACAAAGCACCGGATGACTGATTTTCATAACTAGAGGCCTAAACCCCATACAACATGTGACGCTTTTCTAGTTTTGACCTAATATGCATATTATCATTTTTGAAGTATCTAGATAACCTTTTCTTTATATCACAGGGCAATTTGAGATGTTCAAAGATGAGTTGGTAAATATAATTTTATTACTATCTTATGTTTTGTTATTTATTCTCTTGCATCTTGATAATAGATGGTTTTTTCAATATAACCTATTAATAATGAAAGCATGTTGTTTGGTCACAGTAACTCTAAGACGTTTCTTGGTATGTTTATGTTGCAGCCTCAATCCTCATACAACACCATGCCAAAGAAAGGAAAGAAGGATAAGGTCATGGGAGAGGACTCAGACATGGAGATTTTACCTAGAATGGAAATTATTTACGAGGATACGAAAGTCGTCATTGGAGTTGAACCATAATTTAAATGGGGACAAATTTATCAAATTATCAAAGACAAGACCGCTCTAGATGCAGGATTAGACCGTTCTTGATAACCATTTCTTTATATCACAGGGAAATTTGAGATGTTCAAAGATGAGTCGGTAAATACAGTTTTATTCTTATCTTATGTTTTGTTATTTATTCTCTTGCATCTTGATAATATATGGTTTTTTAAGTATAACCTATTAATAAGAAGGCATGTTGTTTCGTCATAGTAACTCTAAGATGTTTCTTGGTATGTTTATGTTGTGGCCTCAATCCTCATACAACACCATGCCAAAGAAAGGAAAGAAGAAGGCTAAGGTCACGGGAGAGGACTCAGACATGGAGATTTTAACTAGAATGGAAATTATTTATGAGGATATGAAAATCGTCACTGGAGTTGAACCGAAATTTTAATGGAGACAAATTTATCAAATGATCAAAGACCAGACCGTTCCAGATGCAGGATTAGAGGACATAACATTGTATGTAAACATAAGAAGATCTACTATCACAAAAGTAGCTACACGCCCTAAGCTTTTCCCTTGTGCCGAGCTGATCAGTTGGATCCTATCTCAGGCAGATGCAACTCCTACGATTGTGTCAAACACGAAAAAATAGCCTTTTGCTTCCTTCATCCCCACCTACATTACCAAAATGAATGGGTAAGGGATCTGGATTTAGATGTGTTTGACTGTGCTAAGTGAACGATGATATTCGAGAAGCAGTTTCGCCAAAAAGCTTCAGGAGAATACGAAACCGCCAACTTGCGCACCCCGTACCGACTCATAGCCCTGATGCCTAATCGGATCTTCGGCTAGAAAAATGGGAGGTTCTATAATATTAGCTGGAGCCTGTTGATATATTATGTAGCCATGCAAGGAACTATCCTCAACTGGGCAGACATCGTGGCAGACAACCTGTCATCATGCATAATTGCAGCATTATGAGGTCTAACTCAACGAAAATCTGAATTCTAAATGAGCTCCTTTTTTATTGACTGTATCTTATGTACGCACCCATTTCCAAAACTAAATTGTGATTGGGATCCCGCTAGGACTCATGTATACTCTGCATATCAAACCTTGTTGGAAAACAAGTATTTCAGCATTTAGAAGACCATCTGTGAAGATTTTTTGCTGCCATTATATGCGCTGATTTTTCTTAAAGATTTTGATTGCATGTCCGAAGGAGTAATGGAGATTGTAAGGGAATATGAAGATTACTTTTTCTCCAATGAAGGTTTGTATTTGAGATTGTATGGGGGATCCAGGGCTCCTTCACTACTGCCAAGATACACCACATATTATGTCATACATAAGGAAGTGGTAAGACAGTTGTACATAGACGGTTTTAGGAACTTCTTGTTTGGTATGAATAAAGTTGTCTGCCCACCGCTGCCATTTTGCATTGGTAGTTATAAATTCACTAAGGTGAAGAGTGACCCCAACTTTGTAACAGAGCTAGAAAAATTCCATTTCAGAGAGAAAAGTTTCCAAAGAAATGACTCTTGGGACAAGGTTTCGAAATACTATGCATCTGTGGGGGTACACTTCGAATACACCCATTACTTTGACAAGGATGAGGAGATATATCGAAATGCATGTAACATGACCACTTTGAACAAATGGTTCAGAAATAAAATCAAAACTACGGGAGGCAAAGGCAGCAACAGTAGCACTACTAAAAAACAAAAACTGAAAGAAGAAGCTGCTAAGAGGAAAGAAGAGGAGACTTGAAGGTTAGTTGAAGAAGTAGAGAAATTGTTAGTTGAGGAGGCACAAAGGAAAAAGGAAGAAGAAGAACAAAGGTAAAAGGAAGAAGAAGAAAGGATGCAAAAGGAATCATCTGACAGAGCGAGAGAGGAGGCACAGAAGGCAATTGAAGAACTCGGGAGGAAAGAATAGGAAGACCAAGATAGGGAGAATGTGGAATAGGATACTACCCAGCACAATCTAGCAGATCATCCTTCTACATCGGGAGACGTGATGATAGGAGGTCACCTCCCTTTTGCAGAATATGGGTTAGTACCCTTTACTCCATCCAAGAAACATGTAGTTTCATGTGTGGATAAGGTAGTCTTCGACCCTAAACGTAAAACCATTGTTCGGAGGTCTGAAAAAGTTCCGTACCCAGCCTGAGGTAATCACAGTTACTAAATGAGTTGTCATGAAAGGTACCGATGAAGATCCACAACTAGTGGCCTCAATCAACATCACAGCTACTCAAGAAAATGCCTATAATGTTTATAGATTGAAAGAAACTACAGATCAATACAAGGAAAAGATGGTAACAATGAAGGATACTCTGATGAAAGAAAGAGGAGAAGGCCGAGAGATGAAGAGGAAACATGAGGCCACTCTTTCAAAGTTTGAAACATTCCAGGAGGTCTACCAAGTTTGAAAATCAAAAAAGGAGGCCTTGGTGCTTTCAAATTCCATTGCCGAGGGAGATAAGAAGGATATTGAAAGCAAGATTTTGGAGTTGGAAGTGCAAAAATCAGTAGTTAGAAAGCGAGTAGAGGAACTAGAGACATAGAATAGCTCACTAGAAAAATAGCTTAAGACGGCTAATGAAAAACAACCCAATATTACTCCTTTCTGTGGTCAAGCATGTTTAATGCAGAGGAAAATACCCCAGGTTCAATCAAAATGGGCGGAAGAAGTATATAAGATTTAGAAAATAAAGGCCAGGCTGAAGGAAATAGCAGATAACTCATTTGATTTCAGGAAAGGGTTGCTAGAGGCTGCAAAACTTGTGCAAATCCAACTAACTTGGATTGAAACCAATTCAGTTTTTCTTGACCACATGCCCCAAAAAACAGCAGAAGGATTGAAGATGCAGTTGGCACTCTCAAGTTTTAGCAATAAGACTGAACACAGCAATTGAAAAGACTGTGGAAAAGTGTAAGGAATTTTACAAGAAAATGTGCACGACCCATAATAGATTCCAAGCTTCAGCAGAGAGAAACATTTGAAGAATCTCCAGGACAAATTGCAGACATACGAGCAAAGTATTCAGAGGATACATAGCATTAATGAGGAATCAATCAAAATTTGGGTTGCACAAGCCTCTGTTCATAAATATCTCTTAGAAGACTTGTTAATGCTGACCCCACCAAAGGTGAAACAGATCAAATCTCAGCTAGCTAAGCATGAAGTAACAACACGATTGTTAGAACCAGTGCACTATCGAACCATCATTGAAGAAGATCTTGCATGGAGCAATTTCATTGGGACACCATTCGGGCCCACCTAGGAAGTTCTTTTGTCTCCATTTGGCACTCAATGTATTATTTATATTGTATTTTCATTTTCCTAGTGTAATACACTAGAAGACAAATTTTGTAAGTTGAAGAGTCACGGAAGCCTAAAGAGAAGGGGTAGCCCAAAAATCATTTTGTAAAATGTATAAGTAGGGGTATAATAGAGATTAGAGGGGACTTTTTCTAGTGCATAGATGTTGAAGTTATCTGTATGAGAACTACTTCTTTTATGAATAAAGAGAACCAAGTTTTGTTGGAGGAAGGACTATACGAGTTTTCAAATGGATTATGTGGATTGCTAAATCATGAACTATTTCTATTTTATCTTGCTATACAACTGTGAGATCGTTCTAACTTGTTAAATTACTTCTATGGTTTATGAATGATTTTACTTTTCTCTTAGAAATTTTATGCATGTGAACAAGTAATGAACGTGTTAACAAAATAGAGCTATCTTTGTTTATTTTTTTGCTGTAATTATGTATGTAGAATTTGAATAGCTACTTGTAGGATTCCACTAGCAGCATTACAGTACATTAATCAATTAAATCTAATATCTTCTCCCCTAGGGAGAGGTAGAATAGTTTAGTTGTTTTTTTTCTTTGGGTGATTGAGAAGCAATTTATTCATGTAAGGCGAGAGGTGAGACCTTGCACGGCTCACTTATGGCTCACCTGTGAAGTTCTTGTTTTGGAAATCACCTGCATTTAGTATAGGCACTTGCATTTCATCTGAAAACTTAAAATTACATAAACAATGGACCGAGACGCAACCAGTAAAACGGACTTAAAACATTCTTTTAATTCTGCGGTAGTCTGGTCAGTAAATGGACAGATTCCCCATACCAAAAAGTAAACAAACTAATTGGGAACGGTTATTAGGGAGAATCCCTACTGTCGGTACCTGGTTTTTCCCAGGAATCAATAGTTTTGGTGCTAGAATGAGGGCAGCGAGTGCATGGCTGGTAGAGGAAATCCGTTTTATAGAAACTATTCCACTGGTGATAGTTCTGCAACTAAGTTTCCTCAAGGTTTCATTTATGAAGAAAGAGTAGGCTCTGACGAAGAAGGTCCAGAATGCCTCTACTTTGTTCCATTTGAAGTAGTTAACCACTTGAGGAGACATATAAGGTCTTATGTAAAGAAGCTTGGAGGATTAAAAGCAATCCCTGAATTACCGAGAAGGCAAGCTTCCAAGAAAGTACATACTGACATTGAAGATTTGATTTTGCTAGGAAATTTGGAAGATTTGGTGAATTTGTCTATATAAGAGATTGTTCAACCACTTGATCAGTTGGGGCCAAATTCCCCTATTTTCCAGTCTCCAATACAGTCACATGTTCAATCTCCACCATAGACTCCTCGTCGAATCATGGCTAGAAATGTACCCCTAGATTCTAATCAACCCGTGAATCCTAATCAACCTATCTGGAGAGCTAGAACACCACTCAACCTGGCTCCTCCTTTGCATGCTTTGCCTCAGAATCCTGAAAATTCATTACCTAAGTTCGGCCCCAGAAAAAGGAATTTCAGCTGATGATCACCTGCAAAGTTTATATTTGGCTCTGGAACTTTTGAATGTTGAACACGAAGTTGTGGTATGCAGACTTTTTCACATACCTTTGAAGCTAAGGCCTCTTCCTGGTATTTCGGTTTGCAAGCAAATTCAATAACATATTGGAATACTTTTGTAAGGGTGTTTAAGAATAAGTTTGGTGGTCAACAAACCATTACCTCTCTCATGAAAGAATTACTATCTTTGAGGATGGATAAGAAAGAAAAGGTGCAAGATTTTAACCAGAGGTTTGCTGCTCATCTGAATAATTTTAGTGCTACAACAAAGCCTGCTAAAGAAACTTTAATAGAATACTACACTTCAACACTCTGTCCCAACATAGCAATGTTTGTTAAAAGGGCAATAAAGCCTTCTTTGGCTGAAACTTATGAGGAAGAAAATAAAGTAGAAGTTGAACTTGAAAGCATAAACAATCACACTGCAGAACCAGAGGTAAAGACTTTCAGTGATAAAAAACCTCTGTTGTTAACCATACCTAACAAAGAACATTCAACTGAATTAGAAAATGTAGTTAAGATGGTACAAAAGTTATATAATAAGATTGTAGATCTGGAAAAGTATAAAGAAGCTAGTTCATCCAAGAAACAGTTCAAACCCTATTTCAAGAAAATAGAAGAAAGTGGAACATCTCAACCACCTATGTATACTTCTTCTGTCTTGAATTTTAATGAAGTGGGAATGGATCATTTCTGCACTTTTCATCAAAAAATTCATTCTGAAATTAGTTTCCCACAATGGATTAATTCAATGATTCTAGTTATGAATCAAATATTAGGTGCTCAGATAACAGAGCCTGAGGTAAAACAAGAAAAGCAAATGAATCAGAAGAAACACATGAAACCACGATGGTCTTATGGGACTTTGCACCTACACTTGGATTACATGAAGAGGAAACTACTAAATAAATTCAACTTTCAGCAGTTAATGTTACAACCAAAAGCAAAGGACCAGTAATTGATGAAAGCTTATTATTGCCTAAGATTAGGAAGATACAATAAAGTATGAAGAAGAATAACAGTAATACCCAAACAACACCTAAGTCTCATTTGCTCACCACAAAAGATAAAGTTCCAGCAGTTAGTAACCCTGTAAATATTGTGGAGAATCAAACAGAAAGCAATAATAAAGGTCTAATAGAATACTATATGGGATATGACATAATAGAAGATATCAAGAAAACAAAAGCGAATATTTCTTTATTTGTACTATGTAATTTACCCCATCAAAGAAAGAAGCTTCTGGAAGCTTTTGATCCGCAACCCAGTAGATCTCTGGATGACATTCAATCTGATAAAGAAATTAATGAAGGCACCATTGGAGGAAAGTCCAAATCTCAAACTTTTCCATTTTTACTGTCTTTTGAGATTCTCAATCATAACATGCATAATTGTTTGGTAGATTATAGGGCTTCATCTAATGGCATGCCTCTCTCAGTATGTAAAAGGATAAATGGTCAACCTACACCATCTTCATGTAAGATCATTCAGTTTAACAGATCTGCAGTCAAGGTAATAAGGGAAATGAAAAATGTGTTGATTCGGTTATCTACATATGAAAGAGTTTGCCAGTTTATATGTTATATTTTCTTAAGATCTTATTAGATTATCAAGGATCTTTATTTGAAAGAATAACATGTACAACAAAATGCATAAGATATAAAAGATACACAAGACACAAATATTATCATCGAGGAAACCATAAAGGAGAAAACCCCGCAAACTTCTTTAGAATAGTAAAATGATCCAAAGCAGTAATAAGAAATGTTCAGCATCTATATTTCTCTCCTCCTATGAATGTGTCTCTCTCTCTCATGCACCTTAGAGAGTGCGTGTGGTGTGTATAAATGAGGGAGAGCGCCTCCCTATCTATACCATTTCAAGTCATTGACCAAATATAAGACTCGGGCCTACATGTCATCTCACACGGGGCTCACTTCTCCTAGAGAGACCATAATTGCATATTACATGGTGTTACACTGGGGACTATTGCCCCAACTTACAACGAAAGTTGTACCTCAAGGTCTAGACACAATTTAGACATCCCATAAAGGGGTAACACACATCCCCAATGGGGGTACAACAACATACAATAATAATATACATCAAAATATCTTCCGAAGTTACAAATACATCAACACTACCTCTTAACTAGGAAGGTATTCTCTCTCTACACAGTCATCAATGCATCTGGTCAGGACTTCATCGCATCATCACCATCATGGAGTTATAGAGTCTTCATCATAGATGATGCCATCATCTTCTTATAATTTGATCATCGTCCCATACTATCTGTCATCAGAAGTTTCTACAGTGCCAACCCTTTTTCATGCTGGATGTAGGCCTAGTCCTCTGCTAGGTCTTCATCTACAATTCCAACTCTTTTTCATGTTGGATGTAGGCCTAGTCCTCTGCCAGGTCTTCATCTATAGTGCTAGCCCTTTTTCATGTTGGATGTAGGCCTAGTCCTCCATGTAGGTCTGCATCATCTCTGCGAGCAAGCCATCAAGTAGGTACATTCCAAGACTTATTATATGCCTCTTTCAAAACCTACAAGATCTCCCAGGACTAATTATATGGCACTGCAAAACCTGAAGGAGCATATCAGGACTGATTACATGCCTTGCAATACCTGTGTACCCTACTATTACCTCATCATCTTCAGATCATCTCATCGTCACATGAAGCACAACCTAGATACACATAACACAACACTCACATTGACAGGCATGGTTGGAAAAACCTATTACCATCCAGGAAAAGGCTTCCAACACTTACATCCACTGGCATGATAGGACAAACCTACTACCATCCGGGAAAGTCTCCAGCACTTACATCCATCGGCATGGTAGGACACAACTACTACCATCCACGAAAGGCTCCCAACACTTACATCCACTGGCATAGTAGGACACACCTACTACCATCCAGGAAAGGATCCAACACTTACATCCACTGGCATGGTAGGACACACCTACTACCATCATGGAAAGGCTCCTAGCACTTGCATCCACCGGCATGGTAGGACACACCTACTACCATCTGGGAAAGGCTCCAACACTTATATCCACTGGCATGGTAGGACACACCTACTACCATCCAGGAAAGGCTCCCAACACTTACATCATGACCATGGGAGGCCCAACCTGCCACCGGGTCCGAAATACTCATGTGCATCTACGTCTTCTGGGCTCATCACTTCCCCTTGGAGGGAACCTCGATCTGAAGAACACCAAGCTTCTCTCTGAAGTACTCAAACCTCACTTTGACCATTTCTAGCATAGAATCACATCAAGATTGATTACGTCCAAGGATAACCTGCGAGCTTCGTCAAGACTGATTACATCTAAGGACAAACTACAAGACTGATTACATATGAGAAACCTACGAGCTTTATCATGATTTCATGCTCGGACAACCTGTCTCACCCGCTATGCTAGAACTCATCACTCCCTCTTTCGAGAGATCTCGATCTAGATCTCGATCTAGATCACATACTGGATCTTCCCTACTCCTCTCTACATCAAACAAAAATGCAAGTCAGATTAATCAAATCAAATAGTAGCTTTCAAAAGAAACATACTACCTCACAAATAGTCGAGCAAGTGGCAACATGTTTTGCCTCAGTTGTACTCAGCACCATGCAGGACTCCATCCTACCAAACCAGTAGCCCATACTAGATCTCAAACTGAAGAAGCAACCTAAGGTGCTCTTCTTCTCAGTGGCGCTACCAATGTGATTCAACATAACCATGCAAGTTAGTCTTCTGATTCATAACATACTTGAGCCCTTACTCAACTGTCCCCTGCAGGTACCTCACTCCATGCTTTGTAACTAGGTGAGCATGTCTCAGATCCATCAAGAACTGGCTCAGGTCGTTCACAGCAAAGCATATGTCTAGTCTTGTATTTGTTAGGAACATCAATGAACAAAACATCTGATGATACATCATGGCATCAACCATCTATGATGAAGCATCACTCAATATATTTAGGTTTGATGCCACAGGTGTGGCCATGGCCTTGTAGTCCAACATCTCAAACCTCTTGAGGATCTCCACTACATACTTCTTGTGTCCAATGGAGATTCCATCTGCACTCGACCACACCTCCATGCCTATAAAGTAGTGCATCATACCCAATTCCTTCATCTCAAACTCGGCACTAAGTCTCCTTCTTGCATCTTTAATGAGTTCCTCTTTTCCTGTCAAGAATAGGTCATCGACATATAATAGGAGCATCATTGGTCTTCCTCCTTCAACCTTTAATTAAAGGTTGGAATCCACTTTACTCTCAGTAAATCCTAGAGCCATCAGTAAGTTGTCCATCATGTTGTACCGTGTCGAACCTCCGGATCTTCTTTAGTCAATCCCTCTAAAGTGGAGCATCATTCTCCGTCTGCCTTTCGTATTCTATTATTGAAACATTATGTAATGGAGTGACAAGTAGCTTCCTTTGCTACTAATGTTCTATGTATCCATCTAGGGTCACTGGATACCAAGATCCTCTATCTTAAACTTTGTTGAAAAGTTCTTCTCGCCCCCATATTATGAGCTTGTACAATGCCTTCTTTAATTTGTACACATGAGTCTTCCTGTCATTTGTCTCAACTACCAGTGGCTGCTCTACATATACTTCCTCCTTGACTACATCATTCAAGAATGTTATCTTGATGTCAGCTCATGTATCTCCCATCTCATGCATGTACGTATGGATATAATGGAGGTGTACCACTACACTAGTGCAAATGTCTCTTCGTAGTCTATGCCTTCTTTCTATGAGAAGCCTCGTGCTACGAATCTTTCCTTGTATCCCATGATGCTGCCATTTTCTACATGTTGGATCTTGTAGATCCATATGGAAGACACTACGGACTTCCCTTCAGGTCTTGACACTGCATCCTAGACATCATTCTTCTTGAACTGGTACTCTTTGACCATAGTCTTCTTCCCTTTCTTCTTGTCTACCTCTTCATAGTTGGAAGGCTCTGCATCAATGATGTCGCTCAACAGTGTCACATAACTAGAGTATGTATGAGACGTCTTTCTTTCTTTGGAAGTATTGTCATACTATTCTTCATCTTGGATTATTTCTCATGCCCAAGGTGGTCTTCCTCTCTCGAGGTGGATCTACCGTTCTCGTTATGTTCTTCTGAAACTCTTTCTTTTGCTATGGTGTCTTTGACCCAGGAAGCTTCAGGTTCCTCTTCTGAACTGTCATCACTTGTTCTTTGGAATGATCTACAAGTTAAGTTCATTTGCATGATTAGAAACATATCATAATTTCCAAAACATATTAATATTGAAAAATATATGTCACATAGCCATGCGACTATTTTAGCCAATGGTACAACATTCATCCATATCATGTATACATACAATAACTTCTAGATGCATTCTACCCTAATGTTATTAAGAGTGTGTACTACTCCTAATATGCCAGCAAAGAGGTTTCAATATAGATAAGTAGTAATGGAAAGTTGTACAACATCATTGACTTCTTACACATCATGTGCAATTCAGTAGTATAAATGCAAATACTCGAGCATGCATAACACATCAACTGAATATAAACAAATGCATAACCAAACAATATCATGAAATGACAATTGAATACTTATATTTATTTGTTTTGTGGTTAGACTCCTTCTTGAGCCTTTGGCTTCATCATCTTCTTCATTCATAACCACNCCAAATGCTAAGATGGATAAGAGGTTCTTCAAGAATTGAGTCCTTCATATTCCTCATCGCTTGAGGGATCTTCTTTGAATCGTGAGAGCTTGATCTTCAGCTGCTCCCATATTCTCTTCTCTTATTATGATTCAAGCTTCTTCATGTGTGCACTCTTCCTAGAGTCTATTGAAGTTAATCACTTCCTCCTTACACACAATCCTCGAATGAGTGAATCCCATAATCTTGGGAGGTCATTCAAGGTGGTTAAAACAATATCTTGTTCTTCTTCAACTGCTTTGTCATAGCATCAAACACTTCTTTTGGTGTCTTCAAGGATGACACATGAGGGATGAGATGATCTAGAATCTGCAATGATTCTCTTGGCTTTATCCTTAGCCTCATCTCCCTCTGGCTCTTAGACCTTCCTTACTGAAATACTGATCCAAGTCAATTTCTTTAAGGATCACGGAGGTCCTATACTTCCATACTCGAAAGTTGTCATTTTCACCAAGCTTGTCATCAAGTTGGTGTGATTATTCATTTTCAAATAACAACCTCAAATGTAAATAGCAAAAATTTAGATCTTACAGATTTGAGGTGTCCCTCCTGGTTCTTGAGTTGGTTGATCTAGGGTTTGTCAGAGAAACCCTAATTTTTAAAACTTTAAATTTCAAACTTTTGATTGGAAAGATATATGGGCCTCTTCAAGTCGAGTTGTCCAATGTAGTCCTTTTCTGAAAACAGTGGAGGGAAGCTCCTGGAACATGAAGCCCTAGTTTTCCAATTTCTTCTACAGAAATGACTGATATTGATTCTGTTGTATCTCCAAAGTTTTTTATCCTTAATGTATGAAACTTCTCAGTGTGATATCTTGATAAGTCTTCTTTCGAACCCCATAGGTTAGAGCATAAATGGAATATCCAAGTGGTTCTTATTCGTATTTTCCCAAAGTGACTTTTTGGGGGACTATTCAACATAGTGAACTTGTACGGACTTCCACGTGTCACTATTTCACATTCTAGATCTGGAAAGTGTACCACATAAACTACAGTCTGTGCCCTAAATGAAACATCTTGCAAAATTTATTTTGGACCTTCCTAGTCCGAGATATAGCAAGTCTCCCTAGGTCAAATGTTTCTCACTATATTATTGAGGAGGTTGGAACCCTGATTTGGAGAAACCATATCTCCTGAAGTATAGCGAATATGAGATTGAAACTTTTACATAGTGTACAACATCAATTTTTCTTCGGCCTTTAAAAGTTTTGGCTTCTAGGCCTTCTCTAATCTCATGTTATAGTGAAAGTGTTAGGATTACTAAGTTCAGTATTCAGGGTTTTCAACCATGAAACCCTAATCTCCATTAGCTGCCATTACAACTGTATTTTGACAATACAAAGAAACTTCTCTGATTCAGGAACTAATACTACCAATAGATGCACCCTATTAAGGCAAGTTAGCCTAGCCCTTCTTGCTTGATGATCTGTGGAGAGAACACCTTCAACTAGGAAGCCCCAGTTCCCGCAGCTACACAATGCCTTCTTTCAGAGCGACTCTGATACCATGTTAGATTTTCTTAAGATCTGATTAGATACTCTAGGATCTCTATCTGAAAGAAAAACAAGTACAACAAAATGCATAAGATATAAAATATACACGAGACACAAAGATTTTCATCGGGGAAACCATAAAGGAGAACTTCTTAAGAATAGTCAGACGATCAAAAGCAGTAATGAGAAATGTTCACCGACTATCTTTCTCTCCTCCTCTGACTATCTCTCTCTCTCATGTGCCTTAGAGAGTGTGTGTGGTGTGTATAAATGAGGGAGATCACCTCCCTATTTATAACCTTTCAAGTCACTGACCAAATATAATACTTAAGCCTACATGTCATCTCACATGGGGCCCACTTCTCCTTGAGAGACCACAATTGCATATTACATGATGTTACACTGGGGACTATTACCCTGACTTACAACGGAGGTTGTACCTAAAGGTCTAGACACAATTTAGACATCCTGTAAATGGGTAACACACATCCCCAATGGGGGCACAACAACATACAATAATAATATACATCAGAATATAATCTGAAGTTACAAATACATCAACACTCCCTCTTAACTAGGAAGGTATTCTCTCTCTACATAGTCATCAACGCATCTGGTGAAGTCTTCATCGCATCATCATCATCACGAAGTCATAAAGTCTTCATCATAGCTGCTGCCATCATCTTCTTATAATTTAATCATCGTCCCATACTATCTGTCATCAAAAGTTTCTATAGTGCTAGCCCTTTTTCATGTTGGATGTAGGCCTAGTCCTTTGCCAAGTCTTCATCTACAGTGCCAACCCTTTTTCATGTTGGATGTAGGCCTAGTCCTTTGCTTGGTCTTTGTCTACAATGCCAAATCTTTTTCATGCTAGATGTAGGCCTCGTCCTCCATGTAGGTCTTCATCATCTTTGCAAGTAATCCATCAAGTAGGTACATCCCAGGACTTATTATATGCCTCTTGCAAAACCTGCAAGATCTCCAGGGACTAATTATATGCCACTACAAAACCTGAAGGAGCATCTCAGGACCGATTTCATGCCTTGCAATACCTATGTACCCTACTATTACCTCATCATCTTCATATCATCTCATCGTCACATGGAGCACAGCCCAGATACATATAACAAAACACTCACATTCATCGGCATGGTAGGACAAACCTACTACCATCCGGGAAAAGGCTTCCAGTACTTGCATCCACCAGGATGGTAGGACACACCTACTACCATCCAGGAAAGGCTCCAACACTTACATCCACCGACATGGTAGGACACACCTACTACCATCTGGGAAAGTCTCTCAGCACTTACATCCATCGGCATGGTAGGACACACCTACTACCATCCGGGAAAGGCTCCAACACTTACATCCACCGGCATGGTAGGACACACCTACTACCATCTGAGAAAGGCTCCCAACACTTACATCCACCAGGATGGTAGGACACGCCTACTACCATCCAGGAAAGGCTCCAGCACTTACATCCACCGGCATGGTAGGACACACCTACTAACATCCAGGAAAGGCTCCTAGTACTTACATCACGACCATGGGAGGCCTAGCTTGCCACCATGTCAAAAAAGCTCATGTGTATCTGCATCTTCCGGAATCATCACTTCCCCTTTGAGGGAACCTCGATCTGAAGAACACCAAGCTTCTCTCTGAAGTACTCAAACTTCACTCTGGCCATTTCTAGCATACAATCACATCATGACTGATTATGTCCAAGGATAACCAGCGAGCTTCCCTAGGACTTATTACATCCGAGGAAAACCTACAGGACTAATTATTCTTGAGCAACCTACGAGATTTGCCAAGATTTTATACTCATAAAACCTATCTCAGTGGAAATGCTAGAACTCATCACCACCTCGTTCAAGAGATTCCGATCTGGATCACGTACTGGATCTTCACTGCTCCTCTCTGCATCATACAAAAATGCAAGTCAGATCAATTAAATCAAATAGTATCTTTCAAAAGAAACATACTACCTCACAAATAGTCAAGCAAGTGGAAACATATTTTGCCTCAGCTGTACTCAGCGCCATGCAGGACTCCATTTTGCCAACCCAGTAGCACATACTGGATCTCAAACTGAAGAAGCAACACAAGGTGCTCTTATTGTAAATGGTGTTACCAATCCGAATCAAGGTAACCATGCAGGTTAGTCTTCTGATTCATATCATACTTGAGCCCATACTCAAATGTACCCTCTAGGTACCTCACTGCATGCTTTGCAACCAGGTGAGCATGTCTGGGATCCATTAGGATTTGGCTCAGGTCATTCACAGTAAAGCATATGTCTGGTCTTGTATTCATCAGGCACATCAATGAACAAATCATCTAATGATACATCGTGGCATCAACCATCTTTGATGAAGCATCACTCAATAGCCTTAGGTTCGATGCCATAGGTGTGGCCATGGCCTTGCAATCCAACATCCCGAACCTATTCAGGATATCCACTGCATACTTCACTTTTCCAAGGGAGCTTCCATCCACACTATGCCACACCTCCATGCCTAGAAAGTAGTGCATCA
Source organism: Pseudotsuga menziesii (assembly GCA_001517045.1). Lineage (NCBI taxonomy): Eukaryota > Viridiplantae > Streptophyta > Pinopsida > Pinales > Pinaceae > Pseudotsuga > Pseudotsuga menziesii. The sequence goes on along the minus strand of LPNX010916254.1, from coordinate 735,534 downwards.
TACCCAAGTCCTTCATCTCGAACTCGGCAGCAAGTCTCCTTATTGCATCTTTAATGAGTTCTATTTTCTGTCAGGAACAGGTCATCGACATATAACAGGAGCATCATTGGTCTTCCGCCTTCAACCTTGAAGTAAAGGTTGGAATCCACTTTACTCTTAGTAAATCCTAGAGCCATTAGTAAGTTGTCCAACGTGTCATACCATGTCAAACCTCAGGATCTTCTGTAGTCACTCCCTCTGAAGGGGAGCATCAATCTCCCTCTGCCTTTCGTATTCTATGCATTGAAACATTCTATAATGGAGTGACAAGTAGCTTCATCTACTACTAATGTTCTATGTATCCATCTAGGGTCACTAGATACCAAGATCCTCTATCTTGAAGTTTGTTGAGAAGTTCTTCTCGCACCCATCTTGTGAGCTTGTACAATGCCTTCTTTAAATTGCACACATGAGTCTGCTTGTCATGTGTCTCAACCCCTAGTGGTTGCTCTATGTATACTTCCTCCTTGACTACATTATTCAAGAATGTTATCTTGATGTCAGCTGATGTATCTCCCATCTCATGCATGTACGTATGGATATAAAGGAAGTGTACCAAGTCACTGGCACAAATGTATCTTCGTAGTTTGTGCCTTCTTTTTGTGAGAAGCCTCGTGCTACGAATATTTCCTTGTATCCCATGATGCTTCCATCTACTGCATGTTGGATCTTGTAGATCCATATGGAAGACACTACGGACTTCCTTTCAGGTCTCGACACTGCATCCTAGACATCATTATTCTTGAACTAATACTCTTTGATCATTGTCTCCTTCCCTTTCTTCTTGTCTACCTCTCCATAGTTGGAAGACTCTGCATTAATGATGTCGCTCAACAGTGTCACGTAACTGGAGTATGTCTAAGGCCTCTTTCTTTCTTTGGAAGTATCGTCATACTATTCTTCATCTTGGATTATTTCTCGTGCCAAAGGTGGTCCTCACCTCTCGAGGTGGATCTACCGTTCTCGTTATATTCTTCTGTACCTCTTTCTTTTGTTATGGTGTCTTTGACCCGAGAAGCTTCAGGTTCCTCTTCTGAACTGTCGTCACTTGTTCTTTGGAATGATCTACAAGTCAAGTTCATTTGCATGATTGGAAATATATCATAACTTCCAAAACATATTAACATTGACAAATATATGTCACATATCCATGCGACTATTTTAGCCAATGCTACTATATTCATCCATATCATGTATACATACAATAACTTCTAGATGCATTATACCCTAATGTTATTAAGAGTGTGCACTAATCCTAATATGCCAACAAAGAGGTTTCAATCTAGATAAGTAGTAATGGAATGTTGTACAACATCATTGACTTCTTACCCATCATGTGCAATTCAGTAGAATAAATGCAAATGCTCAATCATGCATAACACATCAAGTGAATATAAACAAATACATAACCAAACAATCATGAAATGGAA
>LPNX010916254.1:715720-725897 GCA_001517045.1 Pseudotsuga menziesii | reverse complement strand
TAACCTTACACCTTTCTGTACAAACCCAATACCTGAACACAATCTTTGCAACCACACAGCTTCTTTGCTTGCATGAGTGGCTGCCATGTATTCATCTTCTATAGTTGAGAGTGCAACTACAGCTTGTCTCTTGCTCATCCAACTGATCGCTCCTCCAAATCGGTTAAACACATACCCACTTGTAGATCTTCTATGATCAAGGTCTCTAACCCAGTCTACATCAACAAGTCCATGTACATTTATTACTCTATGTGGTCCAGGCCTTCCTTGGTATCAAATTGCCTAATTTGTGGTGCCACGCAAATATTTGAAGACCCTCTTTACAGTTGTCCAATGCTCCTTTCCTGGTTTTGACATATATTTGCTCAAAACTCCCACTGCATGAGCAATGTCCAGTATTTTACAGACCATTCCATACATCAAACTACCAACTGCACTAGCATATGGAACCCGTGACATGTCTTCTTCTTCTTCTTGTGTCTTGGGACACTACTCTACATATAACTTTACACCTACAGGAATAGGAACCTTGACCGACTTACTTTCCTGCATGTTAAATCTTTGTAGTACTGTCTCAACATATTTTATTTGATTTAAACTTATCATTTTGTTTGCACGATCTCTTCTTATCTCCATTCCCAGAATGAAGTTTTCAGCACCAAGATCTTTCATATCAAACTTGGAGGACAATTGAGACTTCACCTCCTTTATAAAATCTTTGTTGTTTCCAATCAACATGTCATCAACATACATAACTATGTTAATGAAGTGATCACCAACCTGTTTGGAATATACACAGTGATCAGCTTTGCTTCTCACAAACCCCAATCCAAGTATGTATGTGTCAAACTTTTGGTACCACATCCTTGGAGATTGCTTTAGACCATAAAGGGACTTCTTTAGTTTACATACCAACTCATTCTTTCCCTTTACTATGAACCCTTCTGGTTGTTTCATGTATATTTCTTCTTCCAGATCCCCATGTAAGAACGCTGTCTTCACATCCATCTGCTCTACTTCAAGATCAAAAGCAGCAACAATAGAAAGAAGAAATCTAATAGAAGTTAATTTTGCAATTGGAGAAAATATTTCACCAAAATCAATCCCCTCTACCCGAGAATATCCCTTTGCTACCAAGCGGGCTTTATACTTATCCACTTTACCTTCTGCATTCAACTTCTTTTTAAATAGCCATTTGCTCCCAACGGCTTTTCTCCAAGCTGGTAACTAGACTAGGTGCCAAGCTTCATTTTTGTCCAAGGAATCCATTTCTTCATCCATGGCCTTTTTCCAGAGATCACTATCCTCTGAATTAACAGCTTCCTTCAAATTTCTAGGATGATCATCAGTAATAGACATAGCAAAATGAGAGCAGAAATCAAGAGGGGAATACCTTTCTGGTTGCCTTATTTCTCGAGATGATCTCCTCAAAACTGGAGTATGAGGTTCTTCTTCTTCTAATTCTGCTTCTTCTATTGAGTCAGATTCTTCACCTTCTAACTTAAACTCTATTTTCTCTGGTACCTTTTCCATTGGATTCACTTCCTGTCTGGGGACTTCTTTGACCTCTCGAAACACAACATCTCGACTGTAAACAGTCTTCTTAGTTATAGGATTCCAAAGCTTATACCCTTTCATACCATCTTTATAGCCAATAAAGATACACTTCTCAACTTTGTTATCCAACTTGCTCCTTTTCTCCTTTGGAACATGTACATAAGCATCACAACCAAAAACTTTCAGATGCTTAATAGAGGTTTTCTTACCAGTCCATACCTCTTGTGGAGTTTTATCAATCAATGTTGATGTGGGTGATCGGTTTACCAAGTAACATGCTGTCTCCACTGCTTCTGCCCATAATTCTTGTCCTATCCCAGCACTGCTTAGCATGCTCCTTGCCTTTTCCATCAACGTCCTATTCATCCTCTCAGCAACTCCATTCTGTTGAGGTGTGTATGGAGTAGTCTTTTTCCTTGTTATTCCACACTTCTTACAAAGTTCCTCGAATTCATTCCCACAGAACTCTCCACCATTATCTGTCCTCAACACCTTTATTTTCTTTTCTGACTGGTTTTCTACAAGAGCCTTAAATTCTTTAAACTTGGCAAATACTTCAGATTTCTTTCGAAGGAAATAAATCAGTATGTTCCTTGAGAAATCATCTATAAATGAAACATAATACATAGATTTTCCTAATGATGGAACAGGAACAGGTCTAAACACATCACTATGTATTAATTCTAGAATTCCCTTTGCTCTTGTAGCACCATATGCAAATCTTACTTGATTTTGTTTTCCATATATGCAATGTTCACAGAAATCAAAATCCAGAGTGCAATCAGTCATACCTTCAACCATACCTTTACCTTGTAATGCTCGAAGTCCCTTTTCTCTGATATGCCCCATTCTTTGATGCCACGACATTGTCTTTCCTCCTGATGCAGTCAGGGTTTTGTCATCTTTACCTCCTTCCTATAGCACAACAGAATTGTTACATTCATCAATGATGGTTTTTCCCAATAGTTTGTACAGAGTTCCATACCGAACTCCCCTCATCAATACCATTGATCCTCGAACCATTTTGCAACCACCATCTCCACACATAGTCTTTACACCTGCAACATCCATCTTTCCGACAGATATCAAGTTTCTTGCTAGATTTGGAATGTGTAGCACTCCAGGCAGAGTTCTAATCCTTCCATCCTTCAGTTTTAGCTTGACTCTACCATGTCCAATGATACTGGCTGGTGAATCATCTCCCAAGTACACATATCCTCCATTGTATTTTTCATATTCACATAACCACTCCCTACGAGGGGTCATATGACATGACGCACCTGAGTCAATCAACCATGTATCACGTTCTGAAGGATTACCTGTGGAAGCTAGGTACACATCCCCTCCTTCTTCTGAGGAGTTCTTCGCCTCGGTGGAAGGGGTATCCTCATATCCCTTTGCTTTCTCAACATTCTTAGATCTATAATCCTTTTTATAGTGCCCAGCTTTACCGCATTTCCAACACTTCCTTATTCCTTTTCCTGGGGATTTAGATCTACCCTCAGATCTAGATCTCCCCCCATATCCTTTATTTTTGTTTCTCTCCTGGGGGCAACCTCTCACAGATAAGGCATCCATGCTATGATTATCCATGGTTTTCCACCTCATCTCTTCTGATAGTAGGGATGATACAATTTCATCAAATTTTAAGGTCGCCTGGCTAGAATTACCTATTGCAACAATTAGGTTGTCCCAGGAATCCGACAAAGAACACAATAATGTAATACAGTTATCTTCTTCAGCCATTTTAATACCAACAGAGGTTATCTAACTTACCAAAGTATTGTAGACATTCAATTGCTCTGTTACAGTGTCATTCTCGTCCAATATGAGGTGAAACAACTTGTTCACAAGGGATTTTGATTGATACAAACTCCCTAGTTTTGCCCATAACTTTACTGCACTATCTTCACCAGATACATTCAACAACACAGAATATGATAAGCACAATTGTATTGTACTCCTCGCCCTTCTTTCTAATTTATCCCAATCTTCTTGTGACATTGCAGTGGGTTTCATACCCGGATCCACAGCAATCCACTGTTCCCGATCAACCAGAAGATCCTCCATTTTCAGCTTCCATAGCTCAAAATTATGGCCGTTAAATTTCTTGATCTTGATTCTTGAAGTTCTTGCCATTCTCTTTCAATGCACAAATCAACATTACAAAGCTCCCACTGAACCCAGGTTTATCATAGACCCGAGATCTATCAACCGCGTCGAACCCTTAGCAGCAAAGGCGTCCCCCTGATGCCAAAATTGAGCTCTGATACCACATGTAAGTTTTAAACTTGTGCAGAGAAGCAAAGCATACATATTCTTTTAAGCAAAATAGAGATCACAACACATTAGTCACACATAAAGACAGAGATTTACCATGGAAACCCTTAACCGAGAAAACCAAAAAACCTTGGAGCCACACCTCTTGTTTCTCTTCATTACATTATGAAATCCTCACAATACAAAATATAGGTATTCTGCAACATCCAAATACCCTAATATGTTAACCCGGATTAGAAAAAGAATCCAATCCCTTGACCGGGATTAAGTTACATATTTTTAGACAAATTCTAAAAATAGCCATAAACAACAATAAATAGCCATAAAATCTATAAATAGCCCAAAAAAAATTGCTCGCTATGCTCGCATCAGAAACCGCCTACGGCCTATTTCCGTCGAAGGTGCCTTTGGGATCACCGAGTTGCAACGCTGACATGTGCACCTCCCATCCATACGCACATGCAAAGGATATAACATATACCCAACAGACCTTTGGTTCCTCATTGGTGAGGTTTTGGCCAGTCGAGCGTTTTGTCGACTACGCCTCCTTTGGTTCATGTCGATGTGCAGTGATAAGGGGGATACCATCATTGGATTCGCATGAGGAGAAGTGATGTATCTCAAAGTTTGGCTTAGGTTGTTGAGGGGGTGTTGCTTATTAGGGTCGGTGAAGGGTTTTCAAGAGTTGTCCTCGAGATGTGAAGACGGACTAGGGTTCGAGTTGCCCTGGTTTAAAAAGCTGCCATAGGGGTGTCATTTGCTTCTAGGAAGAGAAGTCTTAACGTACTCATGTTTGAAGCAGTGTGTGTGAGTCAAGCTTGTAATAAAACCCAGTTAGGAAACTGCTCTCGATACAAGCACCGGATGACTGATTTTCATAACCAGAGGCCTAAACCCCATACACCATGTGAAGCTTTTCTAGTTTTGACCTAATATGCATCTTATCATTTTTGAAGTATCTGGATAACCTTTTCTTTATATCACAGGGCAATTTGAGATGTTCAAATATGAGTCGGTAAATACAATTTTATTGCTATCTTATGTTTTGTTATTTATTCTCTTGCATCTTGATAATAGATGGTTTTTTTAGTATAACCTATTAATAATGAAGGCATGTTGTTTGGTCACAGTAACTCTAAGACATTTCTTGGTATGTTTATGTTGCAATCTCAATCCTCATACAACATCATGCCAAAGAAAGCAAAGAAGGATAAGGTCATGGGAGAGGACTCAGACATGGAGATTTTACCTAGAATGGAAATTATTTACGAGGATACGAAAGCTGTCATTGGAGTTGAACCAAAATTTAAATGGGGTCGAATTTATCAAATTATCAAAGACAAGATCGCTCCAGATGCAGGATTAGAGGACATACCATTGTATGTAAACATAAGAAGATCTGTTATAAAAAACGTAGCTACACACCCTGAGCTTTTCCCTTGTGCCAAGGTGATCGACTGGATCGTATCTTGGGCATATGCAACTACTATGATCATGTCAAACATGGAAAAAACAACCTTTTGCTTCCTTCAGCCCCACAAACATTGCCAGAGATTGAAATCTACCAACACCCCAAATTCATATGACAGATGAATGGGTAAGGGATCCGGATTTAGATGTGTTCGACTGTGCTAAGCGAATGATGATATCTGGGAAGCAGTTTCGCCAGAAAGCTTCAGGAGAATACGAAATCGCCAACTTGCGCACCCCATACCAACTCATAGCTCTGATGCTTAATCGGATCTTCGGTCGGGAAAACAAGAGATTCTATAAGATTAGTTGGATCCCATTGATATATTATGTATCCATGCAAGGAACTATCTTCAATTGGGCAGACATCATGGCAGACATCCTGTCATCATGCATAGTTGCAGCATTAGGAGGTCTAACTCAAAGGAAATTTGAATTCTACATGAGCTCCTTTTTTATTGACTGTGTCTTATGTACGCACCCATTCCCAAAGATGAATTGTGATTGGGATTCCGCTATGACTCCTGTATACTCCGCATATCAAATCCTATGGGCACATAAGTATTTCAATTTTTACAAGACCATCTGTGAAGATTTTTTGTTGCCATTATATGAGCTGGTTTTTCTTAAAGATTGTGATTGCATGTCCGAAGGAGCAATGGAGATTGTAAGGGAACATGGAGATTACTTTTTCTCCAAGGAAGGTTTGTATTTGAGAATGTATGGGGGATCCAGGGCTCCTTCACTATTGGCAAGATATGACACAGATTATGTCATCCATGAGGAGGTGGTAAGACAGTTGTATATAGACGATTTCAAGAACTTCTTGTTTCATATGAAGAAAGTTGTCTACCCACCGTTGCCATTTTGCATTGGTAGTTATAAATTCGCTAAGGTGAAGAGTGCCCCTGACTTTGTAAGAGAGCTAGAAAATTTCCATTTCGGAGAGAAAAGTTTATGAAGAAACGACTCTTGGGACAAGGTTTCGAAATATTGTGCATATGTGGGGGTACACTTTGAATACTCCCATTACTTTGACAAGGATGAGGAGATATACCGAAATGCATGTGACATAACTGCTTTGAACAAACGGTCTAGGAAGAACATCACAACTACGGGAGGTAAAGGCAGCAACAATAGCACTACTAGACAGTAGAAACTAAAAGAAGAAGCTGCCAAGAGGAAAGAAGAGGAGGCCCAAAGGTTAGTTGAAGAAGTAGAGAAATTGTTAGCTGAGGCGACACAAAGGAAAAAAGGAAGAAGAAGAAAGGATGCAAAAGGAATCAACTGACAAAGTGAGAGAGGAGGCATAGAAGGCAGTTGAAGAACTGAGGAGGAAAGAGCAGGAAGACCAAGACAGGGAGAATGTGGAATAGGATATTGCCTAGGACAATCTAGTAGATCCTCCTTCTACATCGGGAGACATGATGACAGGAGGTCACCTCCCTTTTGCAAAATTTGGGTTAGTGCCCTTTACTCCATCCAAGCAACATGCAGTTGCATGCTTGGATAAGGTAGTCTTTGACCCTAAACAAAAAACCGTTGTTCTAGGGTCTGAAAAGAAGTTAAAGGTAGGTACCCAGCCTGAGGTAATCATAGTTTCTCAAAGAGTTGTCATGAAAAGTATCGATGAAGATCCACAACTAATGGCCTCGATCAGCGTCGCAGCTACTCAAGCAAATGCCTATAATGTTGACAGATTGAAAGAAACTGCAGATCAATACAAGGAAAAGATGGTAAGAATGAAGGATACTCTGATGAAAGAAAGAGGAGAAGGCCAAGAAATGAAGAGGAAACATGAGGCCATTCTTTCAGAGTTCGAAAGACTCCAGTAGGCCTACCAAGTTTTAAAATCAGAAAAGGAGGCCTTGGTGCTTTCAAATGCCATCATCGAGGGAGAGAAGAAGGATCTTGAAAGCAAGATTTTGGAGTTGGAAGCGCAGAAATCTGCAGTTAGCAAGCGAGTAGAGGAACTAGAGACACATAATAGTTTGCTAGAAAAACAACTTAAGACAACTAATGAAAAACAACTTGATATTACTCCTTTCTGTGGTCAATCCTATTTAATGCAGAGGAAAATACACCAGGTTCAATTATAACTGGAGGAAGAAGTATATAAGATTAAGCAAATAGAGGCCAGACTGAAAGAAATAACAGATAACTCGTCGGATTTCAGAAAAGGACTGTTAGAGGTCGCAAAACTTATGCAAATCCAGCTAACTTGGATTGAATCAATTCAGTTTTTCCCCACCACATGCCCCAAAAAACAACAGAAGGATTGAAGATGGAGTTGGCACTCTTAAATTTCGGCAGCAAGACTGAACACAACAATTGAAAAGACTGTGGAAAAGTGTAAGGAATTTTACAAGAAAATGTGCACGACACATAATAGATGCCAAGATTCAGCAGCAACCCATTTCAGGAATTTCAAGGAAGAGAGCAACATTTGAAGAATCTCCAGGACAAATTGTAGATAGACAAGCAAAGTATTCAGAAGATAGAGAGCATTAATCAGGAAGCAATCAGAATTTGGGTTGTGCAAGCCTGTGTTCATAAATATCTCTTAGAAGACTTGTTAATGCTGACCCCACTAAAGGTGAAAGAGATCGAATCTCAACTAGCTAAGCATGAAGTAACGACACGATTGTTAGAACTAGTGGACTATTGAACCATCACTGAAGAAGCTCGTGCATGGAGCAATTTCATTGGGACACCAGCTTGTCCCACCCAGGACTTTATTTTGTCTCCATTTGGCACTTAATGTAATATTTATATTGTATTTTCATTTTCCTAGTGTAATACACTAGAAGACACATTTTGTAAGTTGAAGAGTCAAGGCACAGTCAAGGAAGCCTAAAGGGCAGGGGTAGCCCAAAAGTCATTTTGTAAAATGTATAAGTAGGGTTCAAATAGAGATTAGAGGGGACTTTTTCTAGTGCATAGATGCTGAAGTTATTTGTATGAGAACTACTTCTTTTATGAATAAAGAGAACCAGGTTTTGCTGGAGGAATGGTTGTGCGAGTTTTCAAATAAATTGTGCGGATTGCTAAATGCTGAACTATTTCTGTTTTAGCGTGCTATACAACTGTGAGATCGTTCTAACGTGTTGAATTACTTCTATGGTTTATGAATGATTCTACTTTTATGTTACAAATATTGTGCATGTGAATGAGTAATGAACGTGTTAACAAAACAAAGCTATCTTTGTTTATTTTTTTGTTGTAATTATGTATGTAGAATTTGAACAACAACCTATAGGATTCACCTAGCAACATGACAGTACATTACTCAATTAAATATAATCTTTGCTCCCCTAGGGATAGGTAGAATAGTTTAGTTGTTTTTTTGCTTTGGGTGATTGAGGAGCAATTGATTCATGTAAGGCGAGAGGTAAGACCCTGCGCAACTCACTTGTGGCTCACTCGTCAGGTTCTTGTTTTGGAAATCACCTGCATTTAGTATAGGCACTTGCATTTCATCTTAAAACTTAAAATTACATAAACGGTGGACAGGGATGCAACCGGTAAAATAGACTTAAAACATTCTTTTAATTCTACGGTAGTCGAGTTGCTAACCGGACGGATTCCCATACCAAACAGTAAACGAACTAATTGGGAACGGTTATTGGGGAGAATCCCTACTGTCGGTACTTGGGATTTTTCTAGGCATCAACACCTTCACAAAACAACTCGAATTATATTTGAAAGGGACACCTGACTTGGCACCACTGACACCAATTTCTAGACATATGGGAAAGTGGTTGAAGAATCGACGACTTCCCACCCAATAACAAATGATTTGAATTTATTGAATTAGGCCCTTGTGGACCATAAACCTGTTAAGTCTTTTAGAGATCCCCTCACCCCCTTACCTATTGTTGGACCTTGTGAGACACAAATGCCAGGGCTCCACATCAACCCAACCCAATTCTTCAACTTTCTCCACAAATAATTGTGCTAGTCGGTCTTAATTGGTAGAGATTCCCCAAATTTCCTCCCATTTGAGAGAGAGATTTAAGTCCCCCCCATAATTAAATTATTCACCTTTATACAATTAAGAGTAGGTAAGTTCTCCTAATACTCTTTCCTACCTTCAAAGTCTTATAGAGATTAAGGATCACAAAAGAAGCATCCAACTCCCTTTTTTTTTTCCTCGGAAAAAATTCATAATTTTATTTCAAAGTGGAACAAAATTACATCTGCACATGTAAGAGGATCACTAGGATCCCTACATTGTCACATATTATCTATCTCATATTATCATAACCAAAAAATTTACAATACTGTCCCTAGCCTGTAATAGCAGAAATACTTCACAGAAAATATGAATATCCAATTCATATATTTGCTGTCTCAGAAACTGTCCCAGACTGTTATATATATAATCATAAGCTCGATACATATTATCAAACCAAAATCAAATAGTCACAAATTCTGGAAAGAAAATCCAATTCATAAGTATGCTGTCAACTGTCCCAACTGTCCCGGACTGAAATATATATAAGCTAAGCTCGGTACATATATATCAAACCCAAATCATATAAAATCTGGAATCCAATTCATAAGCTTGCTGTATAACATAATCATGTAATATATATAAGCATATCCGATACATATATGGATATCAAAACCCCATCATAGTAGATGACAGGTCACAAAATCTGAGCCAAAGCTCAATGTTGATCCAAAACTACATCATGAAAAGGCCGATGATAATAACTGTATGAACCCTCAAGAGAGTGGACAGATATCCTCCAAATGCCAAAGTCTAAATGCCACTGCGTCGCTTCCTTGGATAACTGATCAGCCACCCCATTCCGTTCCCTATAGACATGTGTAAAACAAATATGATTAAACTGTTGTTTTATGC
>LPNX010916254.1:692119-715619 GCA_001517045.1 Pseudotsuga menziesii | reverse complement strand
ATCACATGGCACTGAACAGTCTCTTTTTCCCATTCAATAACTAGCATAGAGTCACCAAAGACCTATAAAGACAAACAACCCTGTTCCAAAGCAAATAAAAGTAGAAGCCTGAGTGTCATTAATTCAGCATAGTTATTTGACCCCCTCCCTAATCCAGCCGAGAAATGAAAATAATGTGACTCAGATTTGAAAAGAACACCACCCCCACCACATCTCAGTTGCCGAGCTTAAGAAGCTCCATCAAAGAAGCCCCAAGGGATAGCTTTGTCAATCAGTTCCTCCCGCACAGGCCTATGCTTGAGAAGCTTCTCAGGTTCCCTAAATTATGAATAATTGCAACAATTTGAGCCACAATAGACTCCATCGAGATTCGACAGTCCTGAAATATAATCGTGTTGCGTGTTATCCAAATCCCCCAAGCGAAGATACAAGGAACAGCTCGGAGAGAGTAATGGCCCGACCACCAGCTTTGAAAAGCCTGGAGAACAGTATCTCCCTGCCACCCCCCGATGAAACCCATCTGTTTACCCACTTCAGTCCAAATAGTTTGTGAATAACTACATTGAACAAAAAGATGATGAATTGTTTCCTCAGCCTTCCGACACATCGCACAAAAGCTTGGACCTTCAAGAAATCTCTTTTGCAAAATGTCCCAAGTTGGAGCTTTATTTTCCAAAATAGACCAGAAGAGTAACTTGGCCTTACCCAGACATTTTAGCTTCCACAACTGTTTCCACCACCAAACCAATTCTCAATTATGAACCAAAACATTGAGATGAATATACCCATGTTTAGGAGTATAACACCCAGAAGAATGATAGTCCCAAACCAATTTATCATCCTGATTAGTCAATCTGACATTTGAAACCCTTAACTGCCTTATATATCCCTCCCATGCCGCCTGCAGATCATCATGAATATCAAGTCTCTCAGCACTGATCCATCCTTGATGCCATAAAGAAGAATTTCCCTGGTCCTCAATATCAGCAATAAAAAGACACCCTCTTGCTTCCAAATGTAATCTCAACTCCTTAGGAAGTACAGGATCCCTCCCACAGCCTACCCAAGGATCAATTCCAATACGAACCTTTCTCCCATTACCTATTCTCCACACCAAACCAGAGCCAACCAGATCAAAATGCTTTACCACCGCTTTCCAGACCACTGAGCAATTTGATACAAGCCATAATCCATCTTACAAATTCATAACAGAATCCCAGGTGTGTAAGCAGCATCCTAAGGTAAAGCCAACTGACCCGATCGTAAGCCTTTGAGAGATCAATCTTGATCACTACTCCTTTCTGTTTCTGAACTTTCAAAGTATGTAGACCTTCCTGAGCAACTCCAATGGCCTCATGTATTTGACGGCCCTCCAGGAACCCAAATTGCTCACTAGAAATATGTTGGGACAATACAGATTTGAGTCTCTTTGCAATAACCTTAGAGATGATCTTATATATACAATTGCAAAGTGAAATGGGCCTGTAATCCTCAAAACTTGCAGGTTTATCCACTTTTGGGATAAGAGCAATAAAAGTAGTATTGAGCGGGCCATGTATAAACCCAGCCTTATGAGATTCCTCAACAACTGACAAGAGCTCCTCACCGAAGAAATCAAAGAAACCCAAGAAGAATTCCACAGGCCAACCATCAGGCCCCGGGCTTTTATCTTTTTGAAATGAGTGAAGCACCCGAGACAGTTCCTCCATCGAAACTTCCCCCATCAACATCCTGTTTTCCTCCTCATCCACAAATCAGGGAAAGAGCTGTGCCACCCGAATGACCTCAGCAATAGAAGCTCTAGATTGTGCAGAGAATAAATCCCCAAAATATCTCACACCCATCTCAGCCAGGCCTTCGAAACTGGACACAGGTTCCCCTTCTGCCGAAGACAACTCCCAAATAGAATTGGAAAATTTTCTCCCCTTAGCAAATGCTTGAAAAAATTTAGTATTCTCATCTCCACACTGAAGCCAAATTGCTATGCTTTTCAACCTCCACATTTCTTCTCGCTCACAGAGAATCACATTCCGCTTCTTTTCCAAAGTAAGGAGTTCATCCTTAGTCTGATCATCCAAGAACCCCATCCCCGGACTGTGAATCAACCTGTCAATAGCCAACTCACAGTCCCTCAAGTCCATATCATCATTCACCCTCTTAGCATGAGCCCAAGAGATTGTAGCCTCCTTTAAGCGTTTCATATTTTGATAAAAATGTACCCCCGCATTCTCCAGAGAGTTTTGTGGACGAGGATTCCACATCTCCTTAACCAAAGATTGAAAACCCTCTTCCTTCAACCAGCTGGAGTTAAATTTGAATGGACTTGGGGGCTTCCTCTGACGACCCCGTAATTCCAGAAAAATGGGGCAATGATCAGAAAACCCTCCTGTCCCCACCCACTGCCTAACAAGATCCACCCCAAGAGCCAATGATTCAGCCACCAAGAACCTATCCAATCTCTTGGCTACCCTTTGATCCCCTGCTCTCTTATTTCTCCAGGTAGGGACAATCTTGGCCGGGAGTATGTCCAGAAGATCCTTCCTCGCAAAAGCTTGAATGAAAAAGTTGGCCAAAACATCCGGAATAGCTCTAGGTCCCCAGACCTCAGAGGCTCCCAGTGTAAGATTAAAATCTCCCCCTAGAATAATATCTGTGTCTTCGAAAAGGTCCAAATTGAACAAAGAATCCCAAAAGCCAGCTCTGTTCAAATATGGCCCATAGATGTTAAGAATCGTGAGAGTCTTCCCAAGCTCAAAGACCCACACTGCCAACCCCACACCAGAATAAATTCCCCAAGAACAGTCACACCTACAACTTTGAACCTTCCACCCCGAAGCCAGACCTCCAGAGCGGCCCCTTGCATCCACAGCCACAAACTTCCAACCAGAAAGCAAAGTTTCTAAAATCCTTACAACCTCCTCACTACACCCCAAAGTTTCCTGTAGCATAATAACATCCGACTGATTTAACTCCACCAGCCTTCGAAGAGACGATTTTTTGAGGGGACTCGCCAACCCCCGATAATTAAAGGACATAACTTTCATATTGGAGACCCCGCCTGGGCTTTCACTGCTCTAAGTGCCCATTCAATTGAAGATTGTGTCCCCATCCCTAAATCCACCTTTGCTCGATCTTGTGCTTTGGACAGAAGAGATTTTCTGCCACGACCTTTCCCCACCACACGCAAGGACAAATCAGGAAGACCTTTCCCCCCCGACCCCTCAAAGGATATCTCCCTACTTCTAAGGATATATCTGATACTTCTTCCCTCAGTGCTGGTAGAGATATTTGTAGAGACAATGGAAGGGGAGAAAACACAATCAGACGACGGCAACGGACAAGGAGCAACTGGACAGTGGAAAGCCGGACTGGCTAAAGGAGATCCAATAGACAACCCCCCCCCCCCCCATATCATCAGAGACAGTAAAAAGAGAAACAACAGGAGAAGGGATAAAAGACATATCCAAGGGATTTGAAAAAGAACCCCCTCGAATATTGGCTTGCACTGGAGTTTTCCTGGAGCCATCCTGAGATGAAGAAACCAAAGCATTAACCCCTGCCCCCAATCTGTCAGCGAACAATCCCCCAGGGACCTTCTTGCCAATGTCCACCACGCGCAAAGACATATCTGATGTAGAAGGGAGTTTTCTGGAAGCAGGCTGTACCTCTGGTTCTGTGTCCACCGCCCTACCTTCCAATGGCCCAGTATTCCTAGCCCCCACATCAACAGTAACCCCCACCGCCTTAGGAGCATCAATCCCATATAAATCTTCAATCATCGGTTTGTTGGCCCTAAAGGGAAGCGGACAACATGCCACCAAATGTCCATATGTATGACAACGGTGACACCTAAACGGCACAACCACATAGTCGAGAATTTGCACAAAATCCCCATCCTTCGTCTGTACATTTATCTCAGAGGAGAGTCCCAGACGCAGATCGATCCTTACCATTATTTTGGCCACCGAATACTTACCAGTCTCTAGATAGGATAAATCAACACATACATATTCACCCAGAAAATTCCCAATTGCAGCAAAGCGATTCTCATTCCATAAATGCATAGGAAAACCTGGAAGTTTTACCCACAGAGACTCCTTGTTAATCTTCTACTTTTGTGAATCAAAAAAAGGTGTCCAACGTTTCAAAACAATAGGAACTCCATGCATAGACCACTGCCTCCCTAGGACAACATAAACCTCCCCTTTGTTGTGCAGAATGAAAGAAAACCACCCTTTAGTCAAAACTCGAACCTCAGGTGCTGAATCCAGCAAATGTGTCCACTGCTCGACCGCCCACCTCCGGAGAAAACCACGGCCAAAACGTTTGCCACGAACATGCCCAACCACTGCTGTCATGGACATATCCTCTGCCTCTTCCATCGTAACATCAACCCCTAGCACCAGCTTGTCTCTACGCTTCCTATCTTTAACAGCCTTTGGACCTTTATGAGATCCCTCCTTCACTGACCCCCCTTGCTTAGGGGCTAGAAAAGATTCAGCTTCAGGAAATAGTTCATGGCTTCCCAAAGCAGCCGCCTCCTGACCACTGGAAGAATTGTCCGCCCTAGAATTCTCCCTACCTCCAGTACCCAGAGCGGTGTCAAGCCCCCGACCAGCTTCCAACACTACCAAAGCTCCCACCGAGAAAGAACCAAATTCTCCCTCCAAACCCTGATGCTGAATGCCACCTTCAAGAAAAGGGGAAAAACCCTCTACTGGGAGATCCAAGGAAATTGCAGGGAAATTTGTAAAGAACCCAGTCTGAGGGGAGAGAGTACGACCGAGAAGTCCAGCGAGGTCAGGCTGGTCTACACCCAAACCCTCAGAGGTCTTGAAAAGAGCTAAATCCGCCTCCAAACCCTCCAAACCAACAGAATTGGGCGATGAAATCCTGGGGTTTGAAAGCCTTGCAAAATCATTCCCTGCCAGCCCCACTTCATCCACGTGCCCAGAGTAGACCCCTGGCCCCCTCCCTGACAGTAGAGGTCCAGATGTCCCCTGCCGATCCAAAGCACCAGATAAACCTCCTACAACGAAGATATCTCTTTCATTGACCCCATCCGAAATGTAATCCACCTCCTCCTCCATACCTCCCCACCGAACCACCCCAAAACCTTTCAATCCACAAACCCAAACCCCAAAAATAACCAAATACCACCTCCTAACCGCCAAAGAAAAAGGCCCACAGTCGCCACCCCTAAACTATACCACCACAAATTCGAGCTCTAAGACAAAACCCATAAATTAGCCTCCCTTCGCATTCCATCTCCTGGAAACGCCTAGTCTTCAAAACACCATAGCCTTCTTCAATACCACCATAATACGCTCTTCTGTCTGTCAACCAACAAAAACCTTGATCTATTCTGAGCTAAAATCTGTGAATTGGTTCAAGCAAGGGTTCTGTAGATAACGCGCTCTCAGCAGAAAACCCTGGCGACTATCCTTTACAACTACGAAGCAAAATTGCATCCATTAATTGAGAATTACGTTAAAATCGCTCCAAGAATCTGAGCTTCCCAAAAAATCCACACCATTAACATCGAAGTTATTAACCAACTCCTTATTATATACCTACACACATAATCTAGAAGAAATTACAAAATAATTAGACAAAGACAAGTGATTATTGAAACCAATTAAAACTCCTTTAAGTGATCACTCGAATTTTGCACAACAAAATCCCACCCCACACATTGTTTTCTCAAGGTGGACATAAACAACTCCCCCTTCCTCATAAATTCGTGAATCAACAAGACATGAGGTTTATCCAAAATGACTAGCCTCTTAAGGGAAAGAACCTTGGTCTGCTCTCCTAGACCTCTTACATTGACATACAAGATCTTGATTTGGTCACCTCCTTAACAAATTTTCCTACTCTAAGGACCCTTGAGAGGAGCTTTTGGTGACCCTAAATTACATCCCTCATAGCCTTCTCTTGTGCATGTTACATTGCAAACTTCCCACCTTCTCTTGGTGGAATATACTCTTTCAGACAATAAAAAATGATACCCCCCTTGATCATAATATCATTGGATTTTACCCCAAGGGTGCTACTAATAGGGACCCCCCTCCCTAAAGAAGTCTGGGTAGAGGCTTTGGATTGAGAAAATTGAGGTACGTGTAAACAATTACCAGTATTCAATAAATCAATTACAAGTGACTCACCCCCCATAAAGACACCCTTTTGAATTTTGAAATCCCCCAAGAGGGAGGAGCTTTCAACCTCAATAGGAATAAATAAAGAGACTGGCTTCGGGTTGGATTATAACAATAAAGGAATAGTAGGAAGATAATTTGAATAATTACCTAAAGTAGATTTTGATGAAGTCGTGACATTCCAAAGTCTTTCTAGATGGTCCAATTGGATGAGAGGCAACTTGATGTCCCCAAAAAACTCTTGGCCTATCTCTAGACGTGGGTCACTCCTCACCCCACCAAAAGATAATGGGACGGAGATATCACCGACTGTTATTTTTGCTGCTTTTGAGAAGCAACCTTTTGACATGCAAACTACATAAATAAGTAGGTCTTGAACTCCTCGATCCTCAAAACCCTATTGAGGTTAGACCACCTCAATCACTCAATTTCTTATTTGTTTAGGCATGGTCTCCTATGTTTCTTCTTTCATTTTGGGCCTCCAAAGTTGACGCTTGAACTGTTGATTACAGTATGCTAGAACATGACCACAAAAATGACATCGAGCACATTGGAATGGGACATTGATGTAATCCAACACTTGGGTGAATGAGCAGTCTCTAATAACTAAGTCCATTGACTCAAACAAATCAAGTATTAGATCAACCTCAACCAAAATCTAAGCCATTGTTTGTGATGAAGACTGAAAAATGATCTTGTTGACATCAACAAATTTTCCCAAAGAGCCTTCGATAGCTTTTATCCCCTCCTCAGTACAAAGCTCAAGCGGGAGGCATGACAATTTGACCTAGACTCTCTAAGATCCACCCTAGGGTCGAAAAGGAGATGCCATTTATTAAGCAACAACATAAACTTCTATAGGAACCAAACCCTTTGCAAAATTCTATGTGCATCCTCTTTTGACTGAAATCCAAAACCATCCAAAAGTCGTGACAAAAATTTAAACATCAAGTAATAACCAACAACCAGTTCACAAAACTCCTTCACCCAACCTTCTGTCATCTACAACCCACCTCTTCGACCACATAATTTGTTGACCAAGTTCCAACCATTTAGATCGTCTATCTCCATTACATTGAGATATTTTCCTACCACTAAGGTCATGCCTCCACAACAAATACAAACAATTTTCCCACACTTAAAAACTCGTGGGTAACAATTGATAAAATTCAGGAGCTCAAGCCTATTGCCCCAAAAAACCTGCAATAACACAAGTAAACCTCCAGATCTATTTGTGTGAAGGTCATGATGCCTTCATGCAATGGCCCTTCTTCCACCTTGTCTTTCCTATTCGGCGCTTCAGGGTGCAATCTAGTGGCATCCGTAGACAACACCACACTAGCATCACCTGTCCCCAAATATGAGCCGAAATGCTTCACAACAAAGAAATTAGTGCCATTTATTCTCAACTTTTCACCTTCAATAGGGGACGCCCCTTTTAGCCGTCCGAACGAGGGACTTGCACCCACATCAAAACTCTGACAAAAGCCCTCAGAATATTGTACACCATGCTGTGAACAAACCTCAAAATCCATAATGAAAATATCCACCTCCGACAAGATGTCTTCCGAGAAATTGACTAATGGGAGATCTTCCTCCATGGTTCCATAGATTTACCCCTTAAGGAACCCTACTCTTCAGAAACCCTAGGAACGCCTTCCAAATACTACATACATATTATTCATTGCATAATTCTCCTAATCTCCTACTATGGTCATCCTAATGAGCATCACCTATCTCCAAATATGAGCCCAAATCCTTCACACCAATGCCATTAGTGCCATTTACTCTTAGCTTTTCACCTTCAATGGGTGTCGTCCCTTTTTGCTAGTCGAACGAGGGGCCTGCACCAACATCAAAACTCTGATAAAAGACCTCAGAATATTCTACGCCATGCCGTGAACAAACCTCAAAATCCGTAATGAAAATATCCACCTTCGATAAGATGCCTTCCAAGTAATCGACTATCGAGAGATCTACATCCATGGTTCCATAGATTTAATCCTTAGAGAACCCTACTCTTTGGAAACCCTATGAACCTCATCAAAATACTACATAAATATTTTTCATTGCATGAATCTCCTAATCTCCTACTATGGTCATCCTTATAAACACAAACATCTATATAAAATAAATATATATTTAAAAGATTTAAATTTTTGATGAGGAGGAGACTCTTAATTCTATATATCCAACTTTAATTAAATTTTGAATAATTTCATGAGAGTAATTACCCACGTGCTTTATAATCTAATATAAGAGAGTCGTTGCCGAGTGACATGACTTAAAGTTCTGTAATGTTACCCAAAAAAAATGAAATAAGAAATATACAAATTAATTAAAAATAAATAAAATAAAATAAATTTTTTAAGTTTTAAATAAATAATTGGGTTTCATAGATCATGATTTTAAAGCCTACACAAAATGATCAAAATGTATTGTATAAACATTATTATTATTATGGATTTACATACTTGGTTACAATTTCGATTTCTTAAAAAAAAAAAATCCACTTAAATGTGAAGTTTGAGTAAGTTCTATATAGACGATGGATGGGTGTACTGTTAAGGCACTCATTACGTAAGGTCACCGATTCAAAACTCGGTGGGTGTTTGCTTACAATAGAAAAAATATTATAACTAATATATAATAATAATGTGCAGCCTAAGTGGGCCTAATGGTTAAGAACATGTGTTTCCTTCTAGGAGGTCACAGGTTCAAATCTAAAGAGGGGTAGGGTATGTACACCTTTATAGACTCTAGCAGTTAAATCACTGCGTAGAGGGGGGTCCCTTGTCCCACAAATAAGGGGGTCTCATACACCAATTGGTGTCTCGCTTGGTAGTGAGCTTAAAAATATATTATTAAAAGTACAACACCAGTGAGCCTAATGGTTAAGAGCATGTGTTTCTTCTTAGGAAGTCACATGTTTAAATCCAGAGGGGGGTAGTGTATGTACACCTTTGTAGACTTTTTTTTAGACCATGGAAACAACAACCTCCTAAGAGTATATCCAACAGCTGGCAAGCCAGATATACCAACCAAGCACTTGTGACTTAGCAGGGGCCGAGACGTCCCCAAGTCCATCAGGGTGAGCATCTATCCCAGGGGTCGCCTACACTTTGAGCCTTGCCACAATCGGCTAATGAACAACCCTACCCCTCGCCGGTTTTGAACCCGTGATAAGTTAAATCATTGCGTAGAGGCCTACCCTTCGAGCCTTGTCACAATCGGCTAACAAACAACCCTACCCCTAGCCGGTTTTGAACCCGTGATAGCAGTTAAATCATTACGCAGAGGAAGTCCCTTATCCCACAAACCCACTAGTCTCATACATCAAATTGTTGTCCCGCTTAGCAATAACCTAAAAATAAATTATTATTATTATAATTATAAATTAATAATGATGAAAATAAAACTTTGTCTTAAATAACTATTAAATGGAACCAACATGATATTAAATGAACCCTCATGATGGGATGCATGAGTAATTTAATTTAAGAAAAATAGCTTAATGTGGAATACATTCCGTGGATGACGATGATAGCTGCCCTGCATGCGGACATTGCCTCGGAATAAATTTCGTTTTACTTTTCTTCTGGTTAAAAGAAAAGTAAAAGAAGAGAACCTGATTAGCTGGACGCAAAGTATCTGGATTTTTCCGGGTCAAATGAGGGAGTCGACCCCAACGAATGGCAATTGACAGAAACCACAGCCACTATTAAAGGCAAAGGCAAAACCAATTATTTTAATTCCGAGCAATTTGAATTTTAATTTCTCAGGGTTGTTCTCGAAGAATTTAGCGCAGGGCAAAACTAGTTGGGACCGGCAAAATCTCCAGTCCCAAATCTTCGCTGCTTCTACACGGAATCGATCCCGGTTGGAGTAGGTATGTCATCTGTCCTTGAAATCCTCCGCAGACTACCAAATTGAGTATATATTTTGTCAAGACGGCTATTTTGAGTTCGAAATGGAACATTTTGACCTCAAATTGCTCAGATTGTTAAAATTCGAGTCAGGTTTTGAATTCTGTCAAATTTGTGATAGAATTCGCCCGTTCCAAGTTTAAATTCACGTTTACTGAGGCTGAATTTCTGATATTTTCAGCAATTTCTCCTGCATTTATGTAAAGGCTAAATTCGTCAAGTTTGAAGGCGAATTCTCGATATTTTGAGCAATTTTGCGTTGCAGTTTCTGTAAAGATGAGCGTGGTCGGACTCGACATTGGGAACGAGAACTGCGTGGTAGCAGTCGCGAAGCAGCGCGGCATCGACGTGATTCTCAATGATGAATCCAAGCGGGAAACCCCGGCGATGGTGTGCTTCGGCGACAAGCAGCGGTTTCTCGGCACAGCAGCGGCGGCCTCTGCAACGCTGAATCCGAAAACCACCATTACGCAGATCAAACGTTTAATCGGAAGGAAGTTCCGCGATCAAGAGGTCCAGCATGATCTCCGGCTGTTTCCCTTCGAGGCCACGGAGGCATCGGATGGCGGTATTCTCATCCACGTCTGGTATTTAGAAGAGAACAGAGTATTCACCCCGACAGAAATCTTAGGCATGCTTCTATCCCATTTAAAGGTAATAGCAATGAAGAATTTGGAAACATCGGCGGTTTCCGACTGTGTGATCGGAATACCGGCCTACTTCACGGAATTGCAGAGGCGAGCTTATTTAGACGCGGCCCGCATAGCCAATCTAAAGCCTCTCCGTCTGCTGCACGAGTCCACTGCCATTGCCCTTGCATATGGCATTTACAAGACGGATTTATCGGATACCTATCCAATTCACGTCGTGTTCGTCGATGTCGGCCACAGTGATACGCAAGTCTGTGTTGCGCGCTTCTTGAAGGGCCAGCTTAAGATCCTCTCTCATGCATTTGACAGATCTTTAGGTGGCAGAGACTTTGACGAGGTTCTATTCAATTACTTTGTCAGAAAATTTAGAGAAGACTACCGAATTGATGTAACCACAAACATCCGCGCAAGCATAAGGATGCGGGCTGCCTGCGAGAAGCTCAAGAAGGTCTTGAGTGCCAATGCCGAGGCTCCTCTTAATATCGAGTGCCTGATGGAAGAGAAGGATGTTAGAGGTTTTATCAAGAGGGATGATTTTGAGAAGTTGTCATCCAATTTGTTAGAGAAGTTGAAAGTACCTTGTCAGAGGGCATTGGCTGAAGCTGGGTTGAGCGTGGACAGAATTCATTCGGTCGAGGTGGTGGGATCTGGTTCTCGTATCCCCGCCATATTGAGAACTCTTAGTAGCTTGTTCAAGAAGGAACCGAGTCGCACTTTGAATGCTAGCGAGTGCATTGCTCGAGGATGTGCTTTACAATGTGCTATGCTAAGCCCTACATTTAAAGTGCGTGATTTTCAGGTATGAACATGTTATCTATCTGGAACCATATTCATGCATTTGTTTTGTCGGGTGTGTATCCGTTATGTTGATTTCAGTTTGTTTTCGCAAACTTTTTCATGCTTCTTTGCCTCTTTCTCCTAAGTTTAGTATACTGGTAAGATACAGCATGTGTGATTCGAATTAGGGTGGATCCAAATTCCCCAACTCAACTAAATGCTGGTAATTCGGCTACAAGAGATTAAGGGCCATTTTTTCACAACAGTTAAATAAATAAATGTTGGAATTGATTTACAGTAATTATAACTTTTGAACAGTATTCTGTTACCGAATCTAGTTAATGTTGATTTGGAATAACTTAGGAAAATCTATTTAACTTCAAAGTTCATTCCAACTGTCTTGCTGCTTGCAAATCATAATGTAATTTAATTCCCAAACTTCTCCCATGGCCCTAAGACAGTTAAAGTTCAAATTTAATTCCCAAACTTCTCCCATGGTCCTAAGACAGTTAAGGTTCGAGGAGGAGGTGTGGGATTTAGAAGATACATACACACATGCATACACACACATACACATATTAATAGAGTATATATGTGTCTCAGGACACACATATATAAACTCACAATTAGTATGGGCTTGTGTCAAATAATTGACACGATAAAGTACTTAGTGTATATACTTATTTTATGATTATTTGTGTATCACTGGATTGATTTTCGTGCCTTGGAGGCCAGGAGTAGTTTTGCAATCTACGCTCTTCAGGCACTGTGGGCCCAAAAAATTAAATTTCTTTTGGGCTCTTAGTGGGGGTTATGCTATGCAGGCCTACTATTGTTATAAATGCAATCAGATATGTTAGTAAGCAAAAAAATTTAATAAATCAATTTAGGAGAACTGATCTCTAGGAAGAAGTCTCTTGGCTTGAGAAGAAACATGCTAAATCATATGAAATTAAAATACATCACCCCTTTGTTAATTGCCTGATATGAAATTTTTATTTTTATTTTTACTTGAAATATATATCTTGTGGAAACCTGCTGGGCACATCCCCTCATTTTAAGGATGGTACCCAGAAGAATTGGATTGTGCAGAAGCCCGTGGCTTTGTCAACACTCTCATGATGGTCATGATATTCCATAAACAGCTCACAAAGAGCATCTTGTCACATCATGGGATTTGAACCTGGGTGGGGAGGATAACAATTTTCATTGCAACCATTCAGGCTAGACTCACTTGACAAGATATGAACATTTAATCTGCATAGAACTGTGTAATTAATGAACCTTGGACTGTTTTCCTGGATGCCTTGCTAGTGGCTTATTTAATTTGTTATCTATATTGAGTGGGGTCATGACATGGCTGCAGGAGGATTTATCACAGGCTCCATTAATCAAATCCAAGACCATTCTTCGAAATTATTAGAAGCAAAATTAAACTAGCTAGTGAGTTGAAGTCCCTTTCTAACGGATTAGGCTTGTTTTGGATTTTCATGGTCTCACTAATAATTTTTCATGTTTAGATTCCATCTTTTTATTTTTGATATTTTGAACCCTTAATTTGCAAACCAGATTTCTGTTCACTAAATTTTTACACAACTTATGATCAATAAACTTTTGAAAACAATATATTTTAAGAAGACTGATTTGTTAGATTTTGTAAATCCTTCAACTAACACTCCGAGGTCTTTGCTTGGACCTTGTAAAAGTTATTGAAATTGTCAGCTGGCATATCATGATTGGAGATCACTGTAAAATAAACCAAAGAATCTACCTTTAGGCATTGCTTTTGCTGTCATGTACTGTGTTTGTTTTGTAGCAACTACCTTGTTTTAGTTTGTCATGTTATCTACAATATGAAATTTTTGTAGGAGATTCCAACTTGTCTTCATGTAAAAAATTCCTTTATGCAGGTTGAAGACTCTTTTCCCTTCTCCATTGCTTTACATTGGAAAGGACCTTCCCCCACCTTGGAAGCAGATGAAAGAAGCATAGCAATGCAATCAAATATTATATTCCCAAAGGGCAATCCAATACCCAGTAACAAAATGCTAACATTTTACAGGCCAGGCACATTCACGGTAGATGTTGTTTATGCTGAATTGAAGGATTTGCCATCTGGAACGTCTTCACAGATCAGCTCTTTCACTGTAATCATCTCTTTTCCATTTCTTTGCTTTTTTTGTGTGTGAATGTGCTTTTTATGGAAGGATTTTTCCTTGAATCTGGTGGTGGTTTGTATAGGGAAATCATTGTTTCAGTTTCCTGTCTGAGGAATGCTTATGAGAATTTGTATAAGTGCTCGGAAGTTTATTTGATATGTCTGTACCTCATCATTGAAAGCAATTTTTTCAATTCTCATTGCTAACAGTTACTGTATGTTAAAACTTAACAATAAGCTACTGCTATGAGGAGGTTTAGAGCTAATGTCAACTCTGGTTTCAACTTTCAAGCTCCATCACGTGAGGAATTCTTTTGGGTTCTTCATTGGCACTATTCTCCATTTCAGTTTTCATATCTCCCCTGTTGTTTCTAACTTTTAATGTCTCACACAAGTTGTTGTACTCATTTAGAGTCACAGTTGAAACTGCTTCATTTCATTCTGTTTCCAAAATTTTTGAAGATTCTTGCTTTTAAGGGTCCTGCTAGTTAAAGTATATAAACTGGATTTTACAGCCATTGTGAAAATTTCGTTTTCCAGTTGAAAAGTCAATTAGAAAATGGATCACTGTAAGCTGGGATACATACACAGTGATATCTGATAAATGGCATTTTATTTGAGCTTGAAAGGCAAAATTATAAAGAAATGTTTTCACAAAACGTCACAGAGAGCACAAGATGCTCTATTGGCTTCCATTAGGTTTGCCTGTAAATCCTTAACGTGGAAGATTAAATAAGAGTTGATGATCTGATTAGAGCACTCTGATCTATTGCATGCATAGGAGCATCATGAATAGCCTTTGAATAGGGACATAATTAGTGATTCTTGGCTGCTGCTCTTTTAGCTCCTCTCACAGCCTTATCCATCACAAGTTGTACGCATTTTTGGGGTTAACTACTCTACATCATTTAGTGGATAAACCTTTTATGGCACTATTTCATGAATGCTTATGTGCAGGTGAGCCAGGTTATGGACATAACTGTGTATGAGGGTAAGCTAAACCTTGTTGAAGTGAGCGAGCTTAGATCCTTTCCTGATTTCTTTGGGATAGAATACTTCCTTTAACTTTTAATATAAACAAAGAATGTATGATTTGGGCATTTTATAGAAAAAGGTGGGCCTCTATGCAGCCACCACTAGCTAGTCCAAAACTGGGAGGACCCCCCAAGAATGATGAATCCAATTTTGTAATTTAGGCATACAATAGTATTAATAAAAGTCCAGAGGTCATAATACCATGAAACAAAAAAAAATCTATGCTTTTGACACTCACAACAAGAGGCATATACATCAATGAAAATAACTCAAGCAACAGTTAGGGATAAGTCCCATATCAGGTGGGGGATAATCCAAGTCCTTGGGGCTGGGACCCATCCATCATTAGCTGACTCAGGGTCTGGAATGAATGTTCCCTAACTATCATTTCCCTGCTCAAGTGTCTTTGGAGACTTCTTTATCTTAGATATTGCAAAAGCCAGTTGTGGTAATTTGTCATTCTGGTGTTGGATAGAGTGGGCCAGCTATGGAAATGCTCTATTCTTTCTTGAACAACCCAATTAACTGTATACTTTCAGCGTGCTGATTTCCCATATAATGGGGCCAAACAGCTTGAAGAATTGATGAACAGCTCCCTGCTCATGGTACAGGGGTACCCCTCCAATACTCCAGGAGTTGGTGCAGGTGTGCCACATCTATCTCTATTTTCTACACTTGCATTGTTATTTGTGTATGTAAATTGACATACATTAGGAGAAACTCTATTTATTGTACTAGGAGAAACTCTTTACAAGGTGTGATGTTGAAATTTTACCTAGGAAGTGTTTGTCGATTCATGCCTTGCGGTGGACAAGGACACTTTAAAAAGTGGTCCTTAGCTTTTTAAAAGAGAGAATGACTTTATTTAATAAAGTGACTTTTAATGTGAGTTTGAGTTATTAATGATTTTAAAGTGACTTCATGATAATTACAAAGTGGGTGTGCATTAAATTCTCATTTAATATTTAAAAAATAATTTACAAGGCGAAAGTGAGATGAGCCCTAGATCTCATTTTGTTGGCTTTTAATCTAAGCCATTGATTTTTGGATGGAAGTTACTCAAACAAAAAGGCTTGGCAAAGGTAGACCTAATTCATTGTTCACATTCCAAAGAGAGAATTTTTGGAGAGGAGAGAGCAAGAGAGAAGTGAGAGTGGGAAACCCTTGCACAAATTCCAAGGAGGAAAACATTAGAGAAGGGCACATTTTTCTAGAGAAGAAAACCAGCAGAAGGCACAAATTCCAAGGTAGCTGTAAAACTGCATTTATTGCATAGAAATCAAGGAAGTCTGTACAGTACGGATTCGTACAACAGCACAAAAATCAAGGCAAGAGAGCACGCATTTTGAGAAAGGTACAACTGTACAACATGAATTTTGAGGCAGCAAATGCACAGAAATCAAGGCCACACATGTGAACTGTACTGCTGTCAGTGGGCATAGATTTCGAGGTGATAAATTCTGGAAATTTCTGCAGGTTGTACAATGATTGTTTGACACATTTCGATGATGAAATGCTGAGATAAGTACTGCTGTTTTAAATTTGTAAAATTTGCCTGAAAATAAAATCTCTTTGAAGAACAGGTTTTCCCTTTGGGGTTTTTCCTGGACCATTTTGGTAAACCAGCATAGATCCAAATCCTAGGCTCTATCAAGCGTCGAGAGGGATCAAATCTTTGGAGGTGCAGACCTCTTCTTAAGTATTGCACTCAACCATCAGCTTTAATGTGATTCAAACCAAAAGGCACATCTTTTTATTTAAGGTCCACAAATAATATTTTTATTATTAATATTTAATACTATTTATAGCTGCATATAATATTTTTTATTTTGTTAGTAAAGAACATTAAAACATATCCCCCATACATGGTTTTAAAACCATGTGCAAGGTCCTCCTAAAATCATGGGTTGTTTAGAAGGCCTTGCACATGGTATTAAAACCATTTGCAATTACCTCCTAAACCATGTACAGCCATGTACAATAAAACCATGGGGTTTTTAGGAGGCCTTGCACATGGTTTTGAAACCATGTGCACTACCAACATTTTCTTTGCCGATAATTCAATTTTTTATTTTTTATTATTTTGTTAAGAAGAAACATTACAACAGCTCCCCTATATTGTTTTGTTTTTCTCACCGACATTTTTTATGGCCGATAATTGAATTTTTTATTTATTTTTTGTTATTTTGTTAGGCACGAACATTACAACAACTCTCCCATATTAGGTTGTTTTTGTGGCCGACATTTATTTTGGAAGATAATTAAAAGTTTTGTTTTTTGTAGCCGACATCTATGTAACGTTACGTAACGTTACAAGATCTCCCCCATACTGGGCTGTAGAGCGCCTCTCGGCGCAAAAATTTGAGTTTTTAATTTTCATGTGTTGATTGAAATAATTTTCTTAGTAAGAAAAGTAGGATTGTCAAAAATTTTTTTGAGTTGAAAATTATCTCATGTGTTTCAAGTTTACAGTAAATTTTTTAATTTTTATATGTACATGCATGATGGGGTTTGGGCATTAAACCATATGCAAGGACTGAAACTGAAACTGGGTTGGGGTAACAAAAAATTTCATGGTATCAGAGCTGTGTTGAAGACTGAAAATTACACTCAAATAAATTTTAGACCTGGAGAAATAAGGGAAAACAAGGTTTTGAGAAGACATATTTGCAGTGATGACTTTCGGACTTACGCTAGAGGACAGGTTGGATGGGGTAGTCAATTTTAGTCCATGGAAGGCTAGAATCGTCTTGATATTGCAGGAGAATGAATTATGGGACATAATGAATAGTACTATTGCTCATCCTATCACAATTCCTATAGTTGTAGTTGATAAGGTTGATTTTGATAAACTGGACATTAAAGAAAAAATAATCATACTTGATGCCATTAAAGACCATGTCATACCACACATTTCTGTGAAAGACTATGCTCATCAGATGTGGACTGCTTTGACCAACATTTACCAAAGTTCCAATGAAAACTGGAAAATGGTATTAAGGGAGAAACTGTAGAGCATTAGGATAAACAAGGAGGAGAACATGGTCTCCTACCTTACCAGGATTACATAGTGGTCTCCTACCTTACTAGAATTACACAGGTTTGAGATGAGCTTGGAGTAGTGGGAGAGAGGGTGTTGGATGCAGAGTTGGTTTGTACAACTCTAAATGGCGTGAAAAAGCCATGGTCAGTTTTTGTTGAGTTCGTTGTTGCTTGTGAGCACATGCCTACATGGGATCGTCTTTGGGATGATTTCATACAGGAGGAGACCTGTAGGGGTTATGTACAGGGATGTACATCTCACAGCAAGGAGGATGAGGAGAATGTGGCGTTAGCAGTAAAGAGGAAGAAGAAGAAGTCCAAGAAGGGTTCTAAGGGAGGAGCCAAATAACATGATGACGAGAAGAAGGACAGAGCAAAGTGAAATGTTTTGCTTGTCAAAAGTTTGGGCATATGCTGGACAATACCCAAACAACAAGAAGAAGAAACAATAGACAACAGGTTCAACAAAGATTGATGAGTATGCTGCTAGACTTGTGTGCTCCCATGTCTTTTGCTTCATGGACAGGTTTTGAGTACTACATTACATTTTTTGATGACTTTTCTAGGAAGACCTGGATCTACTTTTTGAGAAGCAAGAAGTCAGAGGAGGTCTTGCTTCGGTTCCAAGAGTTCAAAGCTCTTGTGGAGAACCAGACCTGAAAGAAGATCAAGGTGCTTAGATCAAATAATGGGGGTGAGTATACTTCCCATGCATTCAATGAGTTTTGTAGACAGGAGGGCATTAGGAGACACTCCACAACAGAATGGAGTGGCTAAAAGGAAGAACTGTGCGATAGTAGGTGCAACTAGAGCCATGCTGCATGATTAGTCTTCCTTTCTTCCTATGGGTAGAGGCCTGTAGCACAATTGTTTTTGTACATAACATGAGTCCACATCGTGCCTTGGGGTGCAAAACTCTTGAGGAGATGTACACCAGGAAGAAGCTTGAGATAGGCCACTTCTGCATTTTTGGATGCTCTACATATAACCATGTCCCTTTTGAGAAGAGGACAAAGTTGGAGGCTACTAGAGAGAGGGGTATTTTTGTTGGTTACGTTGAGACTTTGAAGGCTTTTCGCATATACCTTCCTGCATAGAGGAAAGTTGTGGTGAGGAGGGAGGTGAGATTTGAGGAGGAGCGAGCCTTTTGAAAGTCTCGGGAATCAAAGGAGGAGCAGCAGCAAATTACTACTCCACAAATGACAACATCATAGAGTTCAACGAGTCATGGCACAGGGTCACAAGTCTCGGGGGTGATTGGGTCAAAGGTTACAGGTTCATCAGTTTCAGGGACACAGTCTACAAGGACATTTGGTACTGGGACAAGTTCACGGATCACAAGTTCATAGGTTTCACCCTCATGTGATTTAGATACACATGGTTTAGGTTCAGGTTCACTAGGTACAGGATATCAGACCATAGGTACTTCTTCAGGGAGACATTCGTTTGATGAGGATGTAGAGGAGGGTCTGCCATAGGATGCTACTTCTAAGAAGAGAATGCCAAGTCGGCTTAAGGAGTTTGTGAGGGAAGCAGGAGGAGTATGTGGGGCCACCCAGGAAGGAGGTTAGAGACAACAGGGCACCAGAGAGATTTTCCAGCTATTTCGCATAGGTGATCAACTTGCTTGAGTCTGAGCCTGTTACTTATGAGGAGGCATTTGCACATCAGGTTTGGAGAGATGCCATGATGGAAGAGTACAATTCCATCATGAAGAATGGTGTGTGGGAGGTGGTTCCGAGACCAGAGGGGAAGTTGGTTGTGACTTCCAAGTTGCTCTATAAAATCAAGCATGCTGTAGATGGTTGTAGATGGCAGCATCAAGAAGTACAAAGCTCGGTTTGTAGCGTGTGGGTTCTCACATGTAGAGGGAGTTGATTATGTTGAGACCTTTGCGTCGGTTGTTAGATTTTCTTCGATCAGAGCAGTGATCTCCATTGTGGCAGAGATGGGTTGGAGAATTGATCAGATGGATATGAAGATTGCTTTCCTCAACGGTCTTCTACAAGAGGAGGTATATCTAGAGCAGCCATAAGGCTTTGAGATTTATGAGAGGGGGTCTGATGTATATAGGCTGAAAAAGGCCTTTGTATTGTCTGAAGCAAGCCCCTCAGGCTTGGTACTTGAGGATTGATTTGTATCTGCTTTTGATTGGGTTTCAGAAGAGTAAGGTTGATCCCAACCTATACGTCATTGTGGTTGGAGGTGTTCCGCTCATTCCTTTGCTATATGTTAATGACTTATTCATTACAGGAGAAGAGCACCTGATTGAGGCATGCAAGAAAGATCTTGCTTCAGAGTTTGAAATGACAGGCCTTGGGTTGATGCATTACTATTTAGGTATGGAGGTGTGGCAGGAGGATGGACATGTTTTCTTGGGGCAAGGAAAATATGCTGCAGATGTTCTAAAGAGATTTCAGATGGAGGAGTGCAGACCCATGTCTACACCCATGATCACCAACTAGAAGAAGCTTCATGTTTCTGAGGGAGAGTTGGTGGATCTTACTTTGTTCGTTAACTTATTTGTTCGTTGATGTATTTGGTCATCACTAGACCAGATATGAGTTTTGCGGTGAACACTCTCAGTCAATTCATGGTGGAGCCCAGGATAATGCACTGGATTGCTGCAAACCACATTTTGAGATACCTTGTTGGGACTGTAGACTATGGTCTGGACTACAGGAGGTTAGGTGGAGTGGGCTTGGTTGGTTTCATAGATTCAGATTGGGTAGGCAGTGCTTCGGACTGGAAGAACACTTCTCGTTGTTGTTTCAGTTTGGGCTCGATAGTTGTGTCGTGGTTCAGTTGGAAGCAAAGGTCCGTTGCTTTGAGTTCTGCACAGGCTGAGTACATGGCAACTAGTCAGGATCGCTGCAAAGCATTGTGGTTTTGTAAGTTGATGGTAGACTTGTTTGATCAGGAGCTGAGGCCTACTATTATTCATTCGGCAATCAGAGTTGCATCAAGCTCTCTGAAAATTTGGTGTTTCATGACAGGTCAAAGCATATTGAGGTTAGATGCCACTTCATCAGAGACTATGTTTAGAGAGGAGCTGTAGAGTTGCAGTACATTTCTACTAATGAGCAAGTAGCAGACATTCTCATAAAGACTTTGGGAAGTGGGAGGCATATTCATTTCAAAGACAAGATGGGCGTGGTGGAAAACACCTTCATCGGTAAGAGGGAGTGTTGAAATTTTACCTAGGAAGTGTTTGTCCATTTATGCCTTGGGGTGGACAAGGACACTTTAAAAAGTGGTCCCTAGCTTATTTAAAAGTGAGGATGACTTTATTTAATAAAGTGACTTTTAATGTGAGTTTGAGTTATTAGAAAGTGAGATAAGCCCTAGATCTCATTTTGTTGGCTTTTAATTTAAGCCATTGATTTTTGGATGGAAGTTACTCAAACAAAAAAGCTTGGGAAAGGCAAACCTAATTCATTGTTCACATTCCAAAGAGAGAATTTTTGGAGAGGAGAGAGCAAGAGAGAAGTGAGAGTGAGAAACCTTTGCACAAATTTCAAGGAGGAAAAGATCCTTGCACAAATGGCCCTTGGGTTAAGGGCCCAAGGGCCATTTGTTGGCCCTTGTGGGATTTCTGCATGTAAAACAATGAGCATTACCCAAAGGAGGGAGATGGAAAGAGAGGATCAACTTAGCTTAGGGAAGGTGCTAGCATCAAGCAAGGCACAAAAGAATGAGGATCCTCTTCCATTCTTGAGGAAACCCTCTAGCATTAATATTTAGGAGTGAGGTTGATACTCATGCAACAAGAAAGAGGCCAACTCTAAGTGGTTTAATGGACATGATTTTCCAACAAGAGGCGCGAGAAGAGGTGAACCTTACCATTGCATTCTTTTTCTACCTCAACTTCAGTTCATTCAATGTTGCACAGTCTAATTGAACAAGCTCCAACTAGTTATGTGCCTCCTGGTTCAGATAAGCTTAGAACCACATTGTTTGTTAAGGAAAAGAAGGAGGTGGATAAAATTCTTGAGCCAATTACATCAGCATGGCCATCATCCGATGTCAGTATTGTTTTTATGTATAGATAGATGCAGCATGTCATCCACTCATCAATTTCATGGTGTCTTCCCAAAATGGACCGGTGTTCATGAATGTGGTGGATGCTTTTGGGAAATACAAGAATGCATAGTATATGGGTGACTTGTTCATCAAAGTCATTGAAGAAGTAGATGTTGATTCTTGTGTACAAATCATCACAGACAATGCATTTGCTCGCAAGGCTGTTGACATGATTGTGGAAACTAAATATCCATAGGTATTTTCATTTTGGACCCCTTACATTGCTAATTTGTCCATTCTTTGAATTTAGCACAAGATTCATCTAGGGGAAAGGTCATTTTATAGATTTGATTTGTTAGTTGTAGACTCATTTATAATTGCTTTTATTGCCCTTACAGGTATTTTGGACACCTTGCATTGTCCATTCTTTGAATTTAGCGTTAATCTATTGCTTCAAATGTGACATGGATTGGCAACCTTATTGATGATGCACGCCGTATCCGTAACTTTGTACAAAACCACATCAATGCCCTCACAATGTACAAAGAGTACATACATCTTTCATTGTGGAAGATTACAGATACTTGGTTTGCTTCCTCATTGATCATGCTCAAGAGGTTGAGGGAGGTCAAAACCGCTCTCGGGTCCATGGTTATTTCAGAGTCTTGGTCTTTTTGGAGAAAAACGAATTAGATTGCTTCAAAAAAGGTATAGGACATAGTGTTAGATGATGGTTTGTGGGAGAGGGTAGATCTTACCATTGAGTTCATGGAGCTGGTCATTTCTTGTTCCAGATTGTAAACATGGACCAACCCATCTTAGCAGGATGTTTATGAGGGGTGGGATTCCATGATCAAGTCCATGAGGACCATTGTTATGGAGAATGAGTGTGTTGAGTATGAGACATCGATAGAGAATTTATGGTCCATCATATAGGATATCCTTATCTTCAAGTGGGATAGGAATTGCACACCTTTGCATTGCTTGGCCCACTCATTGAAACCCAAGTTATATAGTCATGACTGGCTCAATGGTGGGTCGGGGCCCTCACACAGAGTTCCTCAAATGGATGGAGAGATTTCACAGGGTAGGAAGATAACATTTAGATGACTATTTCAAGATAGAGTCTTACTTAATGAGGTGGAGGGCTTTGTAGAGTTTTCCATTGCCATTGGGAGATTTGGAGGCTATGATGTGCTCAGAGACAGGGGGTTCATAAACCCTATGTTTGGTGGGAAACATGCACTATTCTACAAAAGCTAGCTTTGAGGGTCATCTCTCAAGTTACTTCATCCTCTTGTTGTGAGAGGAATTGGAGCACATATGGGAACTTGTACAGTTTGAAGAAGAGCAGGCTAGAGTAGTCCAGGGCAGAGGTGATGGTGTATGTGCTCTCCAACCTTCGTCTTTACAAGAAGATATGGGTTTGGACAATAGTATTGAGTTGGAATTAGCCAACATGGATCTTAATGATTCAGTGCTAGAGCCATCACTTTTGATGATGGTGATCCAATAGAGATGCACATCATTAGATGGGTAGAGAAGAGAAGGAGGAGGACAAAGAAGAGAGTAATGATGAGTTTTAATGATTCAGGCATGGAGGAGGACTATTGACATATGAGATTCTTCCATCTTGATCTACCCCTTTTTGTATTTACTATTTCTTAGTGGCATTTCGACTTATATGCAATACATTTTGATTTTGATGATTTAATGAGAAATATGGTATCG